>OU015496.1:145987268-146034768 GCA_907164885.2 Dolomedes plantarius
AAAATATGATTAGATTGGTAGAGGATTGTAAAATGAGGGCATTAGTTGTTTTCCCGGCCTAAATACTTATCTGTGAGCTCGAATACCCTCGAATACACTGTGAGCTCGAATACCCAATCTAGTTTATGTCGATGTCAAGGGCAGCGGTAAAAGATTATTTCTGTCTGCGGAATGTTTGCTAACCCCGTGGTAGCGTGGCCGAGCGGTCTAAGGCGCTGGTTTAAGGCACCAGTCTCTTCGGAGGCGTGGGTTCGAATCCCACCGCTGCCAGGGATATGTTTTGTTGCTGTTTGGCATTCGATGCGAACGGGGAATAATAATTATAAACGTTCAATAATGCTAACAAACATGATTCCTTGATTTAATGAATTTCTTTTTTCGTCCCAACGGACAACTATAAAATATCTATTCATTTAATCCTCAATATAAGTATTTTTTTCCCATAAATTTTTCATTTATTAATTTCCAGAGGTGTGTATATATATATATAATATATATACACCATGGTCATGTAATAACAGGCAATTTGGAACTTGTTGATAATTTAGCACTGCGTGAGTTGATGAATTTGGGAACTAAATATAGATTACCTAGTACTTATAATAATATGAAAATAAGAAGTTTCTTAAATGCTGATTTAGATTAATTTATCTATAAAATAGCTATTAATTATTCTATACCTACAGAAGCCTTCAATCAATGGAAAATTAATTTACTTAAGATAGTACATTCTAAACTACCTAATTATAGTAATTTCTTTAATAATTCCTATAAACACTTAAAAGAAGCTATAAAAAATTACAAGAATATTTTATAATCACTTATGTAGATAAAGCAGCCAAAAATTATGCAATTATTTGTAAAAAATATTTTGCTATTTCTTTAAATAAAACAGCTAGACAACAGTGATCATTTTCAGCCTTTAAAAGAAACTACATGTATTATTATAAAGAAAATTATTGCAAAATATAGACTTTTAGGTATAACATCAAACATTTATCTATTTCCATATATTACTTTAGTTCCCAAATTTCATAAAATACCTATTGCTTTTACAGCAGTAACCTGTGGACACAACACTTATGCTACTAAAGCAAGTGTGATATTATTAAATTACCTTAAATTCATCTATAAAACAATAACTTCTGGTGTTTGTGATATAATTGATAATAGCTATAGTCTAATTAGAAAACTACAAGCATTAGATAATTGTAAAACAATGGTAACATATGATTTTTAAGATTTATTCAATAATATCCACATAAATGATTTAAATAGAATAATTATAACGTCAGGGCAAAATAATATACAATACTTAAGCAACGAAATCAATCTTACTCGTTTCAATAGGCTCCTAGATTTTGTAACTAAACATAATTATATAGTACATAATAATAGTATATACTTACAGACCAAAGGTGTACCACAAGGTGGAAATGATTCAAGTATGCTAGCCAATTTATACTTACATTATTTTGAAATTAATAATATAGATAATAGCAATTACAATATATTTAGATATATAGATGATATAATAGTAATTAATTAAAGTAATAATTATATAGACTTAAATTTTTACCCTCCTAATCTGGAACTAAAAAAAAGTAGCCAAAATAATATTAATGTAAACTTTTTAGATATTAAAATTAAATTAAATTCTCATAGCAATTTTACTTTTGACTTATACGACAAAAGATCAGACTATGATTTTAATATTGTTAAGTTTCAAAATTACCTAACCTGTTTACATAAATCTGTTTTTAATAACATTATTGTAAATCAGTTAGTACGTATAAATAGGCTTTGTTCTAAAGACAATAGGAATAAGCATATTTTAGACTTGATAGCTGTGCTAACACGTAATTATTACCCCGATAGTCTTTCCAACCACAAAATTGGTTGTTTTAGGTTTAAGGAATAGTTTGTTCTGTTGCAATTAATAAGTAAATCATAAAAATAAGTTTAATTAGAGTAAATAACTACTAAAAATAAAATAAATAAATAAAATTAAAACCTTAAGTTAAAATAAAATAAAAATAAAATAATAATAAATTACTCTTAGAAATAATAATAAAAAACTAAATTAAATTAGGTATGATTGACCTAAAACACATTCTCCATAGTAGGTCAGTTTCTGTGTTTCTGTTTGCTCCTTGATTGCAAGTTATGGGACATCAGTCATCTTGCGGTTATCTATTCTTAACTTCCACTCTGTCTAGCGCCAGGCTTGGTGTTCTATGGATAAATAATTCTTTATTTAATTATACAGTTTCACATGGATTGTACGGTGTCTAAGTATGTTTATTGTATAGATTATACTTATCGGAAACAATCCATTGGTTTTTAGACAGTATCGACACCGCTGATGAAAAGATGCTGTCAAAAGCCTCTTTTATTCTTATCTTTTCATGTTTTTAGTTCCTGGCTGCAAGTTGTTTTAGTGCTCATACTGGTTTTTCTCTTTCAATTATGTCTTATATATATATATATATATATATATATATATATATATATATATATATATATATATATATATATATATATATATATATATATACACATAAAAACAACTGAGGTCAAGGCTCCTCAATGTAAAAACCAAATTGAAGATCTACAAGACACTCATTCGGCCGGTTGTACTGTATGGAAGCGAAACATGGACACTCAATAAGGACACTGAAAACCGATTGAGTGTATTTGAAAGACGGATCTTGCGGTCTATTTTCGGACCAGTATATGACAATGGAAGATGGAGAGGACTTTTGAATTTTGAACTTGAGAGGAGATTCAAAGAACCGACAATCTCAAAAACCATTAAAATCTCTCGACTAAGATGGTTGGGGCACGTTTGGAGAGCACAGGAAAACCTACCCATGAAAATACTAACTTTCAGGGTGCCAGAGGGAAAGAGAAAAAGGGGCCGCCCCCCCTCAAGGTGGCTTGATGGTGCTGAATGCGACCTCACAACGCTTGGTGTGAGGGGTTGGAAAGGTGCCTCGCTGGATAGGGAACGCTGGAGACGCATTTTAGAGACAGCCAGGGCCTGTCGCAGGCTGTAGTGCTGTAGATGATGATGATATACATACATACACACAAATAAATTACTACAAGAGAAAATACAAGATACATGCGAGAAAATTTTCCTTCTCATATTAACACAGAGTCTGCGTGTGCTTTCTCCTCCTATTTTTATCATTTGAAGCACCGGGCTAATGGCATATCTATTCGGGCCCGAGGCATCCTAATGAGTTAAGCATCACCATTCGATACTGAATGTGCCCGATTCGAATTTCAACAAACTCCACTGAATGCTCTCGTGTCTATCTCCTCCTGCGATGCTGCTCTCACCTCATCTGCTGACACAAAACTGCGTCCCTTCAAAAGGTTTTTCATTGATGGAAACAAATAAAAATCATACGGGGCTAAGTCTGGTGAATAGGCAGGGTGTGCAAGCACATTCCTGTGAGTTTTGGCGAGAAAGTGTGTGACAAGTTGGGACCAATATGCAGATGCGTTGTCATGCTGAATGTACCAGTCTCCACTTAGCCATCGTCGTGATCTGCGGCAGTTTACGACGAATGAATTCCCTCAAACGACGTAAATTGTCTACATAAGGCTCCTTGTTTACTGTTCTACCTTTGGAAATAAATTCTGAATGACAATTCCTTCAGAATCAAAAAATACCTCTATCATGACTTTCCCTTTGCTCCGATCCTGACCGAATTTCTTCGATCGCGGTGAGGAGGGTGATTTCCATGTTGAAGAAGCACGTTTTGATTGGATATGAAATAAATAACACCACGTTTCATCACCTGTTTCATCACCATGGTAGAATCACCGTACACCTTTCGTAGCATTTTTAAAGTCTCCGTAGGTGTTTTACCTGAACGCTGACAAAGTTTACGTCGCAGAACAAAGGTATCTATCTGCGGAAGAAAACAGCAGCGCGCGCGGTTAAATCACTTGACATGGGCGGAACCAACCTGATCACGTAGGGGTTGTGTGGTAAAATCCATTCCATACGCTGTCACTTCAAATACATGCTTTTTTCAATTCCTACTATTAGTTCACACTCTCTCTATATATATCTTGTTCAAATTTTCAATCGTTAATAAAATACTTTTTATTCATCCACTCAAGTTCAAATACATTTTTTTAAACTTGTAGTGGATGACACTTGATGTTAATACAGTTTTTTCAAATGTTAATTGATTAATTAAATTTAATTAATCAATTTTAGTTGTAGACCTAGAGCGTCTCTTGCTCTTGAATAGTAATTTTCTTGTTGTTATTCTGTAAACGGTAGCACTGCGGTAGCGCGGGCTCCTCCCGTCCTGTAGGTTGCGGGATCGAATCCCCAACCTGACAAACTTTTTCTCTCTCTTTCCCCCCCCCTCTTAATCTCGCACAGTAGGCAAGGTTCTGGCAGGTAATCCTTTTTTTCAATTCCTACTATTAGTTCACACTCAAATTTTTCTTTGTTGACCTAAGTAGGAATTGACTTTAAAAATTTTTGTTTTTATATTACTTGTTTTGTCATAGATTACCGCATTCCTCGAACTTTTGGATCGTACCTCGTACATATATATATATATATATATATATATATATATATATATATATATATATATATATAGAGAGAGAGAGAGAGAGAGAGATAGACAATGGGGGGGGGGGAGATAAAAGTATATTTAATTTATTCAGTTCTGAAAGAAATAAAATGTTTAATTAAATGTTTTAGTTTTTAATGTAGGTGGAGAGAGATAATTAGTAATTGAGGTGGTGGCAGAATTCTTTTTTTGTTTAAGAGTAATTAAAAAGTTTTATGTGAGAGATCTCAATTCTTCCAGTGCAAGCTAAGAAAATCTATGTTCTCCTAAACTTTCATGTCATTTCTAGAGTTTAGGCGGGCGTCTGTCGGATCTGCCCCCACCTCTTGGATGTTCAACAAAGCACAAGACACAATGCTAACGTTTTCATTCTTGGAAGCTGCGGCAGTAAGAAAGTCAGTCGTACTGAAAGGCCGTCAAAACCTCTCACCCATTGTGTGGTGTATTTAAAAAGGGCCAAGTTTCATAAGCCGGAAATAGTTTTGTATGGCTGGCCATGGAGAATAATGCTTGAAGTCAGCTTATTTTGACCTGATATGAATTCAGTTGTTATATCTAGTTTCCTGATGTGTGTGTGTGTGTGGGGAGGGGGAGAATTTGAAAATTAATTATTAAGAAAAGAGTTCACAAATATTTGATCTACGCTGTATTAAATTTATTTAATTTTTATAATAGTTTAATTCCCTTTGGGATGAGAATAAGAGAATCAGTAAAATGCTTTTTTTTGTGATGAAAATAAAAATCTTAGTTGTTTCTTATTTTAATGAGAAAATAATGACATGAATGCATGAAATATGTCCTTGGAATGAAAGTAGAAATGTAGAAATATGTGTTTTAAAACCCTCGGAATTAGCGCTTCAAACTTATAATCATATTTTTGTTATCTGTAAATAGAATATTAAACGATAATTAGAAAAATATTTATATTATTGTCTTTTTAAACTTATTGTTTAAATCTTTTAACAGTTTTATTTTTATAATCTTAACATTCTTATAATAACCATTTTAATAATCCCCAGTAAATCTTTAAAAAATCTCTTTTAATAATTTTATTGCAAATCTTTTAATTATCTTTTCATATCTAAATAACCTTTAAATATTTACTTTTGATAATTTTTTATTAAACATTTTAATAACCCCTTTGAATATTCTTAAAAAAATTAATCTTTTAATGAAGAAAAAGTTAAAAACTTCTTTATCTCTTATATCGGCTAGAGTTCTTGCAAACTACTAAGAAAACACCTTTACAGTCTACGTTAAGAATGTTTTTAAAAGAGCTTTAAAAAAACTTCAATGTGATTTTTTTTTATCTGACATGCAAAGTTTCTAGATGTCCATGGAATAAGGAAAAAATTTTTTTATGGCATATAATTTAGATATGAGAAACATTAAAAGATATCTTATAACGTATCGTGCCTCATTTCGGGCTTTTGATGTTATCTGCACACTTTTAAAACACCAACTGGTTCATAGCTCGAAGCTGGAATCTCATGGTTCTAACTTCGATTAAAGTCAAGGGAACTCGTTCACATTCTTTATGAATTAACGTCATTCCTGAATTAAGCAAGCAAGTACAGATCCGGTCATTTGGGGGGGGGGGGGCGGATGCTATGTACCGGGGCCCTACGATTGAGGGGGCCCAACATGATCAAGAACTAAAATAATGTACTCTTGCACATGAATTGATTTTGAATGAAAGCGACGTAAATAACGCACAATACATATTGCAATACATACTAAATAATAATTATTATGAGTTATTTCTAAATGTATTAACTATGTAAAAACTTTTCTTTACGTTGCCAGTTACTATAGCAAGTGCTGAGCGCTTTTTCAGCAGATTAAAATTAATAAAGAATTATCTTCGGTCAAGCATGTGTGCAGAAAGCTTAAATGCACTTGCTATATTAAGCATCGAAAAAAAAAGTACAAAAAGCTGTAATTTTTCTGAAGTTATTAATGTATTAGCAAAAACAAAATCGCGCATTATAAGCATGCGTTTGTAATATATGTTCATGTTTGTAAATTTTTTTACTTTACAAATAATTTAGGGCTCCAAATAGTTTCTTGCACCCAGGTCCCTTTATAGAGAAGGCCGGTACTGAGCAAGTAGATCTATTTTGATCAACTTCCAGTTTTTAATTTACTGTAAAAAGAATTTTAAAATAATCATTATTTTAGTATAATATAACGTCGATTTGGATTATTTATTTAGTACAATGTTTCCCATTTATTTAGGTTTAGAAGGTTGGGACTGATGAAATGGGAATTAATCATTAAAAACTCAATGGTCTTATATAATATGTTTATGTCTTTTGTTATGTTCTCCCATTTGGAACAGACTATTAATGGAAGCGTTTTTTTCTTTTAATCTTCGCTCTTTAGTCACGTAGACTGAGTTTAAGAACTCGTTGAAAGTATTGCAAAACGGAATTTTAGCAGTTAATACATGGGTTACATTTTTCATGTACAGTGAAATCTCTGTATGGCGGCCACTTATGGTTACGAAAAGAATTGGCCTTTTGCGGGGTGGTCGTCTAGAGAAGTTTCACTGTATTTGTCATCCTTATGCTTGTTTGAAATCCTACTTGTTTGTTAGTTTTATTGCATTATGTGATTAACGTAAGAAATATTTTGCTCTAATCTAGTGGATCTTAACCTTTATAATAGTCAACACCCCCTTGAATCTGAAAATAAGATCCCGCACCGCCTTGAAAAATGTGTTTCTGTTTTTTATTTGGGAAAAGACATTTATTGCAAGATAGTTTATTTATTGCATAAAAAATTAATGAATTTACAATGCATACTGTATTATTACATATAAAACAATATCTACATTTTTAATGGCTAGATTGTTGTTGTTTGTTCATAATTATCCTTTTAAAACGAGGCTCTTTTTTTTTCAAAGAGCCACGTGTAAGTCATCAGATGCATTTAAGCGATTTCTGGCTTTTGTTTTGATGTGCAAAAGTGATGAAAAACTCATTTCACAAAGGTAAGTGGTGGCAAATGGTAAAAGTGTCTCTAATGCTGCTTTTGCCAATTCTGGATAAAGTCCTAACTGCGTACAGGTCTAAGTCCAGGTTTTCAAATTCCATTTCAATACGTGCATTAGCTAGTATTGCGATAAGATCGCCTTTGAATAAAACATTGTCGTCCATTGAATTTAGGTCAAACTAAAATGGATGGAGTATCCATCTATTAATTTTGCTTCCATCTATTAATGTTTCCATCTATTCCATCTCCATCTATCCATCTATTAATGTTTCCCGTGGAAAAGTATCCATCAAATGATTCACCTAATTGGTAATTTTCATTAAAAATTTAGAACCTTTTCTCTCACCCCTAGAAATGCTCTCTCGCACACCCAGGGGGTGCCCGCACCCCCGGTTAAGAACCACTGCTCTAGACAATGGAACGGAAACATTTTGCTAAAGCCCATATTTGCTAATTCTAACTAAATATAAGTGTAATAAATGAATATAAATATACTTTGTGTGAAGGAGTGGAAGTATATATAAGTTCTTTTAATAAGGGACGTTTCACATGTATGCCCATTTGATAGGAGATGGTCTGTTTAATGCATTCCCTGAACTGAAACGTTCCACGACAGTCGATAATTTATGGAAATTAATCTTTAGAATAATTTTGGTGGGATATTAAACTTCTGATCTTTGAAAATATTAACGTCAAATGATGTTGGAAATGATTAACTTTGATATCTTGTTGAAAAATATGTAGTTTAGGGATTAAAAAACAGGGCTTGGAATTTTATGAGAGGGAACTACAGAGCTCATTTAACTTTTCCAACGCTTTATCAGATGCCTATATAGATAGTAAGCCATATTATATAAACTAGGAACAATATTTTACACATGCTGTGCCTGATTTCAGTCCTAGCAGAAATTAAGAAACTACTAAATGAGCAATGTAAAGCAAAACTTAACCGTGAATTTTTTAAAATGAATTTTTCTGCAATATTTCTTTAGATGACAAATATTGACTAATTTTCTTTTGTTTCTACTTCCTTCAGAAAACTGAATGTTTGTAACGAGAATAATTCTTCTAGACAAAGAAATTAAAGCTTATGTATAGGGAACTTTTCCGAAAGTGAGTGACCAGCAGCAGTGGCGCACCCAGGATTTTTTCTTGGGGGGAGCATTTGCATTATAAAATACCCATTTGCATTATAAAAATATTTATAATGCAAAATCAATATTTCTACTTCTTCGGGGGCAGCCCCCCCCCTGTGTGCGCCACTGACCAGCAGGGTCGTTAGGTTTTCTGGCTTTCTGTGCTTACGGTTTGCTATATATATATATATATATATATATATATATATATATATATATATATATATATATATATACAGTCGAACCTCCATATATCGAAGTAGCAAATTGCCGGAAAAAAATTCGGTATATATAAATTTCGGTATATAGAATTGACCTTAGTTTTATCATAATTCTTCTAAAAAAAATTAAAGCTAATTTTCGTATGCGCAACTCCATTTCTAATTTATATGCGAATCTCATTAAATGAAAGTTAATAACTAAAAAATGAATTAATATGAAAGATTTATCGAGTACTACATACCTTTAAAAAAACAATAATCCAGACAGTGGTTACAATGATCACAGTTATATTCTTAAAAAAAAAAAAAAAAACTACGAATATCTTGCTGAACAGCCTGTTTTGGGGAAAGTTCATAGAAATGTTCGTATTTATTCAGTCCACTAAAAACTTAATCAGGGATATTTTCGGTCAATTGAAGTCCACGACATATTGTTTCAAATGTCAAAAATTGGGAGATTTTATTCTAAAGTGGAATAAAATCACCCAATTTGTCTTGAAAAAAATTTCGATATATAGAGATTTTTTCGATATATAGAAACAATTTTTCTATGTAATGAACATAGAGATTTGCTAAGAGTTCGATATATAGAAAATTTCGATATGTGGAAGTTCGATATATGGAGGTTCGACTGTATATATATATATATATGTGTGTGTGTGTGTGTGTATGTATGAATGTATGTATGTATGTGTGTGTGTATCTTAGCAAAATCCCTTTATGAAATTAATCTATCCAAAATCACATCAAAATCTAGTTTTGAATCTAACAGCCCTTCCTGTTTAGAGATCAACATTCCCCCTAATCCCATAATTTATAACCTTCTGGAAACTGGGACCATCACTAGGCGTGGACCTCCCGCTAAATCTCAAAATGGTCTCCCGCTGTCCAGCACTTGTGTCGTCGAAGAAAAATTTCTAAATATGTCTTGAGATTTTCAACGAATTCTCATTGTGAAAAACGTGAAAGGGAAATCTTACGAGATTCATGTCCAGAAGTGTCGATTTATTTTTCGACATCCTAGAGATTAGAAACACGCCCTCTGGAGTATCCAGATCCATTCAAGCTTCCACAGTCCTCAATGCGTCCTTGCAAATCCTTGCATCTGGGACCAATTCCTACACCCTTTTCAGAGATCGGGGCACAAGCAGCGCGTCCACAATGTGGGAGGCGGCCGATGAGGGGACAATTTCAATGCACTTTTTGACTTCGTTGAATGGCAGCGAACCGTTGAATGCCGGGAGTTGTCGCTGCGACGTCAGGAAAAATGGGAGTGAAGACGCAGCGGTTCCGGCTTTAGGAGAGCTGAGAATAAGTCCTAAATGGCGATATTGAGTGCGATATGAACATTCAACGGGGAAACATTGTCATGCTTTTTTGCAAAATTCGACCGAGTGAATGCCTTGGTCATGCCACAATGCGACGCGGGTCGTTTATTTTCAATGGCCTTTACCTTCGTGGAATAGTTACGGTTGAGTGTATTACGAAAATCTATACTTTTATGGGGGTGAGAAAGAAATGCGGTGGATAGGCCGGGAATCGGGTATAAATTTAATATATATAATCTGAACGTTTCGTTGACAGTTCTGAGCCCTCACGTGCTTGGGTTGCAGGATAATAACAGTTGAAGATATTTGGTAAGTCCTGCATAGTAAAATGCTTCCGCACAGAATAAATGGAGAGATAATGATATGTTTTGCTTCTTTAGTTCTTAAATAGTTCATAAAAAATGAATTTTTCAATGTTTGGTTAATTGCTTTTTTTGTGTTTAAAGAGAATCACCTGATCTCGTAATAATGTTTTCTCATTAGAAACTCAAAAAAGAAATTATCAAAGCTCGTGCTTGATTCGATTTTGACGTGTAACTCATTTTTTTTTCAATAGAACCAGGAAGTCAATTTGCCTCCAACTTTTTCAGGTCAAGCTCTGAATTATATTTCGTGTGGTATTAAAGCACTTTTCGTTCCCCAGAATTCGAATAGGTTCATAATGAACATATCTGCTTTCAAAATGAGCAAACAAGACTCGAAGTATTACTTAAAAAATATTTTTTTAGTGGTCTAGTAGAAGGTTGCAAAATATCTTTCACAATAAATTAACAACAGTAGCATTTAAACTACACCACCAGCGTTCTATCTTACTTACGTTGCTTGATAAGCACGACAACAAAGTCACAATTTTTTTTCCAACTCGATATGTTAAACAAACCATATAAAACCCATGTATTCTCAGTTATCACTAGAAAACACGAGAATCCGCCTTTGAATCGATCCAGGTATAACTTAACGTATAGAAAACTGAGAGAAGATTTTGTTTCAGTTGATAAAATATGTATTAAT
The DNA here is from genome assembly GCA_907164885.2 of Dolomedes plantarius. Classification (NCBI taxonomy): domain Eukaryota; kingdom Metazoa; phylum Arthropoda; class Arachnida; order Araneae; family Dolomedidae; genus Dolomedes; species Dolomedes plantarius. The sequence goes on from OU015496.1 coordinate 145,998,572, forward strand.
TTAATTTAATTTTTTTAAAAATAGAACCAGGAAGTCAATTGGCCTCCAACTTTTTCAGGTCAAGCTCTGAATTATATTTCGTGTGCTATACAAGTGGAACTTTTAGTAGAACAAAAAACTTGTATGAATAAGGCCTTGGGAATCTAAACTGGTACTGCCGACTGAAGTCCTATGTGACAAAGACTTAAGGCTGCGTACTAACCCTATTGAATTCTCCCACCTCAATGTTAAGCTATGGAGAAAATTTGTCTACAATTTACAGATACATAAATGCCGATAATCCTATAAAATTGGTATTATCAGATAATCTTAACTTTTCTGTACCTTGCAACAGGATTCATTTTATAAATTTCGTCCACCAAAGGAATTTAGGAGCGTTTAAAACACACTATACCAGATTTTCTCCCCAGAATAATACAAATCTATATATATAAAACGCTTAGGTATGCGGCACAAAAATCGGCGATATTTCTACAGTCCGAATGGCAACGGCTGGAACTACCAGATGTAAACATTAGCGGCCAACCGCGTGTGTGTAGCGGTACGACGATAGCACGTAATTTGGTGCAATTTAATTGCTGTATTTTACACGTGAATAATTTTAATTCACAAGATAATTTATTCTTTTGTTCCATCGGTTTTTCTAAATGTATGTAAGAGGACAAACTTTTGACAAAATATGTTTAGACCTATCAAATCCAGTGTTTAGTCCTGGACAGTTGTATGTAGGTTTATCTAGAGTCCGTTCGTTTGATTCTGTCACTGTAGTATCTCCTATTTCTGAAATACTCAACTGTGTATATCAAGAAGTTTGAGGAATATCATAGTAAAATATTAATAATTGCATTATAATATCTTAATAGTAATATTAAGTAAGAGTAATTGTCTACACTTTTTTTATTAGTACTTGCTGAATTTTTACTCTATTTTATAAGTTAAAAAATTTTCCCAACAATTTTTTATTTGGTATGATTAAGTGTAGATATCTGAATTGTGAACAATAATACATATAGAGAGTGATGTAATCCACACTGTATTTTAGTACTTGCTGAATTTTTTACTCCTTTTTTAGTGAAAAAATTTGTCTGTAACAATTTCTTATTTGATGCAATGATAAAGTGTAGATATCTTAATTTTGAAAAATATTACATACATAGAGGAATGTAATTTTTAAAATCTTTGTTGTTGGGTTTCTCAGTCTTATCTTTAACTCTGTTCTGAAGTAATGGAAATTCATTTTTTTTAATCCCGATGTTTTAGAATCACCCTTATAGAGAATTTTGCAATGATTATAAATTTTTTGGCTGAGATCACACTACCACTTAACAACGTATATTTATGATGACAGGTAATAGTAACATTCCTTACATACGTTTCTTTCAGTTGAGTTGTTTTGCAAAAGAAAATATAATACTAAAAGCGACCATGCTGGTCGCGCAGCGACTAGTTTAAAAATATTATTTGCTTTATTTTTTAAAAACAAAAAAATGCTCCAAAGTGTAAAATTTCTTTCTCTATTACGGAGTACAATTAAAAAAAACTTTAAATCCAAATCGACAATCCTTGGACACATATTTTCCATATACCCCAGTCAAAATAGACCCGATTTCGATGAATGGCTAAAAAAAATATGAAAGTTTTGAAAATTGGTGGAGATGTTTGTTTAGGCATGCTAATGAACATACTAAAAGTCCCCACTGATCAGACTTGAACTTTTGCCGCCCTCTTGGAAAATGTGTACACTTTTTTGGTTTTTTGCAAGTAACTTGAGAAATATTGGTTTTATATAAAAAAAAAAAATTGAATACAAAAACTGAAGAGCATTAAATTGTGAACAAAAAAAAAATTACTTACATTTTTTTATAAGTCTAACACGAACAAATATAATTGACTTTGAAAGGAGCGAACTATCACACCTGGGGCGCGCATATCATCCCCATCCCGATGGGGGGTTGACCCGCGCGTGTGCACCAAAAGTCTTGCATACTCACGTTTGTCAAACCTTTGCATATAAAAGCTCGAGAGAAAGTTGCAGCAAAATCCAATCCATTGTTATCAGGTTGTATTGTGAGACTTGTTGAATTCTATCTTTTAATGTCATACTTAGGCTGCATTGGGTACATAATGGCTGGAGGTGGGTTAAAATAAATACTAACTTTGATGTATGCAACTACGTCAGTAGAAAAAATGTTGCCTGGCCATGCATACGCTAGAAAAGTCCTTTCTAATTTAATTGCCCAAACAGCTTTAGCAAAAATAATTTTTGACACCATGGATATATCTGATTTCAAAAGCAATAATCTCCATGAGTTGTGTAGAGATTTTGATAGTGAACTACTATCGCTAGAAACCCTAAACGGACATACTCATATACGAACCATCGTATATGAGATTAAAATGAGGATGACTTTGGAGCAGTTGAAAGAGAATGGTCCCACTGCAGCCCTCTGGGTTCAGTACTTTGAAATGGTAAACCTTATGAAAGCTTGATCACCGTCAACTGTAAGGTGAAAGTAAGCGGTTTCGATATAGTAGTAAACCCGTTGTTGCTTTTCCAGAGGATAGCGATTGCTAAACAAAATGACGAAGACCTAGCATTTTATTTAGAATATGACTTAGGTCGTTTTCCGTTGGCTCTGTTTAATGAAGCTGGTATGCGAGAGACAACGACATTGGCCATGTACGACGTTTTTGAAGTTACTAACAAATACTTTAACCTCCTGAACTGCGTCAACATTGTGGATAGTGGTTTTCTCCTATACTGTGTTAAATGGGAACACAATTAACTTTTTCGGCTGTTTACACAAATTAAGTTAACTATATTAAAAACCATTATGGTACCATCTGTATAGTCGTTTTTAATGGCTAATCCAACATCACTAACAGTACAAAAAATATTGAACAAAATATACGGTGGTCTATTGGGAAAAAATCTGTAGACATAAATTTTGATGGAAACATGCGAGTTACTGCTCAACAAGAATTGTTCCTTTCAAATGAAAACAACAAGAGCGAATTGATCACCATTCTATCAGCTGAGCTAGAAAACAATTTGATTCGATTCCGACAAAGTAATGACGCCACCGAAATTCTCATTGTAAATACTGCAATTAATGAAACATGTTCTGGTAACAATACCGTTGTAATCATCGTTGAAGATGTTGATCAGCTTTTTCTATAGGAGTCCAACATCCGTTTTCCTTGTCAGGTTCCGTTTTCCTTGTCAAACCACGCCAAGGGAAATCAAAGAAAAAAATTTGTTCATCAAATAAAATACAATCATTGGGACATACCAAAGTATCCCTTTTCTCTATGCATTCAAAGGATGCGATACTACTTCTGCAGCATTCAAAAAAGGAAAGAAACTTTGTGTAAAAGTGTTCCAAAGTAAAGATATGGAACACAACGTGACAGTAGTTAATAAATGCAACTCATCGCACAATGATGTTGCTCAAGAAGGAGAATGCTTTTTTTCTGATCTGATATGGAGCACATTCCAGTGAACAGTCCCTAAATAAATTTATGTATAAATGCTTCGCAAAATTTGGCACTAAAATAAATCCATACATTTCGACTCTTCCCGCAACTGAAGAGGAAGCCAGGCTACATTCCTTTCGCTTGTATCACCAAGTGCAGAAGTGGTTTGGGAATTGAATCCTTGGGGGGGGGGGAGTGTAGGGGGGGGGAACGTCAAGAGAAAACCCTCGTGCCCATCACAACTATGGATGCAGTGGCTCCCGATTCAGTTAAGCATAGTGTTTTGCAACTGTAAGATTGACCGGAGAGAAAGATGCGTGTGTTGGAAAGCAGGCATCAACTGCACAACGGCCTGCAATAACAGCAATGGGGTATGTCACAACGACATACCCCATTGAAGTTATTGTCCTGTAGATCATGACGATCCAATAAAAGGACTCGATGAATGATGTGATGCTAGCTGACCCATAGGCGATCTTTTCAAGACTGACGATGCGAACAATCCCGTGCCGAAAAAAGCACGTCAACCATAAAGTAGGTAAGCTTAAAAAAATATACACAATGAAAATACCGTAGTGAATACATCCAAGTTTATTACATTCGTTTATAAAATTAATAATGATGAATTATCTACATACCAAAACAGATTAAAGTCTATTTTCTTGTGTTTAAAGAATACCGCAATGAGGGAGTGGACATAATTCAAAGGAAAGGACTTGCAACGAGACTTGGACGCTACAATCAACGCGCATTTGATAGCCAACATTTTTGTACATGTTAGGGTTACGACAAAATGTATTTAGTATTTTTTGTACATGGCTTAATACTATTTAATTTTCTTTACACAATTTAATTTTTTTAAATTTTTGTACTAAGGTTTTTTTTTACATAAAGTTAATATTTCGCAAGTCATTTGCAAAAACACAAAAAATGCCTTCAAAATCTCTAAACAACTCATGGAGATTATTGCTTTTGAAATCAGATATGTCCATGGCGTCAAAAATTATTTTTGCTAAGGTTGTTTGGGTAAATAAATGAGCTAAGATTTTGATAGCGTATGCATGACCAGGCAACATTTTTCTACTGACGTAGCTACGTACATCAAACTTAGTATTTATTTTAACCCATCTCCAGCCATTGTGTACCCAATGCAGTCTAAGTATGACATAAAAATACAGTGGTACCCCGGTTTACGAACTTAATTCGTTCCGAGACTTGGTTCGTAAACCGAAACGTTCGCTAACCGAAGCAGTTTTTCCCATAGAAATTAACGGATGAAGAATTAATCCGTTCACCCCTTAGAACATATTTATTTTTACCTGGTTTCTATGAGTTCAGTTATAAAGAAATGGTGAAAATAAGTGAAAATAGACTTTATTATGAAGAACTAACACATGATAATTGTTCAGCACAGCATTTTAACTTTGTAGTGGGTAATTGCTGGTGCAGATGGTTGATTGTTGAAATGGTAGGGAGGACTACATACAGATCGTACTGCTTGGAAGGTAAGTCATCTACCGTAATATCCTGATTTTACTTTTTTTTTCTCTTCGTCTACTTTCAATCGCACTACCTGATTTTGTCACAGGAAACCGATCCAAATAAATTTGTCTTTTGCTTTTCTGAAGAATTTCACAGAAGTGGGACATCACATTGTCTTTTAGAATATTAATTGCTCTGTTGGTCACAGATTTATTAAGGTGAGGCTATTCAATAAATGCCTTCACTTCACTTGTTGCAAATTTCTTCTATCATGGCAACGGAAACTTTCTCCCTATCATTGTCTTTCTTTGATAAATGCTCTTCCTGGATAGCGTTCACCTGTTGACTCTGCAGCTCAACAAGTTCTGTGGTGAGTTCTCCGCTGTGTTCTTCCACCAGCTCCTCCACATCTTCACAGTCGATCTCCAAGCCGATACTTATCCCATGGACACTAATATCTCATCCACAATTTGGACTTCCGCCTCTTCATAATCGAAGCCCTCGAAGTCTATCTCTTTCACATAAGTTAGCCAGATTTTCCAGGCAGACTGCAAGGTACGATAGGAGACTCCCCTACCCCCCTCCAGGCCTTATCAATAATGTTGATGCAGTTGAGGATATTCGCGATTCCCCCCCCCCCCCATCGCGATGGGGATGACCCTCGCATCCGCGTTCCAGGTGTAATGGTTCGCTTCTTTCAAACTCAATTATCTCTGTTCGTGTTCGACTTATAAAAAAAAATGTAAATAATATTTTTGCTCACAATTTAGCGCTCTTCAATTTTTATATCCAAATTTTTTGCATAAAATCAATATTTCTCAAGTTACTTGCAAAAAACCAAAAACGTGTACACATTTTCCAAGATGGCGGCGAAAGCTCAAGTCTGATTGGTGGGGACTTTTAGCATGTTCATCAGTATGTCCAAACAAACATCTTCAACAATTTTCAAAATTTTCATTTATTTTTTTTTAGTCATAGAACCTATTTTGACTGGGCTAATAGGTTAACACCGAGGTGATAGAATCCAATAGGGTGAGTACACAGCAGCCTTAAGAATAATGTATGTAGAGAATGTAGTAGAACTTTTGATAGATCCCTATAGGTTGAAGTGCTTTTGTAAAGCAATTGTCGCTAAAGACTATAAGTCGATAAAGTAAATTAGACTAGCACCCTACATCTTAGTATAAAACAGCTTCTAAATGGAAGAAAAAGAAAGAAAAAACCGATTGCAACAAAACATAGACAGGTGAGTTTGCTTAAGGCGGAGATTTTTTCGTTTCTTTAGTTACATAGTTTAATTACTGCCTTTTTTTTTTGGTATATTTTGAAGCAGAAGACTTTCAGGACAATTTTTTTTAAGAAGGAGATGAAATTTCTAGCTCACACTACGACTGTCAATTCTTTATAATTTTTTTTTTATACGCTGAAAAAAAAAACTCGGCTTTTATCTTATTATTTCCTGCATATAATTAACTGCACTTTTCAACAGACTGATTATTTAAGTAAGAAACGCGTTGAGTTCATCAATTATAGCAAAGGCCGTAACATTCATGTCACGAATAATTATATCAATCCAGATCAAAATTCCTATAGAATTTAATTAACTGGAAGACAAGAGTTGGATATATAGGAAGAGCTCTTAACTGATTCTTTTATTATCTTTCTCAGAAATACAGCGCCTCACACCTGATATTTAACGGCATACCAGAGTCATCATTGTGGAAGACAACAAACACTGGTCGGGAAAAACCTGGGAAAGAACAAAGTCACAGCAACATTCTGCAACTCCCAGTTCAAGAGGTGCCGGTCCGCAGCGGTAAGCTGTTACAATATTATGTCGAATTCTCCATTGTAGAGGTTTGAGAAATAGTTTCACCCGGTTCGTGTTACTGCCAGGGAGTGGGTGTACGGAGATGGATATAAATGAAGTTAAAGCGATATATCTGCGCGTGTTCAAGAATTATGGGTGGGCTCGATTCGCAAATAAAGCATTTAGGCGTACGGTGGAGAGATCTATTAGTGTCACTTTATAGGTGATTTGTTTTTGCATGAATATGCGGATTGCGTAGAAGTCTGTTTCGCTGAAGGTTTTTCGATGCTAGGTTTTTTTTCCAAGATGCGCTCAGAGGTGAAGGTTTTATAACATCAAATATCTCTGCTTAAAATTTGATTTTAGCTGCATTTCTTTCAGAAAGAAGAAGCAATTTGCTAAAATTATTCGGCACTTTAACTGCCGAAGAGTCAAATATTGTTACACATCTTGCAGTAGTTTTTGATCTTAAAATTACCTCAGATGTAGTAAAATTTTTCTATCTAATTTAAGTTCTTGCATATGTTAGTACAGTTTCTCTGTTTTTAGTTGAATTATTTACAGCATCTAACCTTATAAATTTTATTTTTTACAAATTTTAAAATATAAATCTTATCATCTTCCAGGTATGGATTAATCAGTACATTTACTCCTTTTAATTTTATAACTGAATTATTTTAAAGTAGCAGATTCTAGACCTAGAAACTTGTTCTATGTTAAGAAAAACATAAGATATATGCACTCATTTTTTAAAACTTATTTATTTATTTATTTATATTTTTTTTTTTGGGGGGGGGGATTTTATATCTTTAAATCGAGATAGATATATCCTTTCGATTTAAAATCCTCTTGATTATATACAGTAATTTTGATGTACTATTTATGATTGGTTGATCTCGTTCTTGGTCATTTATGCATAACCAAGATTATACACAGCGTTGTTCTATGTTTGCAATTTTATATTAAAATTATACAGGCGTAACACTTATAAATTTGTATTTCTCTATCTATCTATCTATCTCCACACCATTCTTTTTCTCTTCCATTACATAGAGATACATAAAGTTGAAACTGATATTCAAAAACATGAAGGCGAACCACAAGCAATTAGGTTTAAGACTATGATGGTATCGCTTTTTCAACTATAGAGACATTATCATGCAATTCATGCGGGAATTTTTTCGGAAGTTTCATTAACCTTTACACATCTAAACGTTGTTATTGAATTCTAAGAAACAAAGGTATACTTGTTGTATGCAGAGTTTAATGGTAATTTCTCATCTTCTAGTGTAGGAAAATTTATTGTCGTTGTTGATGAATCATTACCATTAAACTTTGCCTATAAAAGAATACCTTTGCTTCACAGATTTCCGCATGTCAACCTTTTATCACTTATCTTCTCTCCCAGAGTAGGGCTTTGAATTTGCACTTACAGAGGAAGTATTTGTAATAATGGCATTGTTTGCCTGTGTTTTACTTTGTGTTGCTTTTTTCATTAATTGCTTCGATTCACGGTCGTTTATGCATTTACACAGATGAAATGGAACATAAAGGAAAGCATATGTAGCCATAGATAAGAAATATATCAACTAACTCTGAGTACACATTCACATTCTCTCAGAAACTTTGCATTATTAGAGTTAGTAAAGAGAGAACTTTCATGAGACACAGTTTTCTACAATCCAGAACAAAACTCAAGACAAATATAAAATTTCGCAAAAATGTAACAATAATTTTATTTTTAAATTTAATTTTATAATTAAATTTAAAAATAAAATAAATAATAATATAATAATATCGTATAATTAATTTATGCTAGTTATTCAAACTATCTGGGTTTCAAGACACTTGTGCACTTTATGGTTGCAATTTATTTGCACTGGATATACTCCAGGAATTCGATTGGTGGTGATTAAATCTTCTGCTAGTGATAGATGGGAACAAGTTTACTCGAGAATTTGGAAAATGAATAAATCCCGATTTCCATTTACTTGTAGCCGTATATCAGGAAAAAATAAGCCCATATTCAAACTACCTATTAAATTCCGGGAATCGAATTCACATTTCTTATTTATAGGAATCCCGAATTCATAGACTAATTTTCAATTCATGTCCTTTCAACTTGTTAATAGCCGATGATTCGACCAGAAAACCATTCTCTAAACGTAATTGTTTTAATGGTGGTTTTCACTTCGTCACCTTTCCAATTAACAGCTATCTTGATTCTATTTCCTTTCATGCATTGAAAATTTTAATTCAATAAGTATTTTAGAAGTAGAAAAATATGTGATATCCTGAAAAATGTTGGCTCTTTCTTTCGTTACAATTACGATCTACCCGCGCCTTTCGTAGTCACCTACTGCACTTCGTATTCATTCAGGATTCAAATCTCAGTGTATGTATCAGGATAACAAGTTCGAATGATTCAAAATAAGTCACAAAAGGATACAGCTTTATGCCAGTCGTAAAAGGCATCATAAAGAGCCTCTAATAGCAGCAATGGCCTTTGAATATTTCCTTTCTTAAGTGCTCGATTTCGGACATTTCGTTACGCCTACCGCTCTCTCGTCGACATTCTTGTTCTACAAGGGTCGAAATGTCAAGAGAATGTGTTCCAACATCTGCCGCAGGGATGCTTTTCCTCAATCCGCCCATTCGATCCCGGTCTCTTTTCACTGACTACGAATCCGTAACTGAAGAAATGATTCGACACTATAGCAGGTGGGACAGCTCTAGTTTTCACAGAATTTGATTCTTGACTTTTGTCGCATGGCAACAATGATTTGAAAGGGCTTTTTAAATCCATTTTAACCGAGGGCAGCCTTTCATGACCCATAAATAGTTCCTAAATAGGTACATTGAGTGCTGTATGAGCTTTCATGTAGTGCCTTGGCTATGGATCATTAAATGTTCTGAATTCATGAATATGTCCCTTTGAAATTGCTCAGCCCGCTTTAGTTTGAAAACAAAAATAGCCTTTCTCATTTCAGTAGAAATGGTACCGTAGAGAGTTCTACGATATAAATAGATAAATGAATACGTAAATAAATAAATAAATAAATAAATATATATATATATATATATATATATATATATATATATATATATATATATATATATATATATATACATATATGCATATATATATATATATATATATATATATAAATATATATATATATATATATATATATATATATATATATATATATATATATATATATATATATATATATATATATATATATATGAGCTGTTAGATTTGAAAGTGGTATAAGCCCATTTTTTCATGTTTCGAGATATTTAAGGGTTTGAATTAATTTAAAAATATTGGCTAGCGTTAATCAATTCGAGTGATGTTTTTAACACTGTACACCTTTTAAATTTTATTATGAAATAATAATTACTAAAATTATTTATAAAAATAACTGATTTTTTTATCTCCAAATGGAATTATACCACTTTCAAAAATGACATATTATAAGAAATAAATACAAGAGGAAATTCAAGACCATATTTTTATAGACATTAGCTTCACTGAAATGGATTTTTCAATGTAAAAAATAATAGTTTATTAAGAAATAATTTCAGTTATATTAAAAAGACGATATAAATAAACAAGTGTAAATTGTAAATTACTTCATTAAGATAACTAAAAAAAATTATATTTTAAACTTATTTCTCCTTTACAGTTATCATAGTGAAGTATTCATGGTAAATAGGTGGTATTTAAGGCTGCAAACTCATCATATCGTTGTATTTCTCTCTTGTTATAGGTCTTGAAGATTTATACAGTGGCAATATAGTAATTTTGCTGAGGTGTTTAAGTCTTCCTTTTCCCAAATAAAAAATTGTTTTAAATAGAGAATTTTTTTCCATATTAGTTTTGTAAAAAATTTTGTGTGATTCATCCCTTTTAAACCTCATCCAGCAAATTTTCAGCCAGTTTATAATTTCTCCGTCCGTATTTTTTTTCCTCTTTTATATTGCCTCTTCTAGAGATTTAGTTGAGACAAAATCTTCTCTTTCCATTTCATATTAAATAAAGATTTTTTTTTTTTCAGCAAGTCTTTATTGCATTATAATAGTCTTGAGGAGTATATAATTGATCCTTTTTCTTTAATGCTATTTCCACAACTCCAAAATCTCTGTCGTTTGGAAAAAATGAATGACCCGGCAATAGAAATTTATGGTCAATAACATTTATGTTATTATCAGCTGATTGAACATTCCTTAACCACATCGGTGCGAGCTTAATATTTCAATTTTGTCCAGTACACTTGTCACTGTATGCTATAATATGGTCTGGATGAGGTTGTAACATTCTGAATATATTCCAGGCAGCAAGATGCTATTTCTTCCGCACCTCTGCATGCTCAAATTCATGCATACATATGAATTCTGTTGTTATGAAAATTATGAAACCTTCATTTAGAAGCAAGTTGTTTTAATCATAATTATTAAGAATGGACTTATTCCACTTTCATAAAACGATTTTTGCTATAACATTTTATAGCCAAAATTCTTTTGGTTACTTTATGAAAAAATCGTACTCCATAAAATGTATGATTATAAATATGAAGAGAAGGTGTCCATATCTTCTTGAATTACCGTTAACTTATTTTTTTTAAAAAAGGGACTTATACCACTTTAAAAAATAACAGCTCATATATATATATATATATATATATATATATATATATATATATATATATATATATATATATATATATATATATATATATATATATATATATATATATATATATATATATATATAAGCTTATTATATTGTTTGGTCGCAAACACATCTTTGTTAATTTCTTTTAACTTACTATTATAACATGCAGCAGTATGCGCAGTATAATAAAGTAAGTATTACTTCAACTAATTGTTAACTAAACTAATAATTAAATTAAACTTAATAGTCTATTATTAATTAAAAATCACATAATACCTCTGTTGTTAGTGATTTTCTTGTATTTGTTCGTTATGCACTGTGGCTGTGGTAGCATTGATATGTTAAGGTAATTAGCTTAAGTAATTCTTTATATGCAAACAATCCATTGGTTTTTAGACAGTATCGGCACCGCTGAAGACTAAAACCTATTTTTCACTTATCTTTTCATGTTTTTAGTTCCTGGCTCTTGTGGTTCTGAGCATATACTGGTTTTTCCCTTTCAACTGTGTCTTTTATATATATATATAAATAATCTTAGACAAAAAAAAATGTACCAAGAAGGGGTAATGCAAATTTTACACAAATTAGTATGCACACAGGTTTCGACGGAAAATGCAATATTTTAAAGTTTGGCGGCCAATTTGGAAAATGTGACGCTGCAATGTATCGTAACTGCGCAACTGGCAGGATATTAAAGAGCAGAAATTTCGATTCCAGGTCATAAATGCTTTGCGAATTTCATTCCGTTTACTCAGGTAGACAATAACTAGGCCTCGCATACAGGTGCTCAAAAAATATGTGCAGCTGTCAGCATTTGAGAGAGGACGTGTTGATAGGCTAAAAGAAGTTAGTTGGTCTATTCAGCGAATCTCTCGACATTTGGACAGGAGCGATGCCACTATTAGACGATGTCGGCAAGAATGGGTGAACCATGGCCGAACACAGCGTCAAGAAGGAAGCGGTCGGCCCACAGAAACGACAGAACGTGAGGACCGAGCAATCGTTAGAGCGACACTCACAGCCCCAGATTCATTTTTATCAACGATCGTACATGAAACTGGTACTTCAGTGATGCAAGGACCATTCATAGACAGCTCAGAGAAAGGGGGCTGAGCTCACGGCGCCCCTTGCACCGACTACCATTGACTCAGTACATCGACAAGCTAGTTTGCAGTGGTGTCGGACCCATTCGACCTGGAATGTCACTGATTGGAGTAGAATTGTCTTCAGTGATGAGTCCCGATTCGGATTGAGTCCCCTTGACCAGCGAATACGTGTCTGAAGACGTTCCAGACAGTGATGGGATACTAACCTGACTTTCTTCCGCCATACGAGCAGACAACCAGGAGTGATGGTCTAGGGTGCCATTTCATTTCATAGCAGGGCCCCTTTGGGTGTAATCCGTGGAACCCTTATAGCACAGCGGTATTATGCAGGAATATTAAAAAATTTAAATTTATTTATTTATTATCTGCTGTTCAACAATGGCCATGCCGGGAATCGAACCCGAGCCGCCTGGGTGAAAACAATGAATCCTAACCACTCGGCTACGTGGGAATCAGCTAAAATGTGAAATAAAATCGTATTGTACGATTTTGTTTATAATGTACAAGCTAATGAACTTAGTTAAATAAAAGTCGTAGAGTAACATTGGAAATTCCGATCGTTAAAATTTTAAAACTCATCGAAATGTGCTACGAAATTTTGATCTGATATACACACAGAGATTTCATGTGGAGATTTGAATTATGCAGGAATAATTTAAAAATTTAAATTTCTTTATTTATTCTCTGCTGCTCAACAAATTCCATTAGTTTGTAATATGTTGAGAAAAACTTTAAATGTAAAACTGCATCAGAAAAAAACCCCTCTAAAGTGTATTTGGTTTTGGGAACCGAACCTGGGCCGCCTGGGTGAAAGCCAGGAATCCTAACCACTAGACCACATGGGATACGCTTAAAACTTAATTAAACTGGTGTTGTACATTTTTGACTTGTAAGGTCCAGAGAATGAACAACAGGGAACTGAACATCGTATAGAAACTTCGGAATGCTAATCGTCATACGTAATAAAAAGACTGAAATTTGAAACGAAATTTTAATGTGACCTGTAGAAAATGGTATTTTGGGAAGATTTTACATCTATTCTGACAGAGATGTAAAAAAAATTTAAATTTCGAAAATAATTATCTACTGATTATGTAAATCCGTTGCTTTAATGTGTTAAGTAAAATTTTATTGTAAAACTGCATGAGAAAAATTTCCCTTACTGTGCATTTCGTTTCAAAGTCAAAGTTAGTTATTTGAAATGTGCAATCGGCCTTCATGAATTCATTTTCGTGAAATTTCAGATGCAAGATTAAATCCTGAATGAAATAAACGTAAACTCTTAAATGGAAAAGGAAGGTTCCACTGAGATTTGAACTCGGATCGCTGGATTCGGAGTGCTAACCAGTATACCATTACACGCCTTAGAATGGATTAAGAAGATTACAAAATGGCTGGACAGAAAAAATAAGAGATCTTTTCTAGCTGACTCGCTGACTGACCACGCGATTGATGCCTGCTGCGATTACAATCTGAAAGATCATGAAGAAGTGCTCCGGAGCTAAAATGGTTTCTTTCTCGATACCCGAAGATAGCATTATTATAGAAGACGCGAGCCCCCATAAATTCCCTTTCAGATAAGTTTATTTTTATAGCCATGGAATAATTTAAATAAATTTTTTCTTGTTCTTTTAATATATTTTCTTTTGTCAGTCAATCTTTTAATTGTGGCCATATTGTTTTTCTCTTTTTGATGTTCAAGGTGATTCTTAATAATTTTATTTGAGAGATATTATCTATGTTATTATAATTACAAGTAGAATGAGGTTGTTGTTAAATAGTATTTGTATGAGGAATTTATAATGAAGATGTTTAAGTAAACTCTTAATAATTTTAATAAGAGAGATATTAATAGTTAATATTATTGTTAAAAGTAGAATGAGAGGTATTATTAATATGTACGTGTATGTTGAGTGTGTAATGAAGTTAAGACAATGAGAGAAAATTTCTCTAAATTTCTATTGTTTAAAGATAAGTAAAAGGAATTTTATTTATTTGTGTTAAAAGAAATAAATTAAATTTTTGGGTTGTAACCTCATTTAAAATTGTGTCTGTCATGTTTTGTGAGTAATCATTTGTGAAATTATATTAGCCATATTATCTAGATTATTGTATTAATTTTAGGAATTAATGCACAACGCAATAGTCACCACTATACGTTTAAAAATAAGAAATAAGTTAAAATAATTAATACTCTTTGTTTTAAATATATTAAAAAAATAATAGGAAATAAAATTTTAGATACAACAGAAAAAAAATGTAAAGTCTTAAATGAAAAAGGAAGGTTCCAACGAGATTTGAATTCGGATCATTGGATTCCGGACTGCAAACCATTACACAATGGAACCCCGTTCCCATGCCGGGAATGGAAGTCGAGCCGCGTGGGTGAAAGACAGGAAAAGTAACCACTAGGACACATGGGAATCAGCTAAAATGAGAAATAAAATCGTATTATGCGATTTTTCTATAATGTACGAGCTAATGAACTTAGTTAAATAAATGTCGTAGAGTAACATTAGAAATTCTCATCGTTAAAATTTCAAAACACCTAGAAATGTGCTACTATATTTTGATGTAACATACACAGAGAGATTTCATGTGGAGATATAAATTATGCAGGAATATTAAAAAATTTAAATATATTTATTTATTCTCTGCTGCTCAAAAAAGTCCATTAGTTTGTAATATTTTGAGAAAAACTTTAAATGTAAAACTCCATCAGAAAAAAATCCTCTAAAGTGTATTTAGTTTTGAAAAACGCAGTTCCGAAATTGAAAATATGTATCGGCCTCCATGACATACTTGTCATTAAATTTGAGCTACATGTTGAAAACTGGGGTGAAATAGATGTGTTGCTCTCATAAGAAAAAATAGTAGGTTCCACCGAGGTTTGAACTCGGATCGAAGGATTCAGAGTCCAGAGTGCTAACCATTTCACCATGGAACCCCGTTCCCAGGTCGAGAATCGAACTTGGGCCGCCTGGGTTAGAGCCAGGATTCCTAACCACTGGAACACGTGGAAATCAGCTAAAAGGTGAAATAAAATCATTTTGTGCTATTTTGTCTATAATGTACGAGCTCATGAACTTAGTTAAATAAAAGTCGCACAGTAAAATAGGTAATTGAGATCGTTAAAATTTTAAAACATATAGAAAAGTGCTACGAAATTTTGAATTGATATGCACAGAGAGATTTCATGTGGAGATTTGAATTATGCAGAAGTATTAAAAAATTTAAATTTCTTTATTTATATGCTGCAGCTCTACAAAGTCCATTAGTATGTAATATGTTGAGAGAAACTATAAATTTAAAACTTCACCAGAAAAAAATCCTCTAATTTGTATTTGGATTTGAAAAACGGAGTTCCAAAATTGAAATTATGTATCGGCTTCCTTGACATCCTTGTTAATAAATTTGAGCTACATGTGGATATCCGGGATGAAATAGATGTGTTCTCATAAGAAAAAATTGCAGGTTCCACCGGGATTTGAACTCGGATGGGTGGATTCAGAGTCCAGAGTGCTAACCATTACACCATGGAACCCGTTCCCATGACGGGAATCTAACCCAGGCCGCCTGGGTGAAAGCCAGGAATCCTAACCACTAGACCACATGGGATACGCTTTAAATCTTAAATAAACCGGTATTGTACATTTTTGACTCTTATGGACCAGAGAATGAACAAGAGGTAAATGAAAACCGTATAGCAACATCGGAATGGTAATCGTAAATACGTAATAAAAAGACTAAAATCGGAAGCGAAATTTTAAGGTGACCTGTAGAAAATGGTATTTTGGAAAGATTTTACATCTTTTCAGACAGAGATTTAAAACAATATAAATTTCGAAAATAATTATTCACTGATTATTAAAATCGCTTGCTTTCAAATTTGTTAAGTAAAATTTTATTGTAAAACTGCATGAGAAAAATTTCCCTTATTGTGCATTTTGTTTTCAAAGTCGAAGTTAGACATTTGAAATGTGCAGTCAGTCTGTATGAATTCATTTTCGTGAAATTTCAGATGCATGTTGAAATCCTGAATGAAATAAATGTAAAATCTTAAATGAAAAAGGAAGGTTCCACCGAGATTTGAACTCGGATCGCTGGATTCAGAGTCCAGAGTGCTAACCATTACTCCATGGAACCCGTTCCCATGCCGGGAATCGAACCCGGGAAGCCTGGGTGAAAGCCAGGAATCCTAACCACTAGACCACATGGGATACGCTTCAAATCTTAAATAAACCGGTATTGTACGTTTTTGACTCTTATGGACCAGAGAATGAACAAGAGGTAAATGAACACAGTATACCAATATCGGAATGGTAATCGTCGTACGTAATAAAAAGACTGAAATCTGAAGCGAAATTTTAAGGTGACCTGTAGAAAATGGTATTTTGGAAAGATTTTACATCTATTCTCACAGACATTTAAAACAATATAAATTTCGAAAATAATTATTCACTGATTATGAAAATCCCTTGCTTTCTAATTTGTTAAGTAAAATTTTATTGTAAAACTGCATGAGAAAAATTTCCCGTATTGTGCCTTTTGTTTTCAGAGTCGAAGTTAGACATTTGAAATATGTAGTCAGCCTCTATACATTCATTTTCGTGAAATTTCAGATGCATGTTGAAATCCTGAATGAAACGAATGTAAAATCTTAAAAGAAAAAGGAAGGTTCCACCGAGATTTGAACTCTTATCGCTGGATTCAGAGTCCAGAGTGCTAACCATTACACCATGGAACCCCGCTCCCATGCCGACAATGGAAGTCCGGCCGCCTGGGTGAAAGCCAGGATTCCTAACCACTCGGCTACGTAAGAATCAGCTGAAATGTGAAAGAAAATCGTAATGTGCGATTTTGTCTATAATGTACGAGCTAAAGAACTTTGTCAAATAAAAGTCGTAGAGTAACATTGAAAATTCCGATCATTAAAATTTTCAAACACATCGAAATGTGATACGAAATTTTGAATTGATATACACAGAGAGATTTGATGTGGAGATTTGAATTATGCAGGAATATTAAAAAGTTTAAGTTTATTTATATGCTGCAGCTCTACAAAGTTGATTGGTACGTAATATGTTGAGAAAAACTTTAAATTTAAAACTTCAATCGAAAAAATTCTCTAAAGTGTATTTGGTTTTGAAAAACGGAGTTCCGAAATTGAAATTATGTATCGGCTTCCTTGACATCCTTGTTAATAAATTTGAGCTACATGTGGATATCCGGGATGAAATAGATGTGTTCTAATACGAAAAAATAGCAGGTTCCACCGAGATTTGAACTCGGATCGCTGGATTCAGAGTGCAGAGTGTTAACCATTACACCATGGAACCGCCATTTCATGCCGGGAATCGATCCCGGGCCGCCTGGGTGAAAGCCAGGAATCCTAACCACTAGACCACATGGGATACGCTTTAGAAATAAAATATACCGGTATTGTACATTTTTGACTCTTATGGACCAGAGAATGAACAAGAGGTAAATGAATACAGTATAGCAACATCGGAATGGTAATCGTTATACGTAATAAAAAGACTGAAATCTGAAGCAAAATTTTAAGGTGACCTGTGTAAAATGGTATTTTGGAAAGATTTTACATCTTTTCTGACACAGATTGAAAACAATATAAATTTCCAAAATAATTATTCACTGATTATGAAAATCCCTTGCATTCTAATTCGTTCAGTAAAATTTTATTGTAAAACTGCATGAGAAAAATTTCCCTTATTGTGCCTTTTGTTTTCAAAGTCGAAGTTAGACATTTGAAATGTGCAGTCAGCCTCTATAAATTCACTTCTCGTGAAATTTCAGATGCATGTTGAAATCCTGAATGAAATAAATGTAAAATCTTAAATGAGAAAGGAAAGTTCCACCGAGATTTGAACTCGGATCGCTGGATTCAGAGTCCAGAGTGCTAACCATTACACCATGAAACCCCGTTCCCATGCCGAGAATCGAAGTCCGGCCGCCTAGATGAAAGCCAAGATTCCTAACCACTCGGCTACGTGGGAATCAGCTGAAATGTGAAAGAAAATCGTAATGTGCGATTTTGTCTATAATGTACGAGCTAAAGAACTTTGTCAAATAAAAGTCGTAGAGTAAAATAGGAAATTCCGATCGTTAAAATTTTCAAACACATCGAAATGTGCTACGAAATTTTGAATTGATATACACAGAGAGCTTTCATGTGGAGATTTGTATTATGCAGGAATATTAAATAATTTGAATTTCTTTATTTATATGCTGCAGCTCTACAAAGTCCATTAGTATGTAATATGTTGAGAGAAACTTTAAATTTAAAACTTCACCAGAAAAAAATCCTCTAAATTGTATTTGGATTTGAAAAACGGAGTTAAGAAATTGAAATTATGTATCCGCTTCCTTGATGTCCTTGTTAAAAAATTTGAGCTACATGTGGATATCCGGGATGAAATAGATGTGTTGTTCTCATAAGGAAAAATTGCAGGTTCCACCGAGATTTGAACTCGGATCGCTGGATTCAGAGTCCAGAGAGCTAACCATTACACCATGGAACCGCCTTCCCATGCCGGGAATCGAACCCGGGCCGCCTGGGTGAAAGCCAGGAATCCTAACCACTAGACCACATGGGATACGCTTTAAAAATAAAATATACCGTTATTGTACATTTTTGACTCTTATGGACCAGAGAATGAACAAGAGGTAAATGAACACCCTATAGCAACATCGGAATGGTAATCGTTATACGTAATAAAAAGACTGAAATCTGAAGCAAAATTTTAAGGTGACCTGTGTAAAATGGTATTTTGGAAAGATTTTACATCTTTTCTGACACAGATTGTAAACAATATAAATTTCCAAAATAATTATTCACTGATTATGAAAATCCCTTGCTTTCTAATTTGTTCAGTAAAATTTTATTGTAAAACTGCATGAGAAAAATTTCCCTTATTGTGCCTTTTGTTTTCAAAGTCGAAGTTAGACATTTGAAATGTGCAGTCAGCCTCTATAAATTCACTTTTCGTGAAATTTCAGATGCATGTTGAAATCCTGAATGAAATAAATGTAAAATCTTAAATGAGAAAGGAAAGTTCCACCGAGATTTGAACTCGGATCGCTGGATTCAGAGTCCAGAGTGCTAACCATTACACCATGGAACCCCGTTCCCATGCCGAGAATCGAAGTCCGGCCGCCTGGATGAAAGCCAGTATTCCTAACCACTCGGCTACGTGGGAATCAGCTGAAATGTGAAAGAAAATCGTAATGTGCGATTTTGTCTATAATGTACGAGCTAAAGAACTTTGTCAAATAAAAGTCGTAGAGTAACATAGGAAATTCCGATCGTTAAAATTTTAAAACACATCGAAATGTGCTACGAAACTTTGAATTGATATACACAGAGAGATTTCATGTGTAGATTTGAATTATGCAGGAATATTAAAAAGTTTAAGTTTATTTATATGCTGCAGCTCTACAAAGTCCATTGGTATGTAATATGTTGAGAGAAACTTTAAATTTAAAACTTCACCAGAAAAAAATCTTCTAAATTGTATTTGGATTTGAAAAACGGAGTTCCGAAATTGAAATTATGTATCGGCTACCTTGACATCCTTGTTAATAAATTTGAGCTACATGTGGATATCCGGGATGAAATAGATGTGTTGTTCTCATAAGAAAAAATTGCAGGTTCCACCGAAATTTGAACTCGGATCGCTGCATTTAAAGTCCAGAGTGCTAACCATTACACCATGGAACCGCCTTCCCATGCCGGGAATCGAACCCGGGCCGCCTGGGTGAATGCCAGGAATCCTAACCACTAGACCACATGGGATACGCTTTAAAAATAAAATATACCGGTATTGTACATTTTTGACTCTTATGGACCAGAGAATGAACAAGAGGTAAATGAATACCCTATAGCAACATCGGAATGGTAATCGTCATATGTAATAAAAAGACTGCAATCTTTAGCGAAATTTTAAGGTGACCTGTAGAAAATGGTATTTTGGAAAGATTTTACATCTTTTCTGACAGAGATTTAAAACAATATAAATTTCGAAAATAATTATTCACTGATTATGAAAATCCCTTGCTTTCTAATTTGTTAAGTAAAATTTTATTGTAAAACTGCATGAGAAAAATTTCCCTTATTGTGCCTTTTGTTTTCAAAGTCCAAGTTAGACATTTGAAATGTGCAGTCAGCCTCTATAAATTCACTTTTCGTGAAATTCCAGATGCATGTTGAAATCCTGAATGAAATAAATGTAAAATCTTAAATGAGAAAGGAAAGTTCCACCGAGATTTGAACTCGGATCGCTGGATTCAGAGTCCAGAGTGCTAACCATTGAATCATGGAACCGCCTTCCTATGCCGGGAATCGAACCCGGGCCGCCTGGGTGAAAGCCAGGAATCCTAACCACTAGACCACATGGGATACGCTTTAAAAATAAAATATAACGTAATTGTACATTTTTGACTCTTATGGACCAGAGAATGAACAAGAGGTAAATGAACACCCTATAGCAACATCGGAATGGTAATCGTCATATGTAATAAAAAGACTGCAATCTGAAGCGAAATTTTAAGGTGACCTGTAGAAAATGGTATTTTGGAAAGATTTTACATCTTTTCTGACAGAGATTTAAAACAATATAAATTTTGAAAATAATTATTCACTGATTATGAAAATCCCTTGGTTTCTAATTTGTTCAGTAAAATTTTATTGTAAAACTGCATGAGAAAAATTTCCCTTATTGTGCCTTTTGTTTTCAAAGTCGAAGTTAGACATTTGAAATGTGCAGTCAGCCTCTATAAATTCACTTTTCGTGAAATTTCAGATGCATGTTGAAATCCTGAATGACGTAAATGTAAAATCTTAAATGAAAAAGGAAGGTTCCTACGAGATTTGAACTCGGATCGCTGGATTCAGAGTCCAGAGTGCTAACCATTACACCATGGAACCCCTTTCCCATGCCGAGAATCGAAGTCCGGCCGCCTGGATGAAAGCCAGGATTCCTAACCACTCGGCTACGTGGGAATCAGCTGAAATGTGAAAGAAAATTGTAATGTGCGATTTTGTCTATAATGTACGAGCTAAAGAACTTTGTCAAATAAAAGCCGTAGAGTAACATAGGAAATTCCGATCGTTAAAATTTTAAAACACATCGAAATGTGCTACGAAACTTTGAATTGATATACACAGAGAGCTTTCACGTGAAGATTTGAATTGTGCAGGAATATTAAATAATTTAAATTTCTTTATTTATATGCTGCAGCTCTACAAAGTCCATTAGTATGTAATATGTTGAGAGAAACTTTAAATTTAAACCTTCACCAGAAAAAAATCCTCTAAATTGTATTTGGATTTGAAAAACGGAGTTAAGAAATTGAAATTATGTATCCGCTTCCTTGATGTCCTTGTTAATAAATTTGAGCTACATGTGGATATCCGGGATGAAATAGATGTGTTGTTCTCATAAGAAAAAATTGCAGGTTCCACCGAGATTTGAACTCGGATCGCTGGATTCAGAGTCCAGAGTGCTAACCATTACACCATGGAACCGCCTTCCAATGCCGGGAATCGAACCCGGGCCGCCTGGGTGAAAGCCAGGAATCCTAACCACTAGACCACATAGGATACGCTTTAAAAATAAAATATATCGTTATTGTACATTTTTGACTCTTATGGACCAGAGAATGAACAAGAGGTAAATGAACACCCTATAGCAACATCGGAATGGTAATCGTTATACGTAATAAAAAGACTGAAATCTGAAGCGAAATTTTAAGGTGACCTGTGTAAAATGGTATTTTGGAAAGATTTTACATCTTTTCTGACAGAGATTTAAAACAATATAAATTTCGAAAATAATTATTCACTGATTATGAAAATCCCTTGCTTTCTAATTTGTTCAGTAAAATTTTATTGTAAAACTGCATGAGAAAAATTTCCATTATTGTGCCTTTTGTTTTCAAAGTCGAAGTTAGACATTTGAAATGTGCAGTCAGCCTCTATAAATTCACTTTTCGTGAAATTTCAGATGCATGTTGAAATCCTGAATGACATAAATGTAAAATCTTAAATGAAAAAGGAAGGTTCCACCGAGATTTGAACTCGGATCGCTGGATTCAGAGTCCAGAGTGCTAACCATTACACCATGGAACCCCGTTCCCATGCCGAGAATCGAAGTCCGGCCGCCTGGATGAAAGCCAGGATTCCTAACCACTCGGCTACGTGGGAATCAGCTGAAATGTGAAAGAAAATCGTAATGTGCGATTTTGTCTATAATGTACGAGCTAAAGAACTTTGTCAAATAAAAGTCGTAGAGTAACATAGGAAATTCCGATCGTTAAAATTTTAAAACACATCGAAATGTGCTACGAAACTTTGAATTGATATACACAGAGAGCTTTCACGTGGAGATTTGAATTGTGCAGGAATATTAAATAATTTAAATTTCTTTATTTATATGCTGCAGCTCTACAAAGTCCATTAGTATGTAATATGTTGAGAGAAACTTTAAATTTAAAACTTCACCAGAAAAAAATCCTCTAAATTGTATTTGGATTTGAAAAACGGAGTTCCGAAATTGAAATTATGTATCCGCTTCCTTGACATCCTTGTTAATAAATTTGAGCTACATGTGGATATCCGGGATGAAATAGATGTGTTGTTCTCATAAGAAAAAATTGCAGGTTCCACCGAGATTTGAACTCGGATCGCTGGATTCAGAGTCCAGAGTGCTAACCATTACACCATGGAACCGCCTTCCCATGCCGAGAATCGAACCCGGGCCGCCTGGGTGAAAGCCAGGAATCCTAACCACTAGACCACATGGGATACGCTTTATAAATAAAATATACCGGTATTGTACATTTTTGACTCTTATGGACCAGAGAATGAACAAGAGGTAAATGAACACCCTATAGCAACATCGGAATGGTAATCGTTATACGTAATAAAAAGACTGAAATCTGAAGCGAAATTTTAAGGTGACCTGTGTAAAATGGTATTTTGGAAAGATTTTACATCTTTCTGACAGAGATTTAAAACAATATAAATTTCGAAAATAATTATTCACTGATTATGAAAATCCCTTGCTTTCTAATTTGTTAAGTAAAATTTTATTGTAAAACTGCATGAGAAAAATTTCCAGTATTGATGCCTTTTGTTTTCAAAGTCGAAGTTAGACATTTGAAATATGCAGTCAGGCTCTATAAATTCACTTTTCGTGAAATTTCAGATGCATGTTGAATCCTGAATGAAACGAATGTAAAATCTTAAATGAGAAATGGAAAGGTTCCACCGAGATTTGAACTCGGATCGCTGGACTTAGAGTCCAGAGTGCTAACCATTACACCATGGAACCCCGTTCCCATGCCGAGAATCGAATTCCGGCCGCCTGGGATGAAAGCCAGGATTCCTAACCACTCGCTACGTGGGAATCAGCTGAAATGTGAAAGAAAATCGTAATGTGCGATTTTGTCTATAATGTACGAGCTAAAGAACTTTGTCAAATAAAAGTCGTAGAGTAACATAGGAAATTCCCGATCGGTAAAATTTTAAAACACATCGAAAGGTGCTACGAAACTTTTCAATTGATATACACAGAGAGATTTCATGTGGAGATTTGAATTATGCAGGAATATTAAATAATTTAAATTTCTTTATTTATATGCTGCAGCTCTACAAAGTCCATTAGTATGTAATATGTTGAGAGAAACTTTAAATTTAAAACTTCACCAGAAAAAAATCCTCTAAATTGTATTTGGATTTGAAAAACGGAGTTAAGAAATTGAAATTATGTATCCGCTTCCTTGATGTCCTTGTTAATAAATTTGAGCTACATGTGGATATCCGGGATGAAATAGATGTGTTGTTCTCATAAGAAAAAATTGCAGGTTCCACCGAGATTTGAACTCGGATCGCTGGATTCAGAGTCCAGAGTGCTAACCATTACACCATGGAACCGCCTTCCAATGCCGGGAATCGAACCCGGGCCGCCTGGGTGAAAGCCAGGAATCCTAACCACTAGACCACATGGGATACGCTTTAAATATAAAATATACCGTTATTGTACATTTTTGACTCTTATGGACCAGAGAATGAACAAGAGGTAAATGAACACCCTATAGCAACATCGGAATGGTAATCGTTATACGTAATAAAAAGACTGAAATCTGAAGCGAAATTTTAAGGTGACCTGTAGAAAATGGTATTTTGAAAAGATTTTACATCTTTTCTGACAGAGATTTAAACAATATAAATTTCGAAAATAATTAATTACTGATTATTAAAATCCCTTGCTTTCAAATTTGTTAAGTAAAATTTTATTGTAAAACTGCATGAGAAAAATTTCCCTTTTTGTGCATTTTGTTTTCAAAGTCGAAGTTAGACATTTGAAATATGCAGTCAGCCTGTATGAATTCATTTTCGTGAAATTTCAGATGCATGTTGAAATCCTGAATGAAATAAATGTAAAATCTTAAATGAAAAAGGAAGGTTCCACCAAGATTTGAACTCGGATCCCTGGATTCAGAGTCCAGAGTGCTAACCATTACACCATGGAACCCCGTTCCCATGCCGAGAATCGAATTCCGGCCGCCTGGGTGAAAGCCAGGATTCCTAACCACTCCGCTACGTGGGAATCAGCTGAAATGTGAAAGAAAATCGTAATGTGCGATTTTGTCTATAATGTACGAGCTAAAGAACTTTTTCAAATAAAAGTCGTAGAGTAACATAGGAAATTCCGATCGTTAAAATTTTAAAACACATCGAAATGTGCTACGAAATTTTGAATTGATATACACAGAGAGCTTTCATGTGGAGATTTGAATTATGCAGGAATATAAAATAATTTAAATTTCTTTATTTATATGCTGCAGCTCTACAAAGTCCATTAGTATGTAATATGTTGAGAGAAACTTTAAATTTAAATCTTCACCAGAAAAAAATCCTCTAAATTGTATTTGGATTTGAAAAACGGAGTTCCGAAATTGAAATTATGTATCGACTTCCTTGACATCCTTGTTAATAAATTTGAGCTACATGTGGATATCCGGGATAAAATAGATGTGTTGTTCTCATAAGAAAAAATTGCAGGTTCCACCGAGATTTGAACTCGGATCGCTGGATTCAGAGTCCAGAGTGCTAACCATTACACCATGGAACCGCCTTCCCATGCCGGGAATCGAACCCGGGCCGCCTGGGTGAAAGCCAGGAATCCTAACCACTAGACCACATGGGATTCGCTTTATAAATAAAATATACCGGTATTGTACATTTTTGACTCTTATGGACCAGAGAATGAACAAGAGGTAAATGAACACCCTATAGCAACATCGGAATGGTAATCGTTATACGTAATAAAAAGACTGAAATCGGAAGCGAAATTTTAAGGTGACCTGTAGAAAATGGTATTTTGGAAAGATTTTACATCATTTCTGACAGCGATTTAAAACAATATAAATTTCCAAAATAATTATTCACTGATTATGAAAATCCCTTGCTTTCTAATTTGTTAAGTAAAATTTTATTGTAAAACTGCATGAGAAAAATTTCCCGTATTGAGCCTTTTGTTTTCAAAGTCGAAGTTAGACATTTGAAATATGCAGTCAGGCTCTATAAATTCATTTTCGTGAAATTTCAGATGCATGTTGGAATCCTGAATGAAACGAATGTAAAATCTTAAAAGAAAATGGAAGGTTCCACCGAGATTTGAACTCGGATCGCTGGATTCAGAGTCCAGAGTGCTAACCATTACACCATGGAACCCCGTTCCCATGCCGAGAATCGAATTCCGGCCGCCTGGGTGAAAGCCAGGATTCCAAACCACTCCGCTACGTGGGAATCAGCTGAAATGTGAAAGAAAATCGTAATGTGCGATTTTGTCTATAATGTACGAGCTAAAGAACTTTGTCAAATAAAAGTCGTAGAGTAACATTGGAAATCCCGATCGGTAAAATTTTAAAACACATCGAAAGGTGCTACGAAATTTTCAATTGATATACACAGAGAGATTTCATGTGGAGATTTGAATTATGCAGGAATATTAAAAAATTTAAATTTCTTTATTTATATGCTGCAGCTCTACAAAGTCCATTAGTATGTAATATGTGGAGAGAAACTTTAAATTTAAAACTGCACCAGAAAAAAATCCTCTAAACTGTATTTGGTTTTGAAAAACGGAGTTCCGAAATTGAAATTATGTATCGGCTTTCTTGACATCCTTGTTAATAAATTTGAGCTACATGTAGATATCCGAGATTAATTAGATCTGTTCTCATAAGAAAAAAATCAGGTTCCACCGCGATTTGAACTCGGATCGCTGGATTCAGAGTCCAGAGTGCTAACCATTACACCATGGAACCGCCTTCCCATTCCGGGAATCGAACCCAAAATGCCTGGGTGAAAGCTAGGAATCCTAACCACTAGACCACATGGGATACGCTTTAAATTTAAATAAATCGGTATTGCACATTTTTGACTCTTATGGACCAGAGAATGAACAACAGGTAAATGAACACCGTATACCAACATCGGAATGGTAATCGTCATACGTAATAAAAAGACTGAAATCTGAAGCGAAATTTTAAGGTAACCTGTAGAAAATGGTATTTTGAAAAGATTTTACATCTTTTCTGACAGAGATTTAAAACAATATAAATTTCGAAAATAATTAATTACTGATTATTAAAATCCCTTGCTTTCAAATTTGTTAAGTAAAATTTTATTGTAAAACTGCATGAGAAAAATTTCCCTTTTTGTGCATTTTGTTTTCAAAGTCGAAGTTAGACATTTGAAATATGCAGTCAGCCTGTATGAATTCATTTTCGTGAAATTTCAGATGCATGTTGAAATCCTGAATGAAATAAATGTAAAATCTTAAATGAAAAAGGAAGGTTCCACCAAGATTTGAACTCGGATCCCTGGATTCAGAGTCCAGAGTGCTAACCATTACACCATGGAACCCCGTTCCCATGCCGAGAATCGAATTCCGGCCGCCTGGGTGAAAGCCAGGATTCCTAACCACTCCGCTACGTGGGAATCAGCTGAAATGTGAAAGAAAATCGTAATGTGCGATTTTGTCTATAATGGACGAGCTAAAGAACTTTGTCAAATAAAAGTCGTAGAGTAACATTGGAAATTCCGATCGTTAAAATTTTAAAACACATCGAAAGGTGCTACGAAATTTTCAATTGATATACACAGAGAGATTTGATGTGGAGATTTGAATTATGCAGGAATATTAAAAAATTTAAATTTGTTTATTTATATGCTGCAGCTCTACAAAGTCCATTAGTATGTAATATGTGGAGAGAAACTTTAAATTTAAAACTGCACCAGAAAAAAATCCTCTAAACTGTATTTGGTTTTCAAAAACGGAGTTCCGAAATTGAAATTATGTATCGGCTTCCTTGAAATCCTTGTTAATAAATTTGAGCTACATGTGGATATCCGGGATGAAATAGATGTGTTGTTCTCATAAGAAAAAATTGCAGGTTCCACCGAGATTTGAACTCGGATCGCTGGATTCAGAGTCCAGAGTGCTAACTATTACACTATGGAACCCTTTTCCCATGCCGAAAATCTAACTCGGGCCGCCTGGGTGAAAGCCAGGAATCTTAACCACTAGGCCACGTGGGAATCAGCTAATTTGTAAAATAAATTCGTATTGTGCGATTTTGGCTATAATGTACGAGCTAATGAACTTAGTTAAATAAATTCGTAGAGTAATGTTGGAAATTCCGATCTTTAAAATTTTAAATCTCATCGAAATGTGTTACGAAATTTTTATTTTTTATTCTGAGAGAGATTTCTTGTGAGATTTGATTTACGCAGGAAAATGAAAAAATTTAAATTTCTTTATTTTTATTCTGCAGTTCTACAAATTCCAGTAGTATGTAATTTGTTGAGAGAAACTTTAAATTTAAAAGTTATTCAGAAGAAACTCTTCTAAAGTGTATTTGGTTTTGTAAAACGCAGTTCCGAAATTGAAGTTAGCGCCCTTTACACGTATGCGCTTCCCTGCGTGAAACCACAATCTGTCACGACTGAGTGCATGTGTGAATTTGTCGGAGAGGTAAGGAAAACTGCTTTAGAGCGTACTGCAAATTTTCCCGCGCGCTATCCCGTACGCTCCAATCACTCGCGTAATAGCGTACGTGTAAAGGGCGCTATTAGGTATCAGCCACCATGACATCCTTGTCATCAAATTTGAGCTAAATGTAAATTGTGGAATAATTAGATATGAACTCTTAAAAGAAACTGGAAGGTTACACTGAGATTTGAACTCGGATCGGTGGATTCAGTGTGCAGAGTGCTAACCATTACACCATGGAATCGCCTTCCCATGTCAGGTATCGAACCCGGGCCACCTGGCTAAAGCCTGGAATCTAACCAATAGACCACTTGGGATTCATTTAAAATTTTAAATAAATTGGTATTGTACATTTTAAATTTGTATGAACCAGAGAATGAACAACAGGTAACTGAACATCGTATGGCATCTTCGGAATGGAAATCGTCATACTTAATAAAAAGACTGAAATGTGGAACGAAATTTTAATGTGACCTCTAGAACAGCAAATAGAGTCTTGTTAAGCGTTACCATCCATGAAACAGAATCTTGTAGGAAATCTAGGTGGGATATTTTGCGGATTTCATATCATCGTTGTAGTACAATCGTAGAAGTAAATGAAAAAACTTTAATTTTTTTATTCTTTACTATTTTTTCACGTACTAAGATATCTACGTAAATTTTACCGTTGCGTACACCAATATAATAACAAATAAAGCCTTGTTAAGCGTTATCATCCATCAAACAGAGAATCTAGCAATTTTCGTGAAATTTCCTGTTTATATACGTTCAAGTCCTGTAAGTACTATGAACATATCCTATCTCTCGAAGGTTAAACATATTATTTTAATTTTATTATCTATAATAAATTAAATACATATATACTGTCGTAATAAACACCGAGCATAAATATTTTTTATACGAATCGGCTTACACATAAAATAATCAATTGTTTTAGATTAAGATAGATGGGTCGACTAAAGCTGTGTAAACAAGTGAAACATCTCCACTTGTCTTTTTTCTGCACGCAGGGCTTTATTTTCACTTCATTATGTGATATGTAACATAGAAACGGGTATTTTCGCTCCTCCTTAATTCTTAACACAAAGCGATGAGGAAAAAAACCACGTTTACAAAATACTATCAAAAGAAGAACCGGGATGTGAGGAAAATTGCCCGAAAATCATTATCAATTCGCCCCAAATTTACGACCTTTTACAAAAGCACCGAACTATTTTCCGTGCGAAAAACGCCCTCAATAGATTATAGACGAGCTATCAAATCATCACAGGGTATTCAATTAAAATTGATGGCTGCAGAACCAAAAATCGCTTGGGAGTCACCTCGTGATAAAAAAGATCTTTTTGTACTTATTTTTGCACAACGAAGTACTATGTTCAGAATTCCTCTCCACCCTAATTACTTTGAAACGTCTTTTATCCAAAATATTTTCTAACTGTGTTTATCTTTCTTTTTAATTTACGTTCATCTTGTAATGTTAAGATACAGTGAAGGAAAACATCCCAAGGCTATGAAATTTATTTTTATTGGTATTGATTTTTATTGATCGCTTGCATAAGTGTTTTTTTCCTAAATGACATAGAACTGTAAACAATGATGCCTGTTAAAGCTCTACCACCATCTTTTGACCTCCCTCTGTTGAGACTTTTCAGTGAGTGAAATGAATAAATAAATACAATGTTCTTAATAAAAAACGTACGTGAGCTCTTTTTGTATGAAATAAAATTCTTTGTTACATTTCGTTTTGTAAATTTCTTTAAAGAATGGATCACAAACCTTTTTCCCTATTAAATCCTATTAATGGTTAGATTATTTTGGGCTTTCTGTACAAAACTGAACTTTGAAATTTTTTTAAAGAGTTCGTAAGTTTATTTTCATGCTAAAACATAATACATTTTTCATAATAATTGATATTAATGATCTCTATTAGTTCCCTTATAGTCAACTATTTCCATTTAGAAAGCAGTTGTTCATATTGCGACTACATTGCACATTTCGATTATCTCTTTCAGGTGCCGTGACCCAACGGTATATATAAGTCTGAGAGATAGCTTCCATTTTGTTATTGATTTGACTGCCATATGCAATACAGTGCCTTAGGATGGCTCGGTTAATTGTGAGAATAAAGTAAAACTTTACTGGAATGAAAAATAGAAAATGCATTAACAGATTGCTAAAGTGCCCGATCCAAACTTCTGAGGCGGAAAAAGCTTTCTTCTTATTAGACTAGGTGACAGATCACGCACCGTGCAAGCAATAGCAGAAAAAATGAGGGGCACTGAAAACTTTGCCAATCCAACAACAACAAAAAATACTGTGGACCAAACTAAGGACAACAACGCCCCCAAAAAAGGAAAAATAGCAAGGAAGTAAGATTTATTTATTTTACAAATGCCGATCATTTGGCCACTAGGCTATTAGACCACGTGCTCCCCAGTACTTCAAGACAAGGGACTTAAAATTCAAAAGTGCAGGGCACACGTCAAGATGAAAAGAAGTCATAGACTGGCCCGAATGACACAAAATGCAGTGGGGCGAATCAGCCAGGCCAATCTGGAAAACATGTGCTCGGAGACAGTTGTGGTCGGTCAAAAGCCTAAAATGTACGACTACGGCGAAACGTGAAGAGTAGGAAACAAATGAAGAATGTTTACATAGAGAAGCCTAGGGCATTTTTCCAGAGGATTCATTAGACCTTGATTTAAAAACATTTTTGCCGGTCATTTTTATAAAAAGCTTGGAAGAATGTTATGTCAAGGGCCTATTAGGTTTCTGCAGAACTTCTGCACCCTTCTTAGCTAGGCGGTCCGCTATCTCATTTCCAGTTAAGCCACAATGTGCAGCGATCCACTGAAAGGAGATCAGGTGTATGAAATCCCTCATCAGTGTTCTACACTCCTGAATATGGCAGAAGTTGTGACCTCTGTTGTTTGACAAGGCTTGTGGGGCTGAGCTAAGGTCGGATAAAATGACAGCTTTCTTGAAAGACGAGAGGCGGTGGGCAAGCTGTTGTCGAGCTACGAAGATTGTTGTCATAACCATCTATATATTTAAGTTGCTAAGCCGACTTTTTGGGCAATCCGTGACCGAAAACTACTGCATCAATTTGCTTCATTTATGTCTTAAACGAAAGATTGTAATCTGTAGATTTGTCAAATTTGGTTTTTGTAACCGCAATTTTTATTAATTAGTGATAATTTACAATTAAAAAATTATTTTTGCGCATGCTCAGTGGCATGTTTAAATCTGTCTTTAGAAACTCACTGTTTCTGTGCATGCTCAGTGACATGTTTTAATGGTAAACACGTTTATTCGAGGAATCTTTCTAGATCTCTCTCTGCGATTTTTATTTTTATGATAATTATGTGTGTTAAATATAAGATTAGACCTCATGTAAATTTGTTTATTTCGCGCTGTTTAATTAGCGATAATTTGCAATTTTAAAAAAAATTGCTTTCGGCGCATGCTCAGTAACATTTTTAAATCAGGCTTTAGATACTCACTAAGCACAAGGCCGCTTAAACACATTAATTTGTTTCTGCGCATTATTATGATTTTCAACATTTGGCAATGATTTGTTGAGTATAATTTGTGTATTAATACATTTATTTACTATCTAGCCGTCATGTTTTGACGGGTACCAACTAGTTTTTTATAAAGTGATTGGAGCCACGAGGAAGCCTGCTACACTACACCCCATAAAGTAAGATTAAAAACAAGAAAAAGAGTTAAAGGGAAAAAACAGACGAAATGCGATAAATAAATTTATAAAAATAACATAATAGTATTGTAACCAACTAGTTTAAACAGGGCATCATGGCGCATTAACTCTGACTCCTTGGACGGAAACAACCACTAGAGTTCGTGGCGATGCCCTTTGAACTCTTTTTGCTAAGAAGAAGTATTAGCAGTTGATCCAATGTTTCCGTACTTGTAGCAGCATATTTTCGTGTGTTCCTGTATAATTGTTAAATTTGTGTTATACTATAATTAATTGTTATGTCTTCATTAAATTAGTAAAATGTCACCTCGGGTTTCATTATTTATTGCCGGGATTGAGTTTTTTCTCGGGTATTATGTGACTGTTCCGGTGAATGGCCACAGTATATAATATTCTTTCAGGCAGAAGGAATATATGAAACAAAAGTGTTGTCATGTAAATATCTGCGTTATGAATAAGAAAAGCAGTTTTGAAATAGTCCAGTTGAAAAATTGAATAGGGAGCGCAGAAGATCCTCATCTCTGAAAAATTAATTTCAAAACAAAGTAGCTCTGAGATCTTTGAGTAGAAATATAAGAGCCCTTCTAGTTCGTCCAACGTAACCAAGGCTTCACTCTCAATAAATAAAATAAAATTCCCAACAATTAGTAAATTGAATAAGGTCTTCAAAAGACGAAAATGTTTTTTATTGACAATTATGAATACAGCATTAAAACTTAAACAAGCAGTTTAGACATTTCCAACAAAAAGGTAGCACTCTTTGTTTGAATGAAACCATCTTAGTCGAAGAAGTAAATGCAGGTAATTTTTTAACCTGGAAGAAGCCTTGTTAGCTGACTAAATAAACAGTAATGGATAGATTGTATCGCAAGAATTTATGTGTGGATTGCATGCGACATTATGTGCTCTGAAGTTTTATGGGAACATATATTTAATCAAAGATAAAAATTAATGGATACTCCACAAAATAGCTTTTTTTTTTAAATAACATTTTTTTTGTCTATCAGTTTAGGAAGTGCGTTCTCCATCTTAGATTGCCGTAAGAGAAATTAATCTAGAAGCCTAAAATTCTTTGTCCAGCATTTAAAAAAAACCATCTAAATATCTAATAATTTGGATTACTATTATACAGTTCTCTGTTAGTGCATCCAAAAGTTAATTGTTTTTATATTATTGACAGAACTTTGAAATAAATACAATTTTCAGGAAAACATATTTAGATATTTTGTTACATATGTATCTTAAATATACTATATCGAGTTGCATTTCTGATAAAATTAACATGACGTCTTTACTTTTCCATATGTACTTTTTTTTTTTTTTTTTACTAATCCCAGATTGTCTAGCAAGGCTAGACAATCTCCATAAAACCAAAAATTTCCAAAAAGTCTAAAATCAGTAGAGGGTCTAGAAGGACCTCGTCCTTAGTAAATCCCAAACAATTTAAAATATGGGCAGGGGAGGCCATGTCAGCAGAGCACCAGTGGCACTCCGGGAAGATCTTCTGTCCCTGCCGAAAAGTGAGTGCTTTTATATGACCACTCATGAAGCGCGAGAAGGCCGTTTGGTACTTTCTGGGCTTGATCTGAAAAGACCCACCCGGACTTCTTCCAAAGTACCATGGGTGGCAAGGAGGTACATACACATTTGAATAGTCTTATTAACATATAACCTTAAACGCTAAAAGGGGGGGGGGTGAATATTTTTAAACTTATATATTTTTTAGAAAAAATTATCTAGAAATCTGAAATTTTGTATATGATATCTCCATGAGTTCAAATTTTTGGGTAATATTCCGTATTTCAAGCGATAAATTAGATTCTGGCACACGACAATAGGTTGCTTGAAGGATTAAACCATATTCCAGTGGTTGGATAATTTGGAGGTAGACTTTTCTGCTGTTTGCCTTTCATTTCTGATCACTAGCGTTGGCTCAGTTACTTTTCGACAAAATGGGTATCAACCTTACCACCTTTTACAGCAAAGTAATTAAGTTGCATATTCTGAAATACAAAGGAGTTGAGTCTAAAGCTGCGCCGGTAGTTTCGCAAAGTAGACAAAATCTGATCGCAAGCTCAACTGATTGCAAGAGCCTTCTTTTAATCATTTCTCAACTAAACAAACGAGTATATTCCCCTTCTGTCCGTGAGCACAGCATCATCACGGAAAACATAATAAACCAACAATCAACGCATTTTGAATATAATTGATGGTTTCAGCATCAAAATTGCCAGGGAGGATCCTGCGTTGGGCTTTAGATTGTTGGAGGAAAGCCCGCTTCCAACCCTAGAATTTTGTAAATGTTTGTGGTACGTAATAATGGATATACCGAAATTGAGCTTTCTTTGTTTGGCCCGTTTTGAATCTCGCAGAGGTATTTTTTTTTTTTTTTTTTTTACTGAATCTTGATCATGACAACAACCGAAAACGAGCAATTTTCAGCACCGAAAATTGGTGCTGAAATTACCATGGGTAAGCCCAGATAAATCTGATGAAATTTTGGATTAGCGGGAGTAATGTTGAAAATTTTATGTATGGATTGGCGCGATTAAGGTGTAAAGTTACGTGCAAGTAATGTTATTGGTAAAATTATGTCTCAGCTAAAACAGTAAGCAGCGAAACAAGGAGCGATAAAATGGCTCAGGCTTTATTTTGAATAGCAATGTATGCTGATACAGTGCTTTTTCTTTTTTTCCCTTCTTTTTAATCAAGAGGATCAAAAGCATAAAATTTTAATTTTCTTTTATAAATTGAGACTCCGTAAAAATAAGAAGATATTTTGGAGTTTCTTGTGTTTTTAAAGTAGTAAAACCTGTTGAATTTTAGGAATTTTATTTTATAAGTACTTGGTGCATGCAAAATACAACTCTTACTTATGTGTCTTCCCCCAACAGTTTATCTTGTGTACGTGCGATGAACGTGAGTCACTCGCGTGTTCACGGAGCAATCGTGACCTCTTGAAAGATACCAAATATACACAGTGGTTTAAAACTTATCTTGTTACTACTGTCTGTCTAAGCCGAGCTAAACTTAAGGCTGCTATGTACTAAGAACAAAAATCGTATTTCCATTTTCCTCTTCTTGCAGACTCTTGTGGTGGGAGGAGTCCAGTTGACAGTTTGAGAATTCCACCCCCCTTAAAATTGACATTTTGAGAGATTGTAATGGCTCTCTCTCTATAGGGGGGTTAAGCGCTGCCCCCAAATT
The DNA here is from genome assembly GCA_907164885.2 of Dolomedes plantarius. Classification (NCBI taxonomy): domain Eukaryota; kingdom Metazoa; phylum Arthropoda; class Arachnida; order Araneae; family Dolomedidae; genus Dolomedes; species Dolomedes plantarius. Next base: position 146,034,141 of record OU015496.1, read on the forward strand.
TTTTATTTAAAATATATTTTTGTCAACTATTTACAGGTACATAAATGCTGATAATCAAATAAAATTGGTATTGTCAGATAGCCTGAACTTTTCTGCAAAGCGCTACAGGATTCATTTTATAAATTTCGTCGTAGGAATTCATGAGCGTTTAAAACACACTATACCAGATTTTTCCCCGAATAATTTAAATTTTAAAATATTAATTGCTTTTTTAAAAAAAAAACGAAAAATGTACGCAAATGTAAAATTTCTTTCTCTATGACGGAGTACATAGTTTTTTTAAAAAAATCTTTGAATCCAAGTCGGCAATCCGTGGACAAATTTTCTCCATAGGTGAACATTGAGGTGACCGAATCCAATGGGGTTAGTACATAGCAGCATTAACCTATGGAAAATTTGTCCAAATTTGTTGTGAAAATTTGTTGTAATTAGTAGTTGGGCACAGTACTTTTAAATCGCTCTCCCTTGGCCAGATGAATTATGTGTGCTCCTTCCTGCCAAGTGTTTAATGTGTATGTATGTTTGTATGTATGAATGTATGTGCGTGTGCGTACGTACATAAGCGCACATGCATAATACTAATACATACTTTAGTGTTTAAAGTAAGTAAGGGGAATTATGTTGGTAA
>OU015496.1:146039768-146447268 GCA_907164885.2 Dolomedes plantarius
ATCTGACTCATTGTTTGCTGCACCTTTCAGAGGTGCAAGGTTTCCCCAGTGTACACTTTAACAACGGTTGGTATTTTAATCGTTGTTATTGTTGTTATACAATAATAATAAAATATCTAATTCCTTGTTTGCCGCATCTTTAACTGATACAGGGTTTCCTCAGTGTAAACTTTCTGCACACGTATGCATGCATAACATATTTTAGTGGCCCATTATCGTTGCAATATTTTATTCTACGCGTTTTGTGTACGTAAGTAATTTTAGATAAAACTGTAGAGGAAAACTTTACAGAGTAAATAATGTTATAAGAATTCAATATTCTTCAACAGGCCTAAAAGATAGGCTGCATAGGAATCTCAGGGAAAAACGAAGATTGAAAACTTGATAATATGCATATTATAGGAAAGGTAGTGAAATTAGTGAAGAAAAGGGATAAAATTGAAAGCAGATTTTTTGACCTAACGTTTAGAAATAATCATTTGACTGATGGAAGTAGTTTCATTGTAATGTCTTTTATTTTTAGAACTGTCTCAAGCTTTCATACCCTTTTTTTTTGTTACTGTAAGGTTACTGTAAGAGTAATCAAGTCAATTTTGTAGCAGCTACAGAAAAAAAAAATCCACGTTGAGGCTTTATTATTTTTAATTTAATATGTTTTTGAAGAAATAAAAACACTCTCTGACATATATAAACAAGAATATATGCACATTATAAACAATAGCAATACACGTGAATAGGTTGAAAGTACCGCTGCCCACACTGTATAGTGATTTGCGACACGAAACTTCCACTACGTGGGCTCGGATTCGAGTCTCGGCCAGGTAAGGGCGTTCCTGTGCTGTCTCCTCATAGGGGGCAAAGTTGGTTCACTTATACGGTTTTAACTTAATAAAGTAGGCAAAAAATAGCGATGTAGAAGGGCGAATTTCCAGTGGACAAAATTCATTTGTGAAAAGAAAAGAAAAAGAAAAACAAGCTTGTATCGACATTTCCAGTAACGAATTATAGTACTTCTGAAGAAAATGCAAAATTTTACTGCTCGTGGACTTTAATTATTGTAAAGGGGCCCGAATCGCCAATTTTTAAAAAAGTCCATTTTTGTTCATTTATTTAAAATAAAACATTCTGGAGAGCTTTTAAAATCAAATAAAACGAAAGGCACATTTCTGCGATGATTACATTACCAAATACAACAATTTCATGCTGTGTTATGTGTACACTACTGTCCACCTGTACTTTAAAACCTATTTGTCTCAAACAGGAGTTGTACGTGATTTGCCATCTTTAAAAGGCTGTACTTTAAATTTCTTGCAAAGATCCCCTATAAACTTTGTTTTGTCTGTTATAATTAAGCTGTCTTCAAAAATGCTTGATTTAAATTAAAATTTCTGAAAGCATTTTCCTTTAAGAAAGAGTTAGATTAAAGAAAAGATTGCTTTGATTTGTAAAGTGATTGAATATTTTTTAAATAAAATTTGAATAAATTTAAAGGTAAATTATTTTTAAATTATTCATAGGCCCATAAAGGGAAAATTATGCAATTAGAGCCATTGGATCGATAGATAGATCAAAACCTAAATATTCATTGAATTTTTACTTTAACATTTTTTAATACAAAATACCAAGTTGTGGTTTTAGGTGCATAAATTATCTTTATTTAAAAACACACGGCATGAGACAAAAGAATCATAACAATATGTGCCATAAACAGATAAAACCAAATTTTATGCCCCGAACCCACTAAAATTTTTTTTAAACTTGAGATCCAATATACAAGCCAGTTTAGGAATCACTGAAGAAATAAAAAGATAATTATTTAGAGTTCCTTCTTCCTATACACATGCGTCTGAGTTTTATCTACAAATTTCATCTAAATATGAGAGACTGAAACCTTGACCGGTTAAGAAGTGAGCGAAATTAGAATTAAAGAAGTTACTAGGTCAGTTAACTGTAGAAATATTAGTGAATCAGAATCTACCCTATGATGATATATTCCGTCATGCCTGCTAGTTTAAAAAGTATCCGTGATCTAATATAACCTGTTTTAATTCGAAGCTTTTCCCCGACTGACGGAACAAGCCGTATGGTAATCCGATGACGTCACAATCCGAGTCGCAAAATATGTCGTCATTTTTCTTACTCCCTTTGCTTACTCCCTTTTTCTTTCTTTTTTTTTTTTTTTTTTTTTTTCATTTTTTCTTATGTCATCGTCATAAGTAATTTATTGTTTACTGAATACGTGATCTAAGAGGTTGCTCTTAGTCCTCTAGCTACGACCCTGCTGTATTTCAGAGGTATTTTACATTCAAGCGTACGTGACAATGACATATGTGTGAACAGGCCCTGATTTTCTATTAGGCCCGGTAGGCCCAGGCCTAGAGGCCCCCAAAATTTTTTTGTTTTAGAAGAAAAAAAGAAAGTTCCCAATTCAAGTTTTTTTTAATTTTACCTTTTTTAATAGGAATTTTTTTTTATATATCCTTTCAAATTTCATTGATTGGTTCATCATACGTATAGTTATATCTATAGTTCATCATATGTATGTTATAGTGTATATAAGGAATTAATAAGTTTTTCTGGTTGCATTGTATTGGTGCTTTAATGATGAAGTTAATATGTTGTATTGCTTTTTGTTATTTGATAATGTTCTAGGCTTCTACGCTTCAAATAGCCAATTCTTGGTAAAATGGTACTTTCACAATGATCCATGATTTTTTTTTCTTTTTTGAGTGTCAATTTTGGAAATGTAACGCCAACATCAGTGTTAGGGGGGACCCATACTGAGTTGTGCCTATAGTCAAGAATTTTCTAAATCGGGCCCTGTGTGTGAATGACACAAACGTATGAGTGAATGCTGAATTACGCATTTTACGAACCTACGTTTAAAGCAAAGATGCCAATTTTTAAGGCTTCTGTGTACTAAACCCAATTGGATTCGCTCACCTCAACGTTAACATATGGAGAAAATGTGTCTACTATTGACAGCTACATAAATGCTGATAATCCAATAAAAATGGTATTTTTCAGATAGCCCGAACTTTTCTGTACCTTGCAACAGGATTCATTTTATAAATGTCGTCCACCAAAGGAATTGATGAGCGTTTAAAACACACTAGACCAGATTTATTCACCGAAAAATTTAAATTTTAAAATATTATTTGCTTTTTATTTTAAACGAAAAATGCCCCAAGGTTTAAAATATCTTTCTCTATTACAGAGTACAATTAAAAAAAAAACATTTTAATCCTACTTGCCAATCCTTGGACATATTTTCTCCATAGGTTAACATTGACATGAGAGAATCCAAAAGGGTTAGTACACAGCAGCCTTAATTAGCAGTAGTCAAGCATCAGTATCTCAATATCAGTAGCTTCAAAGGGTTTCCACCCAGGGGCGGCTCCAGACCAGAGTTTGGGGGGGGGGGGCAATCTTAGGGTTATATATATATATAAGAAATAAACATCGTCTCATTTTAAATTTAAACTCATTTAGTATTAGGTCTACGATTATATAATTTTAGGCTATGGAAAATAATATGCCTTTTTTTTGGGGGGGGGGGGGGGGCAATTGCCCCTATTGCCTCCCAATCTGAGTTCATTGCTAAAGCTTATTTTTCTGTCACATAAAAACGAAACTAGGAATGCCTTTAAAGCAAGAGCTAAAAACAAGAGTTCTCAGTGGAGCACCCAGGGGCGGGGGGCAAGGGGCCCTACCCCCCCCCATGGAAATACAAATTGCATTATGAATATTAATTTTGCATTATAAATATTTTTATCAGTTCATCTCGCCCCCCCCTTGCATTATAAATATTTTTATCCATTCATCTTGCCCCCCCCCCCGAAAAAAAATCCTGGGTGCGCCACTGAGAGTTCTGTATGCATAATTTCGTCATCGAAAAGTGATACAGGTTTCCTTCAAATCAAAATTTTAGGTGCACAATGCATAACAAACTGATAAAGCATTGGGGAGAGGGGGAGGGGGATCCCCCTATCGCTATGGAATTTAGGAGGCGAGGCTGACTCGCCTCCTCTTCTCACCAGACATGAGCAACTGCGCCAAATGAACAGTGCATGGAGTTTGTAGAACCTTCACATGACAACTTGTGCCAGCAGTGAATGATATCTCTCCTTAATCATAAATTTCTCCTGCCTAATGGACACGTTGTAAGTTGCGAAACTCGAACCCACGCTTTAGAGGTGGCCTGTGCCTTAAAACAGGGCCTTAGACGGCTCGACCACGTCACTAAAAGCAGTTTAGAAGAAAATTGGTTTATAATCCAATAGTTTATGTATTTTTCGTGTGTTATTCAGTAAAATTTCAAGCAAGCAGAATTCGAATCGGAAAATAAAAGCTGGATTACGGATGCATAAATAAAAACAGCATTAGTTTAAAGCTATGTTTGCTAAAGCATATTTTTTTTTTCGCCAGGGGTATTCTAGTGGTTAGGGCTTCGGATTTAGACACTGAGGGTGGTTGGTTCGAATCTCGAAAAACACCACTGAATGCTTTCGTGTCTGATCCAGCTATGTATACGTTAAATCTGTTGGTAGGAAACTTCCGCCATGAAGTTTGCAGTGGGGAGAGGATGGTACGAGCCCACCAGATGTTATCCCTGTAGTGGCTCAATCTAAATTATGGTGGCACCAGGAGAGAAGTCAAACTCCGACCCTTGTTATGACCACTAGCATGAGCTGAAACAGAAGACACATCCTTTCAACCTTACAAAGGACATACGACAGTGAACGAGCGAAATTTTTTTTCAATAAATCATTCTAATCAATTTGTTTGCTATCAGCTCAAAATATTTATCATAAATCTTCAGGAAAATCCTTTCATTACTGGTTTCCCGTTTATGGCAGAGTACACGCACATCTTTGTGCGTGGGTACTCGCTTTGTAACTACTTTTGCATGCAATATCCATGTTCCATATATAAAAGAAATTGAAAAACGAAACTTCAGTTTGACGTACTTCGATAGAATCACGGAAAACAAATATTGAACTTCACAAACTCTATGAATGTTGAATGAAAGAATCAAAATATGTAGTTCTGAAAGGAACTTGAGATCGATTTTATTGCATACGGGTGGGTGATAGAGCTCACTCAGGCCACCTATTGCTACTCGAAGGTTCGACGGACCGGGACTAAATTGTCCCAGAGAAATAAATCCTCCATTGTGTGCTGTCCCCTTGAAAAAAAAAAAAAAAAAGAAAAAAAAGAGAAGAATTTAATTAACTCGTAAAAATTAAAGATAAATGACGTAAGGTATTTACATACAAATTTTTTTAAATGTCTATACACACACATTATAGTATAAAAAATGGAATTGTCCTTCAATAAATATAAACTTTTTTCCTAGTAAAAAAAAAAAAATCAGCATTATTTAGAAAGTGCATTAATTATACAGTTATAAAACTAATAGAGATCACAGCCACCATTTTTTCCAACTATTCAAGGATTCTCGAACCCTTTAGTGTTTCAATATCCATATATATAAAACAGTTCCGTAACTGACTCACTGACACACTGATATACAACGCACAGACCAAACCGCTGGACCTAAAGGGCTGAAATTTTCATGGCGATTCTTCCTATAGTGAAGGGGGGCACTAAGAAAGATTTTTGAAAAATTCTTCTTAGATTTTTTTAAAATTAAATTTTTAAGCTGCTTTAATAACTTTTTTTAAGTTTGCATTTAAAATAATAATTTGAGGGTTATAAAATTTATATCACGAGAAAGATTATAAAAATTCCTTTAAAATGAAATCTTTTTCGAACCTTTACCTTGATTTTCTCATTTTTGGTGAATTTTTAAAGATTAATTTTTAGAATTTAATTTATTAAAGGCTGATCACGTGATTTCCTTTTCTGGTACTTTAAATAAATTTATCGTCACGTGCATAACAACTAAATAGCCAAAAAAAATATTATTTTTCTTTGTGATGCAGCAGACGATTGGATATTATCCAAAAAAAAAAAAAAATAAATATCCCTTACGATTTTTTTTATAAATATATATATATATATATATATATTTTACATCAATTGTATACATTGACCGTCGTATTTATTATAAATATATATATTTATTATTTTTTTTTTTTGCATTAATTGCATACGTTGACCGTTGTATTTAATTTGAATGTACTCCGTAGCGAAGCGCGGGTTTTCAGCTAGTCGCTGATAAGAGAAAAATCGCTAAAATGTTGAGCCTGGCAGCGGTGGGATTCGAACCCACGCCTCCGAGGAGACTGGTGCCTTAAACCAGCGCCTTAGACCGCTCGGCCACGCTACCATGAACGGGAGTGGTGAAACTTAGAATACAATCCAATTTAATGATATATCTAAAACAAAAATGAAAAGTACTTGATTCAGAAATGGAGGAAAACTTTACATGTGATAGATACACTTGAGTACACCCGTAACCTGGGGCCTTTATATGTTGGTAGTTTAGAGAGAGCGTGAAAATCAGAACTTATTGAAGTACTTAAGGTATTAGCCTCGGGTCTTACGAAAGTCATATCGGGTCATTCCGGACTGCGGCAGTAAACGCTGTGACGCAACAAAAATACCCAGAGATTTCCTCTCCTACGCAGTACAAGTTTACATTGGGATTACTATCTTTTCTGTTGATTTTTAGGCTCATAGAGGATCAGAAGGTTTACCCTACAAACACTAATGTATCTGGGACTGATGTAACAGAAAATAACCGAGAAATATAAAGTGATTTCTTCTTTTGATGAAACAACCTTCACTTTCAAACGCTAACCTAATTCTTCCCTCTGTAATACATTTCTTCCTTCGCAGTAATGATATGGCATTACAGAGGTAATGGACAAAAAGTGAATTTCTTGATCTTTCTACTAAAATGGCATTGGTCATCGTGGGCGTCTCCCTACGTCTCCCTTTCATCCTGCAACCGTAGAATGCAGGGCCTTTTTATCGCATGGGCAAATCGGGACTTTGCCCAGGGCCCCCTGATGCTAGGGGGCCCAAAACCCCCTTGTTGTATGCACCTAGTACTTCTAATAGTATGTATTTTTATAAATGTCCGTAAGGGGGGGGCCCAAAATAGCATCTGCCCAGGGGCCCCCAGCGTTCATAATCGGGCCCTGGTAGAATGAACGAGTTAGCCAAACGGATGTATGCACGAGAGACTTTTTACACCATTCGGTCAACTGAAATCGGATCACCGCGTTTTTGAACCAGAAAGCTGGGCGGTCGCAAAATGAAGAAATAAATAAATAAAAATCACTCTAAAATCTATATATATAAAACAATTCCGTAACTGACTGACTGACTGACTGACATACAACGCACAGACCAAACCGCTGGACCTAAAGGGCTGAAATTTTGCATGGCGATTCTTCTTATAGTGAAGGGGGGCACTAAGAAAGATTTTTGAAAAATTCTTCTTAGATTTTTTAAGCTGCTTTAGTAACTTTTTTTAAGTTTGCATTTGAAATAATAATTTGAGGGTTATAAAATTTATATCACGAGAAAGATCATAAAAATTCCTTTAAAATGAGATCTTTTTCGAATCTTTACCTCAATTTTCTCATTTTTGGTGAATTTTTAAAGATTAATTTTTAGAATTTAATTTATTAAATGCTGATCACGAGATTTCTTTTTTTGGTACTTTAAATAAATTTATCGTCACGTGCATAGCAACTAAATAGACAAAAAAAATTTATTTTCTTGCTAATGAGGCAGACGATTGGACATTATCCAAAAAAATATTAAAATACAGTAAAAGATATTATGTTCCTCAAACTGTAGTATATTAACTGTACTATATTCTTTAATATGTCCTATTAAATTTAATTTGTATATTTTCATCTACATTATTTTGTCTTTAAAAATATCCCTTACGATTTTTTTTTTATATATATATATATATATATATATATATATATATATATATATATATATTTGGGGGGGGGGGCATTAATTGCATACATTGACCGTTGTATTTAATTTCAATGTACTCTGTAGCGAAGCACGGGTATTCAGTTTGTGTAGTTATAAAATCCTTTCAGAATTTATTAAAAGTGTCCATGACGTAATATATGCCGTGTGCATCATTTTATTTTTCGTCTTTTCAAAACACCCTTATAAAACATCCGCAAGTATTTTTCTTTGATTGGATAATAAAGCGTGACGTAAGACACCGATCAGGGAGTCCAAAGTGGAACGGAGCATGAAAGATCGGGCAATAAACACCCTACCTATGTGATCTCAATATTGGATCCCGCTGTGACGAGAGAATGGAAACACACACTTTAATGTTGGAGGGTGAGAAAAGATAAGATAGTGGAGGGTTTATACGCATGTACGGTGGCAGTAAATGTGTTGGAATGTTTATCGAAACAGCAGGAAGCTAAGTGTATTTGACGTGACTTTGGGGTAGCACGCTAAATGAGAGTTAGTTCCGTTAAATGGGATTTGGGAAGTATGCAATCGAAAGACGGGGCTAGAATTTACGACAGAAGCTTTATAGTTAGCGCAATAAAATTTCCGAACGAATGATTCGTTCTGTAAATCGCGACTAAAGGGCAAAGACAAGGAAATAATTCTTTCTCTTTTTTTCCCTCTTTCCCGTGTAGTTAATTTTTTTCTTTCTTTCTCTCTTTCTCTCTCTTATTTCAAGTGATTTGACAAAGGGATTATCCTCTTGAAGGGACGGTATTGTGGTAAAACCGTAGGGGATTGTAGGGAGTAAGTCAAATGCATAGGTAAGTAACAGTTACCTAAATCTCTGCAAGCTATATACAGGGTACGGCCATTAATTTCCAGGACTGATCTAATAACTCCAGAAAATATTACATGAAATACATACCTATTTCATATGTTTCGAAGTAACTCCCACCTGCCGTAATACACTTCTGTGCTCAGCTCTATAAGTTTCGGAAACAACTTTAAAGCCCTCTTTCGGAATGCTCTTTAATGTGGACGTCACCGTTTTCTGGATGGCTTCGACGCCCTCAAATCTTGTTCCCTTCAGCAAATTGGCCCAGCATGAGGTCGTGGAGATGGCAGCATCCTCCACACTCTCCGAACTTAGCACCGGCAGACGTTTACTTAGTTCCAAAACTGAAAGATTTGCTTGAAGGGAACAAGATTTGAGGATGTCGAAGTCATCAAGAAAACGGTGACGTCGACATTAAAGAGCATTCCGAAAGAGGACTTTAAAAGTTGTTTCCGAAACTTATACAGCCGAGCACAGAAGTGCATTAAGGCAGGTGGGAGTTGCTTCGAAACATATTAAATGGGTATGTAATTCATGTAATATTTTCTGGAGTTATTAGATCAGTCCTGGAAATTAATGGCTGCACCTTGTATATACTTATATACATAAATATTTATTGTGCATGCATTTATTACATAATTTTACTATAATAATAATAATTATTATTATTATTATTATTATTACCCAAGTAACACACACCGTTGGCCCAACCGCATATTTTCGTGGCATCGTTGGGGAATGGTTACCGTTGGCAGAAATTCCAGAAATTCAGATGGGCCAACTGCAAATGAAAGCGGTTGGGCCAACGGTTACAAAATATGGTTGGCCCAACTGCAAATGGAAGCGGTTGGGCCAACGGTTACAAAATGTGGTTGGCCCAACTGCAAATGGAGGCGGTTGGGCCAACGGTTACAAAATATGGTTGGCCCAACTGCAAATTAAAGCTGTTGGGCCAACAGTTACAAAATGCATTATTCACTACGACAGAAACTGGTTTGGGGAAATGTTTGCACGTGTTGCGAAGAAATGAACGGTAAAAAGAAATGGATGTCGGCCATTCCATGTTCCACGTGATTGTAATATTACGAAGAATTCCAGAGTAAGTATATTATTTTATTAGTAATATACTTTTATTTAGTAAACAAAATGATGTACTTGACTAATTAGTAGCATCAAGTAGTTTTCTAAAATGCATAGCAAAATGAAGCGTAACTTGGTAAATTTAAGTAAAATACTTTGTTAAATTTCTATAAAAACAGCCAAAGCTTTCCTCAAATAATAAATTTAACTACTGTAATTGTATTTGCTGTTTCTCTATTTTTAGATCACAATAAGTAATCTGTATATTTAGAATCCTTTATAGAATGGTTGTATTTAAACTTTTTGAAATCATGGATCTGTTTGTTATTTATTTTAAATGGTTGAGTTACTTTAGTTAATCGGATCGTTCAGAAAGTTTTAAATTGAATAGTTGACCAAATTTGGTGTTTACTTATGATTCTTACCTTGTACTTTCAGTAAGATTATTTCTAACTAGAGTATTTATAATAAAAACATTATGGTAAACTTTTATTTATGCTCAAATTTCTGTTATTAAAGTTTTCTGAACATTTTATATAAGAAGTTGAATCTTTTATTCTAAGTGGATTTAAGTTGTTTATAAGTTTATATCTCACAGTTTACTTCATAAATTTAGAAAACCTTCTCTATTAAATCGTCAAATTTATAAAGAAGCGTCAGTTAATCAATAGCTTATGAATACAAGGATAAAATACAATTAGCTGTCTGATTTGGTGAAATTTCAGTAATTTTTCTCTCCTTACTATCAACTTTGCAATTGTATTTTATTTGAGTTTAAAATAATTGTCTGTCTCAGACTCGAACAGGTATTTAATGTTAAACATTTTGTTTGAAAGTAAAATATCAATACAAAGTATTTATGAAGTATGCAGATCACTCATTAAAATAATTCATTTGTCTTTAGCATCTGATTATCTGCTAGTTATTGTAATATTTACATTTTAAGCAATTTTTTGACAATGTACTTAATAAAGTTTGTACATAATATTAAGAACTATTTATGAAGTAAGCTGATCACTCATTAAAATAATTCACTTGTCTTTAACATTTGATTAGCTGCTACTTATTATAATATTTACATTTTTAGCAATATTTTTGACACTATATTTTATAAAGTTTGTACATAATATTAAAGACTGTATTTTGACAATCCCATGGTATATGACTTATTTTTCTATTTTTAGCTGTCTATAAGATCATGTATTCAAGGAACTGGTATGCAGCATGTGATTCATATAGAAAAAGGAAATAAGATTATAAATTGGAAATTCTGGAAATTTTTATTCGACTGCCAGTCCTGATCTCATTAGTACTATAGATGAAAGAATTAGAAGTGTGGTTATCATCTTATGAATGATTGAATCTAGGTAAAAACTTGCTTTGAATTCTTGGCCTATTTGTATAAACTGAAGTCTTGTTCCTCACTCTTTTTTATTTTCCCTTGTTTCCTACCAGTATTATTTGATTCACTTTATTAAATATGTATTTTTAAATCATTATGTTAATGTGTTTTAAATTTTTAGTTATATCTAATTAGTACAGTATTTTATGCAGTAGTTTATGCAGCCTCGTGCTTAGTGAGTATCTAAAGCCAGATTTAAACATGTCGCTGAGCATGTACAGAAAGCAATTTTAGATTATAAATTATCGAAAATTAATAGAGATTATGGTTACAAAAACCATATTTGACACATCTATAGATTAAAATCTTTTTTTTAAGACCAAAATAAAATAAATTGATGCAGTAGTTTTCTCTCCCAGACAGCCCAAAGAATTGGTCTGGCTTAGCAACTTAAATATATAGATACTGTGATGTTCAGTAGATAGAAAGGCATTAGTAGGGTTGATATTTTGTTCAAACATTTGTAATTTTTTTTTATATTCGTGGAGTTATAAATATTGTCTAAAATTATTAAAGTGTTAGTTTTTTTTAAAGATATTGTGCTAATAAAAAGCTTTGTGTTGACAAACATACATTTACAAACTGTTGGGCTTTTGATGCTACAGAATTAATTTGACTTTTACTGAGAAAATATTGTTTACTGTGTGGTTAAGGGAAGTAAAATTTCACCTTAATTTTTTCAATGTTGTATTGGTAAAATGTATGTGGAAATTAATCTTATCTATCATATACTACAATATCTTATTTTTTTAATTTTAATTTGGTTCAAATATTTCAAATTATTCTTCAATTTTCTGCTCTGTTAATTTATGAAAATAAACTTTGCTAAACACATGCAAGCAGTTTAAGATGATTAGTTCCTATAATGTAAAGAAATTTCTGCCAATAGCTCTTGATATTTTATTTTTTCATGTCTAAATTTTAAGTAAGTTTTCAGAGAGTTGATATATTCATGTAAATAAATATGTACTAAAATTATTAAAGATCTTTGCAGTGTCTAATTTGTCTCTGATGTTAATTTAGTTTCCATATTTGAAATTGTTGTTTTATTTTGTGCTTTGATAATTTAGCAAATAAATAAACTTTACTGATACATACCTGAAGTAATATTTAAGACAAGATCATGCAACATGAGGAAATTTTTGATTATGAAGTAAATGCTAGGGTTAGATTTCATAATAAGTTAACTTGTTTCTAAAGAATTAAAAAAACTAACTTAATCAGGCAATTTTGTTTGACTGTTTGGTGCATATATAGCTATTTTTCTTTTGACTCATTTACTGTACTAATTTATTTTTCTATTGACAGCTTCTGTCGGACTGGCTCACCAGGGAGAAGTTATAACGGAAAAATTTGTTGAAGACTTAATAAAGGGATTTTTCCTTTTTTCGAAAGACAGAGAAGGAGGGAGAGATAAAAGAACTGTGTATTTTTGACAGTGTAAAATTAAATTTTATTAAATTTTTTGTTAAAATAAAAAAAAATTGATGAAAAGTTGTGTTTTATTAAAATTACTATAACATGCCGTATTAAGATGCTGTTTTAAAATATTAAACAAGGTAAGTCCAAAAATTGATATAACAGTTTTATGGAAAGTTTTAAAAAAATCAGACGTCAGTTGTATATATTGTATCAGACCTGAAGAAAAATTGGAAGATAAAGTGTTTATAAATATTATATATATATATATATATATATATATATATATAATGAAAAAATTATTTATATAAAGGTAATCTTACAAAAAGTATGTGTCATATTAACTCAGCATGAGTGTGCAATTTGACACCAGTTGATTATAATGGAAAGGTGTTTATTTAAAAAAATTTATATATGTAGTAAAGTGACTGATTAAAAACAACAGGTAGCATTGATATTATAAATTATATATATATATATATATATATGTATATGTATATATATATATATATATATATATATATATATATATATATATATATATATATATATATATATATATAAATTAATATTCTTTTGTATATAGAGTGACATGAGATTTATAATATCACTAAGGATATAATCTATAAGATTTATTCACTTTAAAAAGATATAAAGTGTTTAAAACAAAACACTTTATATAAACAATGTCAAGTAAAATGTAAACTGTTAAAAATAACATTAAAATTAAAATGTATTGTTGCTATTTGTACATTTTAATATTTAACTATGGAAACTTTTTGATTTCATAATAGAGTGAATTTTGTAGTTTTCAAACTACTTTTTGGGGAAAAAAGTTATGCATTTTTCAACCCAGCCAACAACTCTTTGTTCATTGGGCCAATTGTCAAACTATCTTAGGGTCAGTAGTTTAACATTTTGCTAATTTTCAGCAGACCGTTTACAAAGAGAATTTTCCTTTTTTAAACAGTATTAAGTTCTATTATTCAGCCTAAATAATTTATATAAAAATAGTATATCCGAAATTTTGTTTTGAATATATAAAATAGGATATTGATAAATGCTTTTTTGAATATACTATTTTTATATAAATTATTGGTGGCTAAATACTAGAACTTAATAAACTGTTTAAAAAGGGGAAATCCTCTTTGTAAACGATCTGCTGAAAAATAGCAAAATGTCAAAACTATTGACCCTTGGATAGTTTGACCATTGGCCTGATGAACAAAGAGTTGCTGGCTGGGTTGAAAAATGCATAATAGCCCCAAATAAATTTAATGTAGGCTTACCTACAAACTTGACTGTTGGGCCAACTGAACGCCAACCGTTGGCCAACCTCGTGCCAACGGCCAAATCCTGTAAATCACACCGTTGGGCCAACTGAACGCCAACGGCCAAATCCTGCAAATCCAGTGGTTGGGCCAACTGAACGCCAACCGTTGGCCAACCTCGCGCCAACGGGCAAATCCTGTAAATCACACCGTTGGGCCAACGGAACGCCAACCGTTGGGCCAACGGAGCGCCAACCGTTGGGCCAACGGAGCGCCAACCGTTGGGCCAACGGAGCGCCAACCGTTGGCCCAACGGAGCGCCAACGGCCAACTCCCACCGTTGGCCAACCATGCCCGAAAAGCGTTGGCCAACGACTTGCCAACGGTTTTGTGTTACTTGGGTACGTTATACCCCCTGGCCGGAACACTCGAGACCAGATGTATAGAAGACTCCGGGAAGACGAATACGGCTCCCGTTTACAAAGGCACCGTAAGGATCAAAGTCCGAATTGGCTAGACGCCACCACAATTGTTACCTATCACCCCCAGGGGCGACATCTGAGAGGCTCGTACTTTTGTACCTTCTCCCATCTTGTACGACATTATAGAAGGACTTTCCCCTTCTACAGATTTAACGTGTCCACATCAGGCCTAGACACGAAGGTATTCGATGGCATTCGTCGGCATTTGAACCGAGCACCCCTAGTTCAAAGCGCAACGAGCCGCCACTAGGCTACCTCGGGTCTTTTATTAAATAATGAATGAACGTATGTAATGAAGATCAGCTGGAAAAAAAGTTTCAAAAAATTATTAAATCACAAGCAAATGTAACAGAAGCAATAAACATAAAAGATATTAAAAAAATTTTCTATGACAGGCTTTTAAAAGAACACTAAATTATGCAAGTGTATTGTATTTTTAAAAAAATTAATTGAAAGTTAAGATGACTCTCTCCTGATTTTCATGACCAATTAAAAAAGGTGATATGAGGTTAAAATATCATTATCTTTTTCTTTTCTTTTCTTTCTTTCTTTTTTTTTCTTTCTTTCTTTTTTTTTAACTTTATTTGCGAATATAAAGGAGTCATAAAGGGAACACGTTTCGATTTGTTACGGGGTGGGGTTGGGGTGTTGTTTTAAAAATATCTATTTTTCCCCGTTTTCAATGTTGTTTTAGAATGTGAGAAAATTGTTAAGAGACTCTTTTTATCTTTCATGAATACATAATTCATCGCGATATCCCCTGTCATTTTAATGAATAATGTATTTGTGAAAGATATATGCACTTTCTATGTTAATGGACACCCATTTATGACCTAATGGGCCTGCAAAATAGCATACGAAACAGCTTTAATTACTCATAGTTATTTTACCGCGCAAGTAACAAAGGTTTTCAAAAATCTAAATTTTTGCTGGCGGAGTTGAGAAAATTTCTCGAGATTTAATGCTAGGAAAAACATAGTTACCACTGCATAAAAATCAAAACATAGGTCAATGTGCACCCTGCGACTTCAAATTTAATGTTATTTGTATTTTCAGTAGCCCAATATGTAAAAGAAATTTATTTTCTTTCCATTTTCCTATTCAAAACTCTTCTCATTCACAACTTATATAGGGTGAGTCGGAACTAATGCATAGCGCCCACATAATCTCTAAGGTAGGGGTCTTCAACCTTTTCATGTTCACGGGCCACACCAATAAATTCGCAAAGTCACGTGGGCCACACATCTTTTGTAGTTTGGCAGAGGAAAAAATGTATTATTTGCAAACGAGCTTCAGCCTTTGAGATTATTGCTTGATTTGTTTTTTTTATACATGATGATGAAGGATTAATTCCTTCAAAACACGTCACTGAAGTTTTGTGTGTATGGTGTGTCTCAAAAAGTATTTTGTACCTTTATAACCATTATGAATTCAAAAATGTTTTTATTTATTCATTTCTACAAACAACAAAAAATGGCAATTGAATCAATGTATTTTGTACTTTATATTGCATGAAACAGAATGAATGCAGGAAGACGAGACGCACGTGAGATTCTGGAAAGAAAGAGCTTTTGTGTTTATTTCGTCTTAAGATTCTGAATACAATTACCAGTTTATTATTTTGATAAGCCATTGTGCATGGGCTACTTTTCCCCGTGCATTCTTGATCTTTTTTGTGTGAGAGAATTTGCCGTTCTAAGTTTTATTTTCAAATTTATGTCAAACTTTCGTTTTGCATGATCAAAATGTTTCGGCGGGCCATGGGTTGAAGACCCCTACTCTAAGGTCTTGTACGTGCAGCTCTGCCATCTCCGGGAATGTACAATAATGCCATGCTATTTCACATGATAGACACCGATGTGCGTTAGCGCAAAGCACATCATCCATAAATGGTTACAAAGTATCTCATGTTTATTTCACTTTCACTTTTGATATGTATGTCTAATTCATTATGAATGACATTCCTTAGTTGAAGTTGTTTCAAGACGCTTTCGTGGTTAAGTTAACACCTTTGAAATTGTTGTATTATCAGTTGTTTCTCCTGCATAACTCAACGAATGTTCGTTGAATTCAAGAATTTCAAAGAGCAAAAGAATCGTTGAGAAACAGGTTGTTTGTACTTACCCCCCCCCCCCCAGGCAATATGTAAAGGACAGATACTTAAAATATATATAAAAAAAATGGATTACGCACTTTTCCCTTTTTTGCGAGGTGAGTGCATACTTTGGATCTTACAAATGCTTTCGGTTCTAAAATTTTGTAGTTATCGAATCAAAAGTTTCTAAATGCAGCTTTAGAAACAGAAGGTTTTCGTGTCTAATCTGGAAAAACTTTCATGGTCTTTCTTGGTCATTCTGGAAAAAACTTTTCGGTCATTTTCTAGAACTTCATAGAATGTGTTATAAGGGTCCAACTTTTTTCACATACTGTCTCTCTCGCATTCTTTGCTTGAATCTAAAAACAACCAGACTCGCTCAGTCATTAAACCCGAACTCCCCCTTTAGCAAACTGGAGAGCTGTTTAATACACAGAGGAGCCATGTCATGATCTTCCTTACGCCCTAAACATTCTCAGTTTGCTAAATAACCATAATATTTTGGCAGTAATTTTTAACACGGAATTTTAAAGTTTCTTTATTCCGCCTAGTTGCTTCCAATTCGAGCGGACTGCTTGCGTACACCACAATTTAATTTAATACAGGATGTTGCGAACACGAATGCGTTCGACTCGTGAGGTCAAGTGTGTTGACCTCTCGCCTGTGATTGGGAGTTTATCGAAAAACCTCACCCTACCAACTAACCCTTTTCCTGAAGTTAACTTCAAAGTTGTCAAGTTTAATTCAAATTGCTCCATTATTTTTCTCACGACATATTATACTGATTGATTGATTGCGTAATGGATCACTGATTTTTCTAGGTGTTTGTCTAGAAAAGCGTGTCTAGGCCCTGTGTATCTGACAGAGTCATGCATCAGCATGCATCTTATTTCGTATCATTTTTGTTCTATATTTTGGAGTGTATTCATCATATCTCCGCCATGAATTGTGTAATTATTACCCAATAACGCTTACACGTTTTTCTGCTTTATTTTTCTTGCATATGCTGGGGGTAACAATGCACATTTATTTACATCATTCACAAATCGGGCACGGATTTCAGAGTGTGCACGTAATCGATTTTTTTTTTTTTTCCCCGCCGTTCTCCCTCTCTCTCTGGAAGCGGTGATAATAAGAAAACAAACACTAGGAATCATTAACGATGGTTTTCCCCGGCCAAGTTCCTTAAGCCGCCTTCAAAGCGATATTGCCTTGGGTGTTAACCGTGCGATGCGATAACAAGCTCGCGGCCGCCAGGGTTGTTTTAAGAAGTGATTCCAATCGCCAAGTTGGCGGGTTTGGTGGTTGGCAGACGTGTATCGAGAGCCGCTCGATATACGGGGAATAAAGGAAGCCGATCCAATAGTTTATCCGGAATGCGTAGGTGAAATTATACAAGACTTAAAGAGAAACTGATAAAAAAAACACAATCCACTCTATAAGTGGTTTTCTAATTTTTCTTTTGAAGGGGGGAGGGGGTAGTCCCGGTTTACATCTGAAAATTCGAAATCATAGGATGCCCTTCCGACACTCGCATGTCGACCAGTGGCGCACCCACGATTTTTTCTTGGGGAAGGCCGAGATGAACGGATAAAAATATTTATAATGCAAAATCAATATTCATAATGCAATTTCTATTTATTTTGGGGGGAGGGCCCCTTTCCCCCCCCTGGGTGCGCCACTGATGTCGACTTAACTTATCAGTAAGGGTACGTAAATTTCACATAAAAAATGTCGAAATTGCGCCAAAAAAATTACAACATATAAAGTTTTGCATTTATTTTCAAAAAAATAAATAAATAAATAAATAAATTATAAACTCAAAAATTTCGCATTTTTAAAAAAAAAAAAAATTTTACATGGTTAGGAATGTATCAAAATTCTTAGTTAAAAGCTAACGTTGTAGAAGTTTCCACATTCTCTTCCTTAAGTCTTCCTTCCTTAATATGCAAATTTCGAGAGTGAGATCTCATTCAAAGACTTTGGATGGTCTTAGTTAAGCAATTATGTTAATAAATTATTACTATTATTATCTACTTTCGCTTAAAAAACCTTTTATCACCGAGTTTTCGCCGAAAAGAAGCAAAAAAAAAATTTCGCATTTATTAGCTCATATCGGCAAATTTCGCATTTATTCGTATCTATTTCGTAAGTACGAAAATTACGTATCCCTACTTATCAGTGATACATAGTTGACGTATAAACCACTGAATATATGATTCGTTCATTTATTACGGGTTAAGAGAAAAATTTACTGCAAGAATGTTATTTAATGAGAAATTTACTACATTTGGAAATAAACAACTTGCAGAAAAAGAAGAAGAATCGTAAATCGTATTTAAATAATTTATCATAACATTTAAACGATAATACAAGAATATATTTTCAAAATATTTTATTTTTCTTATTTTTTATGTAGTATTATATATACAGTGGAACTAGATTAATACGAGATGCTCAGGATCACTGAAAATGCTCGTTTTAACAGTTACTCGTATAAACCGTAATAAAAATAATTTGGAATCAAATAATAGGTTTAAAAAAATGATTAAAAATATAAACAATTTTTTACATATTAAAGTTAAATATTTAGAATGACTTACCTTTACTTCACTGTAGTTGTATTTGCTTTTGTTTTTAAACAAAATTTGCAATACCCCCAAAGATCAATCGTTAACTTTTATCTTTCAAACATTTAATTGTATTTGAAATTTCAAAGAACAAACTTGCTTATATACAAATCCAACCAATATTATTATTATTTTTTTAATATTCTGTAAATTTAGTCTGTTTAGTATTTACTTTTATTTTAAAATCCCTTAAACTTCGCCTCATATTAGTGCACAAATTTTTCATCAAAGTTCCTCTCTATTCTAAAAGAAAAGTAACTCGCTGCCACTGTCAAAAGCTTGTCACGCTACTTCCTCCGAAACCGCTGGGGGTATGGGGTCGAGAGCGATACCAATGGATGCAGGAAAATAGAGGGACCAAAGTAAGACATGTCTCATCTTCGTCGGACTTTAAGTTTTTTTTATTATTTTATGTTTTGTTGGAAAATATTGACTTTTTCATCTTCAGATTACGATAACTCGCCAAAAAAATGATCGTAGAATTTTGATCTTTTTACAATCTAAGACTACAGACATTTCTCTTTCAAACTAGACCTCATTTGTTTAAAAAATATCTTAAAATAGACTAATATTTTCATCAAAAAATGAAACACAGTTTTTCAAGAAATATTGACCTTTTCATCTTCAGATTACGATAACTCGCCAAAAAATGATCGTAGAATGTTGATCTTTTTACAATCTAAGACTACAGACATTTCTCTTTCAAACTAGAACTCATTTGTTTAAAAATGCTTTAAAACATACTAATATTTTCATCAAAAAATTAAACACAGTTTTTCAAGAAATATCGTCCCCTATGTGGATGTAATATCGATGCTCCTCGAGTTTTTAATCTTACAAAGAAAATATTTACATCATCTGGAAGCTGAAAGCTTTTTTATTCATATAAACCTCATTTCAAGTCTATATCTTAAATTTTCGATTTTTAATTGAATTTTAAAACTGATAATTCAACAGTGATGAAACCCCCTACGCATTAAGGGTGACAACAGTAAATGGATGGAAGCTGTTACATTGCCCGAGAATCACCCCTATGTATCTCGCTATTAGCCATAACAGAGGAGCGAGCGTAGAGGAGGAGCGAGCCTTTTAAAAAAAAGTGTGTTTGTTTATCAGTGTTCATCGAGAGACCCCTTCGGGAGAGACGTGTTTTTCGGTGATTGTGACCGCCGTAACCGATGGGTCTTAGTGTTTTATTGAGATATGTAATAAATTGAGATTTTAAACAGTCCATGAGTGTATACTCTCATTGACACCTCGGCCCCCTCCGCTTTCGCGTATCGGCCATGAATCACTGAAGACCAGTCGCTACGTAGCAATACCTGAATACGCAGTCGAGGGTTAATTTCCCAAGTTCAGTGACATTTTTCATTGCTGTGGGGCTCGAGGATGCCGGACAAACAGTACAGATCTGTCATCCCCTCAAGGCACCCCAAGCCCCCCCCCCCATGAGTGTATACTTTGTGTGGTGTCCTGAGCTGTCGACGACAATAATAATGTACGTAATTAACTGAAAACCATAAGTGGGCAAATACGTTTTGTTCGCCTAAAATATTACTTCTTATTTTGTTATTAGTGAAAATATAATTTCACAGTCTTTTCTTATAAAATATTTTTCTTATAAAATATTTTTCTTATAAAATGTTTAAAACCAGTTTTGATGTTTAATTTTGTCATGCATTTTGTTTCTTTGCTAATATAGCAAAAATTCAATAATGTGCAAATGCTTTTTGCATCCATGGTATGCGTACCAACGACGAATGTACCTAGTTGTGCGCATGCTTCTTCTATTTTATTCCTTGCATGCTTCCATGCTTTTAAAAACTGGAAAAGGTGTAGTCTTAAACTTTGACGCATACTAAATAATGAACATCTGTTTGCGCGTTCAAAAAGAATAGCAATTTTGGCGCCAAAACGGTGCTGAGACACCAAATGCATCAAACCCACGTGTCATCGCAACTTTTAGCGGGAAATCGACAGAAGGAATCCCCTGCGGGGTTCTGGACTCTTTGATTGGACACCTGAGGCATTGATTAACACCGAATTCGAACGCTATACATTCCACCCACGAGTTTCCCCCGAAATGACCATTAGTCCCCGTGAAAGCAATCCCCTGGCTAGTGGTCAATACCCAGTAATGGAAAAATTGCGCCATTATCGAGTCATGAGTAAGCAGATGGCGAAAGTATTCGATGGTTCGGCTGATTTATGCAAGTCTCTTTAGGTAAAGGTCATAGCTCTTGCTTTCAATGCAACCGATTTTCGATATTTTTTTCTTTCTCGGATACCTGGCGAATAAGAGCGGGAAAATTTCTTGAGTGGCGAAGGAATGAAAAGGAAATCGAATCAAATCATTGATAAATTGCAGATCGTAATCAGATATGCAGGATAAAAACTACATTTCAATAGTATCCACGTTCTATTATAGGGTGAGATATGAAGACTCTATTCGAACGTGGTGAGATGTGCACTGGCATGCCATAGAACAAGACGGCTTTATAAGAGCACTTACGTTCCATGTACTAGTATGTTACTTACTGTCTAAAGCCAGACAACATTTTATAGGAACATCCAGATATAACAAGTGTATAAATAAAATTGGTGCTTGTGTTCATATACAGACATTAAAACTCTGTTTTTTCCCTCCGATCATATTTTATCTCTATGATTCCAGCGTTTTGCTGACAGTTAATTAAGGGTGCTGTGTACTAACCCTATTGGATTCGCTCACCTCAATCATAACCTATGGAGAAAATGTGTCCACGCATTGCCGTCTTGGATTTAAAGATTTATTTTTTTTTAATTGCACTCCATAGAAGATAGAGAAAGAAATTTTACACCTTGGGGCATTTTTCATTTAAAATAAATACAAATAATATTTTAAAATTTAAATTATTCTGGGGAAAAATCTGGTGTATTGTGTTTTAAAAGCTCGTAAATTCCTTTGTTGGACGAAATTTATAAAATGAATCCTGTTGCAAGGTGCAGAAAAGTTCAGGCTATCTGAAAATACCATTTTTATGGGATTATCAGCACTTACATAACAGTAAATAGTAGACACATTTTCTCCATAGGTTAACATTGAGGTGAGCGAATCCAATAGGGTTAGTACACAACAGATTTAAATTTACTCTACATATCAATCTAGAAATATACTGAAAGTAACTCTTAGTAATCATATCTTGTGACATTCTCGTTACAGACTACTTGACAAGGTTACTTGACTGATAGAGCAAGAATTTTGTTATTTCTCTATTCAATAAGCATGTTAACTTTTTTTGTAATTATTTATGAAATAAAAAATGCAGTGATTGAAAATAAACGTTTGTAATTAAGTAATTTATTTAATTAATTTTAACATTTTAATGATAGTGATAATCCTTAATATTTATAATAATTATTTTATTTTTGGTTGCAGTTAAAACTGATAAGTTGTGAAATTAAAATGGAATAATGTTCAAGTTATTTGTATACCAAATGTATGGTATTCAAGATAAATAAAACGCTTTGTTTAGAACTCGAGTTATGAACGATGACCAATAACGAACCAACCAAGATAAATTATAAACATATCAAACTTCCAAAATGTTAACTGGCATCAAATATTCGCATTCATGAGAGACTACGGAAATATTAAAATAAATAATTAATGCGTGTAGATTAAAATCCTACAGTTTTCACTTTTGGGGAGTTTAGCTATCAAGTCGACATAAATCAACAAACATTTGAATCTGCAGCTGAAACCATTTCATACAAACTTTCAAGTTTTAAAAATTAATATCGGAAAAATAGGATTATCCTGATTATATTTATCCTGAATTACAGGATCAAAAGGAAAGGATACTTAAAGGGTGAATTTTCCTATTGTTGAGGCAAGTAGATGATCTGAATATGTGGACAGTAATCAAAATGAATTTGTCAAATAAAGATTTAATTTACAAAGCTCATTTTTGTTTAATAACTGTTGCATTTGAGTGACAAATTAATCCAAACATCTGACATTTTCTCAGATGAATTACTAAAATGCGAACTTTTGTCATGAAACTGAAATCCAGATTTTCTTTAAAGTGCAAAACAGTGTTATTATTAAAATGGTTTAGGTAAATGAAAAATTGTAGTTCTGTGTTTAACTGCGCGATAGAGATGATTCGAGCTTCTCCGTTATGGAAATTTTTTCGGCTTCTATAGATTTTACTGTTGACGATCCCTTTTCTCGCTTCATACTTAACCAAAATCGATAAATGATGCACAATTTTAAAGATTAAGTTCTCCACTTTTGTCGAATTGTTAATTAAGAATTGCACGTTGTATTTTTTGTTTAAAAATCGAAGTTAAAAATTGACCTTTGGGCCTAGAGTTTTTTCCCTGGCTGCATCGATACGGCCCTGTCAAATATTGGGGTACAAAAAGATTTTGTAATGTAAATATCACATTTTCCACTAGTTTGTGCCATACTTAACTTTTGATACTGTCAAAAAGCGTGTTTTGACATGTACATAGCTCACGTTCCCCTGTTTTGTGTTATACTTCACCTCCAATAGTGTGTCCAAAGGTGTTTTGTAATTGGTTTTGTATTATCCTTATTCACAATTGTTATTTGACTAATAAACAATGGCTACAAATTAACCGGTTCTTCTTTCATCCTACTACAAACTGCCAATCTCGCAATAAAATTTATCGTATTTTATTCGCATGCGAAATTTTCGCACGGGCAAACTAGTAGTATAGTAATATAATTTACTTTAAAATATTTCTTACATGCTTACTGATATATATATATACATATATATATATATATATATATATATATATATATATATATATATATATATATATATATATAAACACTCCTGATAACTTAATTAACATTGATATTGTCCCACAACTAAATGTCTGAAAATGTAACAAATGGTTTTATTATTGCTTATTTAATTTAATGTAGTACCTATCATA
The DNA here is from genome assembly GCA_907164885.2 of Dolomedes plantarius. NCBI lineage: Eukaryota > Metazoa > Arthropoda > Arachnida > Araneae > Dolomedidae > Dolomedes > Dolomedes plantarius. The sequence goes on from OU015496.1 coordinate 146,063,850, forward strand.
CAATTCCCCAGATTATCTGATTTCAGCATTTAGATGTCTGACTGCTAGGAATCAAAATTTGCTAACTGTTTAGATTTCATTAGTAGTTTTATAAAGCGTAGAAGAGTTAGTTTGGTTCAAATAAATTTTACAATCTGTGAGTATTTTAAATAAACATAATTTAATATATAATACCTAAGAATTTTCTAAATCCATTTTTTGTTCCGAATTAGATTGTTTTTATTTATTTTTATCTTTATTCCACTGCTGATATTTCCTAATTTCAAATCATAGCAGTAAGCGTGCATTTGTTTTGACTAACATCTGTTTATCTAACATGGCCATAACGTTTGAGAATTTGTTCAAGATTTCGCCAATAGATGGCACTACCCGTCTTAGGAAAATTTTAGGATATCTGTGAAAGACGGGTGAACGAAGGCTACGAAGGGTGACGGCTGCTTTCTTTATTACAAGTTCCTTTTCCTATTTTTAAAAGATTTTTGGCTTTATTAACAGTGGCGTAGCTAGGGGGGTGTTTATTTAAAATATGCCGCCCAAAAATGTACATATTTTGGGCGGCATATTTTTATTTAGTATTAGTTGTAATAAACCACTTGTTCAATTCATAAGTTTACTATTCGATTTCTACGAATTTTGAATTACTATATGATTTCGAATATTTTTCGCTATCAGTGTCGCTAGTTGAGAAAGGAGCTTCTCCAAATTGAAGTTGATAAAAAATTATCTTCGTTCCACAATGAGAGATTTAAGACTACAAAATCTTGCAATAGAACAAGAAATTACAAATAATATAAATTTTGAGAGCATTATACGCAATTTTTCTACTATGAAAGTTAGAAGAGTAAATACAGTCGAACCTCCGTATATCGAAGTAGCAAAATGCCGGAAAAAATTCGATATATAGAATTGATCTTAGTTTTATCATAATACGAAACTCCATTTCCAATTTATATGTGAATCACATTAAATGAAAGTTAATAACTAAAAAATAAATTAATTTGAAAGATTTTTTGAGAACTATATACCTTAAAAAAACATTAATGAAGTTAGTGGTTACAGTGATCACAGTTACATTCTTTTTAAAAAAACTACGAATATCTTGCTGAACAGCCAGTTTTGCGGAAAGTTCATCAAAGAAATGCTCGCATTTATTCAGTCCATTAAAAACTTCATCAGGGACGTTTTCCACGAATTGAAGTCCACGAAGTATTGTTTCAAATGCCAAAAATTGGGAGATTTTATTCTAAAGTGGAATAAAATATCCCAATATGTCGTGAAAAAAATTTCGATATATAGAGATTTTTTCGATATATAGAAACAGTTTTGCTAAGAGGAGATTTGCTAAGAGTTCGATATATAGAATATTTCGATATAGGGAAGTTCGATATATGGAGGTTCGACTGTATATAAATATGTTTTGTTTACATACACATATGTGTACAATTTGTATGTTTATACAAAAGAAATGAAATTATTTATTTTTATTTATAAATATAAAGATATAAAGTAAAACATTTTATGGAATTTTTTTTATAAATTACGTATATGTTTTGTCTCATAGGTGGGGAAACTATGACCTCCGTAAGTTTCTTGTGGTCTTTATAAAAGTTGCATTTATAAGTATATCAACTTAAGCGGCCTCCTTTATTACTGTCTAATTTAAATATGGCATCCAATGGTAAAAAAGTTCCCCACCTATAGTTTGTCTCAATTACAATTATTTATTTATGTTTATTAATTTATAAAAACCACCAATTGATTGACTTAGAAAGGGCGGCAAATTGGAGACCGCCCCGGGCGGCAAAAGTTCTAGCTACGCCACTGTTTATTAAGTACCCTTTTAAAAATTAAAAACCTATAACTTGATTTCATTGCACACACATAAAGCTGAATTGTATTATATGAATTATAAAAGTTTTATTGAAAGCCTGCTTAACCCTTACGTCGGCTCATCTGTCTTTTTTACTGTTCCCCAGCTCATCGGTCTCACAGACACCGCTACGCTATAAAATTAGGATATTTTCCTATTTTTATAAGTTTTTCGCAGTCATAAGTCAATAATGCAAAACACCTCTCATTCTTGAACAGGGTAAAAAAAAATAGATTATTCAACAAAAATTTCAGGATCCGATTCCTCAATCTGTGATAGTGCGAGAGAGACAAAATGTCTGGTTCGTTGTCAAACAGGAGGAATTCTTCTAGCCATGCTAGCTACAACAATAAAACAAAGATCTTAGAAATAGAATGCATGCAGACTGACAGATAATTAATACGTTCAAGTTATCGGTCATACAGACCGGCAAAAATTTAAATCAGTTCAAGTCTCATCGGTCCAAAAGACCGACTATGTTTTACAAAGATTAAATTTACCTACAAAATACGAGCAGGCGAAAATCTTCGATGTGTTGTACTTGAAGGCCAGGTCTCGACTGACAAACTCACAACAGTCTGATCACCCCCACCCCTACCCCACCCTTCAGAACAGGTGCAATAGGGTCTCCTAGACCGATGAGCCGACGTAAGGGTTAAAAATAAGTTACATAAGAACATTTAGATTTAACAAGATATTCTTTACTTATGCAAATAATTACGATAAAAATGTGATAATAGATTTTATCTTTTTTATCGTGTGTATGTGCGTCTGTATCTGTGTGGGTGATAAAAAAAACTGCTATGTATGCATTTATAAACCCCCCCCCCCCCCCCCAGAAAATAAAATCCTGCACTTAAAAACTAGATGTGATAAGCATGTCGTACAATTTTGTTTTCTATGGAAGGCAACTAACTCTCTCTGAAATTAGCTTTAATCCTCGCTTCTTTAGAAGTTTTTGTAATGAAGAAAAAATCTTTGAATCGAATTTGTATGAATCTAAAGCCATAGATATTTCTTTTTTTCAATCTGCCTGTTATTTTTTTTACTGTTTTTAATTTATTTCAAGTCTATAAATCTGAAAAATATTTCTGGTTTCAAAAAAAAGGAAGCACAGTTTTGCGACAAACACTTTCATTAACAATCCTGAGGAAATTTGGAAGAAATCAGCATTTTGAAAAATTGCATTTTTGAAATATTTTTCAAGAATTTTTTTAAACACACGTCTTATTCTGACACCAAATACTTATTTGTGAATTCGAAGTGTCTTCAATGTAGTAAAAGAGAATATTGATTACTCTCACTTTGTATATAGAGTATAACACAGTAATACCCCAAAGTTACGCGATAGGTGGGACGGCCGAAAGATCGCTTACGTCGAATTCGCGTATGTCGGGGTACAACTTTGCATGTAAATACATATAAATTTTGTCTAACTGGAACCAAGAAATTACAAAAAGACCGGTTTAAAGGGAGAATATTATTAAAATAAAAATATTGTATTACATATTAATATTATAAATACGTACAAGATATTAAAAATATATGTTGATGGTTTTACAAAATCCAATAAAGTAGTCTGCCGTATTAACGCCTTTTTTTCGCAAAGAATTTCTTCATAGCAGATTCACATTTTAACGTAGTATTACGTTCCTCCATAACGGTCCTCCGGAAAGCAAAATTTCAGATGTTCTGCGTCGCGAATTAAAATTTTGGCAGCGCGCCAAAACCAGTCTGTATCGCTTGGGCAAGCAGTAAACAGTTAAGCATAAAAGTACCAAAATGCGTCAAAATTTTGACTTACATACATACATACATATATATAGATACATATATACATAACACATACATACATAAAAAAGAGGTAAGCAACAATAAGTAATCCTACGTTAATAACCTGTGGTAGTTTCGATAGAAGAGACTACCTGAATTTTTTTTAATTATTATTTCCTACTTTGTCGTGATCACGCGTTCTTTATTGGAGTCTGTACTCTTTAAAATCTGTAACCCTTTCTCAATTCCCCTGAGACCTCCTGTCAAGTTTATAATTGTAACTGGGTTTTCTCGTGGAGTTGGGTCTTTAAGTGTGGGATTCTTCAATGATGCTTTGGTCGCGCATCTCTATGATATTATCAACTGTCATCTCTTCAAGATGAGAATCCAAAGCTCGTTGACATAATCTCCATCGACTTCCCTATCTAATTGCCTGGCAAGATCGACAACTTCCTGTAATGACATGAGAAATCTGATCAGTTTCAGGCGTTGTTTCCGTCTTGTTTCTAAAAAAATATTGGGCAAAGTTTCTTCCAGACACCATTTAAAGGTTTTTCGGAAATTTCATTCCAAGATTTGAAAAGGTGGAAAAGGGTTGTATTAAAAAACCGCGTAACTTCGAGTTCCCGTAAGACGGTGTATTACTGTATTGAAAATTTAAAAGAACGAGGTTGAATGTCCCATGTCCCCTCAAGCTGCAACGCTAACAAACGCAATTTTTTGTTAGACTCATAAAAAAAGTTTCATACTATTCTATTTGCTAATTTAAGACCAAACTTTGTTACAAATTCTCATACGCATGTTATTTTATTTTGGGTTATTCGGGAATTGAACCTAAAACTTTCTGTTTCCGACTTGAGTGCATTTTCCTCTTTGCTTCCGAGGTGTGCGAGGGTGTTTCTTGCGGACTCGATTTCGAATATTGTCAGCATTGCAGATTGTCATAAAGAATTGAAAAAGAATTCCGTCCTAGTAAAATGTCACGAAAACTAAGTCAATTGTTATTTAATTTACTGGATATAATGTAGAGCAACCTTGCAGTGATGAAGAATTCCTTACATTTCACGAGACTTTACCCGTTTTTGTTCTATGTACCTATAAGTGACTTCATAACTTATATTGGCCCTTCAGCGGGCTCGCCAATTTTTCGAACACCAGCAGGCGCGCGTGGCACAAAGTGCTACGTCTCTTTCAATCTTGATAATTTCTTTTGTAATTAACTTTTTTTTTTCAAATTGAAAATAATAATTCTGCGTTTAAGATGTAAAATGTTGATAATATTGAGATATATTTATAATTAAAGGCCAAATAATGCAGATACAATCGCCTTATTTCAAAACTATCCGGTTTATTGGATCTAAGGACAACTTGCGAATTGGTTCCCATTATGTCCAAAAACCTGAAAAACAATGAGATTGTCCATCTTCGTGATATGCGGGATACCGTGTAATACCTACACATTGAATCGACTACATCAACTTCTGCTTTTGTCGTATTGTATAATCCAGTATAATCGCTGGTTTACCACGATTAAATCACGACTAACAATGAATGGAAAGGAATACAAGGGTCAGAAAATGAGACCTGCATTAGAAAGGGTGTATCTATAAATAGAAACTGCTTAGAATATTCATACATTACATGTAAAAACAAACCATACAGAATTACGAAAATGTTGCACTTTGTACACGGGTTCGTCTGCTGAAGGGTTAATCATAACTGTAACTGGCATTACTCGGAAAAGGTTAAAATAATACTGTAGTATATTTTGAGTTTTATATATATGTGTATGTGTGTGTGTGTGTGTGTGTGTGTGTGTGTGTAAGTTATGAATAGATATTGGATTATATATTATGTAATTGTGCCAGTAAAAAATTTTGATAAACTGAAATGATAGTGAGTGGTATCTCTAAAATATTTATTGACATGCAGAATGGTATAATTTTTCTTCTTATATGTATACATTTGAATTTCTCTCAATAATTTTGACAATTATCTCAGAAGACGTTGCCAGGCATGTTTAAAACATAAATGTTATTCTAGTTAAGGGTACCTTTTTGAATAACCTGACATCGATTTACAAGGAAGTACATCAAAGTTACATTAAATTAAGAGCCATTGAATCAAATTTGACGATAACAGGCCAAGATATCAACGACGTGAGTTGCCACGCGACCTGAAAAGTTGACGATTGCAAAACCACAAATTCTATAATCACATTACCAGAGCGATTTCATTTCATGTTTTAGTTTCTTCCTCTTCTTTTTTCCTCCCCCTTTTATTATAAAACTCTTCGGCACCGTTCTTTTGAAAAAGAGAGACGTCTCTCTCTGTTTCAGACAAACTGATGGACAACTGATGGCGATTCAATGGGAAAGCTTATCGATGACTTCAAGGTTTTCCACCGCCATGATAGATGTATTTCATTGTAAAGGCGGCATTTTCAAACACTTTCCACAATTCAGAGATGAGGTGATACAAATGATGTGCCGCGCGAAATGAAGATGTAGGAATGGGGACAGCGTGCATATTGCAGAAAATAGATTATGGGGTTGAATTATTTCTATAAGAAATTCGGGGATTTTATAGTGGTCTTTTTAAGTGGAGATTTCAAAATAAATATTTGTGGTTCCCCTCCAAAGCACTTTTATTACAGCTGTTGTTAGTCATTCGTCACCGATCTTTTATTTAGAGCAAATATTCCGGTCAATTACTATACGAGTTATAAAAAAGACGGCTTTTATCAACAAGCAGTTTATCCCTGAAGATTTTTCCAAAAAAGAATTCAACCCCACACAAATTTCCTAATTAGTCTAGTGTTCCCACCCGTTCTTGAAATTCAGTTTAACTGAAATTTTGTTTTCATTTTTTTAGGGCTTCAGAAGTTTCTTGAAAATCCTGAAAGGTTTCTGGTTCTTCCAGTGCCTAAGCGAGAGAAGTAGAAGGTTTGCTCCCAGAACGCAAGGAATAACTGAACAGAAAGGAAATGGACTCCTTCCCTTCTCTCTTGATTTCTGTCTTTCTCTGTATGTGTGTATACACACACACACACACACACACACACACACACATATATATATATATATATATATATATATATATATATATATATATATATACACTATCTACCAATAAGCAATAAGTATTTGGACACATGTGACAGAAAAGAAAACAAAATTTATTCATATTCAATAGTTGGTAGAGCCTCCACGAGAGGCAATTACAGCCTCAACCCTCCACTAGGCGTAGAGGAGACATGTAAGTTCCTTCACCGATTTTGGACGGTTGTTGCACCCCATAATACGGCGATCCAACTCGTCCCAGAGGTTGTCGATAGGGTTCAGGTCTGCGCTCTGGGCAGGCGGTTAACCCCATTGGCACCATACCAATTCATGGTGGACCTCGCAACATGACAGCTGGCGTTGTCGTCCTAGAAGTAACATGGGTCCAACCCGTAAAACTGCCACAACGTAGGAATCACACTGTTATCCACATTAGTGCAGTAGGCGTCGGCGTTGAGTTTACATTGAATTGGGAACAAGAGTCCCAGTCCATACCAGGAGAAACACCCCCAGACCATAATTCCACCTCCACCGAACTTTATTGTGGGCACAATGCATTCTGGCAGTATGCGTTCTCCAGGCAGACGCCAGACCCAGACCCTGCTATCTGAACAGTAGAGGATGAACCTTGATTCGTCGCTCCAGAAAACCCATTTCCACTAATCTACGGTCCACTTTCGATGTGATTTGCACCACATAAACCGAGCAGTGCGGTTGAACTTTGTGATCAAAGGCTTATGGGTGGCATCACGACCATGAAAACCAAGCAGATGTGCTTTCTTACGGAAGGTATTCATCAAAACAACAGTCTCGGATGCCTGTTGTAACTTCTGAAGTATGTGGGTCATCGGATGGGTGCGGTACTTCAGAATTTCTCTGGTATCACTCGTCGGTCTCTATCTCCCAGTTCCATGGGTTTGCCGACTAGGGGCCCATTCGGACAATACCTTCCACTTCTGAATCACATAGGCCACTGTCGATTTTGGGTAATTCAGCTTGCTAGATATGTCCCTTAAGGATCGGCCGTTTCTGTGATACCCGACGATTACACCTTTCTCGAAATCAGATAACTCTGCACTTCGTGGCATCTTGCATGCGACTAATGTCAATGTTATCTCCTACACTATATTTAACGGTGGAGGGCGTGACGTATATCAGGACCGCAGATATCGTCATTTGCATGGGTGTCCGAATACTTATTGGTAGATAATGTACATATATATATATATATATATATATATATATATTTACCATATATATATATATGTGTGTGTGTGTGTGTGTGTACACTATCTACCAATGAGTATTTGGACACCCCTGCAAATGACGATATCTGCGGTCCTCATATACGTCACGCCCTCCGCCGTTTAAAATTTAGAATTCCTCATTAATTTTTATCTGTACATAAAATCAACAGTCTAACAACGGTATTAAGCTCAACTACAGATATTAAAGAAGAAATATTATATTTTTACTGGATAGAATCTGGACTTCTCAATAATTTCGTGAAACGCATCATTTCGAGATTTCACTTTCCATTTTTTCAACCTGTTCTAAAGAATGTGTGCTTTTGATTTCCTCTTTCAAAGCGAAGTATGCTCTGCATTTCGTATTATTTATTACTTATTAAATGTATCATTTTTATTGATATTCAAATGAATGGAAGAATTCTATTAAAACTGAAAAACTGGAATTAAGACATTAATAAAAAAAATTAACAACTCTCAGATGTACTTCACAAGCCTCTAATTTCTATGAAGTAAAAGTGAAAATTTTCATTTCATTATTGGTATCATATATAGAGGTAGTGTCAAAAAATAAGTAAAATTAAAAATTTCTTAAACGATATACCAAGGAAAGTTGGGAAGGCCAGAGAGAGTCGGGTTTCCCCAACTCCTAAAAGAAATTTCTGGAGATTTGTTGTTTTTTGTTTTTGTTTTGTTTATTGGGCACTAGGGTTGTCTTTTACTATTTTGAGAAAAAAAAACATCAAATGACAACAGTAGTTTTTTTATGTGTGTATATATATATATATATATATATATATATATATATATATATATATATATATATATATATATATATATATATATGATTAATTTCTATGCAGTAAAGACAAAATTTTTTTGAAATTTTTTTTTCTATCTTTACTGCATAGAAATTAGAGGCCCGCGAGATGTACCTCAACATTGTTAATTTATTTTTTTTAGTAATGTTTGAATTACATTTTTTTTCAGTTTTAAGGGAGTTCATCAATTCTTTTAATTATTTATATAGATAAAACGCTACATTTATCCATATGAATTAGAAATTATCATCCCCATTTTTGTCCATTCAAGGTTGACTAACTGGATATTTAAAACGTTTTTGTCATTGATTATTTGACGGCCCCGCAAAAGACACCAAGCGCCGCTCTCGGGACCCTGCTTATTCCTTTAGTCACTTCGACTCACGAATCTGTCGTATTTTTTTTTTTCCTGAACGTGATGCAGCACACTTTCTCCGTAATCTGCTCTGGCAGGGCGTGGGAATGCGAACCTCCCGGACGCAAATTTCGTACGCGCGGCAGCAGCTGATTATCATTTCCATGCGAGGCACGATGGACGAGAAACATCTGCCTTGACCACTGAGCGAGATGCACAGCGCCGATGACAGAAAAATATTCTCCCGTGCGTGGGAAAAATATCGATAAAAGGAGAAAGGGCGCACACATTTCGTCTCCCTCTTCCCTTATCGAACACTCTGCCGCTGGAAATGGATTATTTATTATCATTAAGATGGCTTGTACGATAGTCGGATGAAATTTAATATTCAAAATCTGTGTTGCAATGCTTTTCTGCTGTGTCAACCTTTTGGATATAGGTTCCAGAGTTAAGCAGTGATTTGATGTCGCCGTTTAGGGAGGGGGCATTTATAGCGATAGCGTCAATAAATAAATAAACAAATAAATATAAATAAATAAATAAATAAATAAAAATAAATTATTTAATTAAATTTTAAAAAATTGTGTTAGCATCACCGAGGAACGTTGGTAGGGGTGACCAGATGGACTAGGTTTCCCCCCACCTTTTAACCTAAATTTCTGTTTTTCGTTTGTTTGTTTTTTAAATCTCTGGCTTCTTAAACACCACTGACATCGTATACTGTTCAGGAGCTAGACCAGGACCTACGGCTTGTTTACGATTCCGAACACTTGCATACACCATACCTATCACAGGACTCGAGCCCACTGACTTTGTGGATAGTTTAAACACACACACACACACACACACACATATATATATATATATATATATGTGTGTGTGTGTGTGTGCAATGATTACTGCTTTACGCGCACGATAGACTTTTAACTAAAACTATGTATAGTAGATGATGCACCCAAGATTCGCGGGCGCGATTCAACATTTTTGCAGTCGAGGCAGAGGGATGAGAAGACTTGAAGAACACTACTTTAGACATATTGTAATAAGCACATAGGGGAGGAAAACCACAGAGAGGAGAGGCATTGAAGGGATGCACAAAACAGAGATGCGACATACATTATTTTATTCCGGATTATTCTGCAGACAAATAATATTCAGCAAAGCCCAGGTACACACACAAAACTACGGCTGGACACACACAATAGTAACGCCACCGGTCCCTGCCGGGGCGCATTCAGATGTCAGAATTTATATAGTAATTTTGGACAACGAAACTTCAAAAAATCCCCAAATACTACATATTTACTGGACAGCGACAATTCACGAAATTCCACTTACACTCGGCTGCACGCCTATTTATAACTTTATAAAAGTCTTGTCTCGTGACCAAAATTTCCTGCAATTATTGGTTGCCCAGGGATCTAGGTTCGAAAAGATTGGGGAACAACACAGGGGTTGTATAGAAAGTGCCTAGTTAAGTTTGACTTCTTTGTCCTTGAAACCGACTACGCAATTGATTTTCATCGCAATTCGCCCAATGAATTTTGGAATTTTAAAAGGGTTTGGGGGGGGGGGTTTATATGTTATATATATATATATATATATATATATATATATATATATATATATATATAAATATATATATATATTATTATTATTATCATTGGTTAACCAAAAACGGCTCTTAATCAATTTTCTGTCAGTAGGTGTGACAAGGTACATAGCAGACGAGGGAGTAAGATTCCTTGGCCTGCAAGCGTTAGGGTTCCAAAGTGAGAAATAGGAGCCTTGTAAAAGTTCCAACGACAGAGGTCGACATTCTGTTTTTGAAATTGTACTCGTTAACCCCAATTTTTTTTTTTCCCTAATGTCTTTCAGGGCGCTCCTTTCATCTGGGACATGAGCTCTTTTGCGGGTAAATCCCGTGTAACACGGTCGGCAGGTTGTTCATAAATGCCGTTTTATGTGAATTCGAATTGTAAGAAATGAAGAATTTATGCAAAAAACAGGGTTAGGTCTCACAAATTAACAAACTATACTATTAGCTTTTCATAACTAAGAGAAATGAAAATAGTGTTATACGTTTGTTATTTCCTCTTTCATGTAATGTTTTTACAAGTTTGTAAGAATTAAAATTTCATATAAAGAGAAAATGCGGTGCATCGGGATATTTTACCACTTTGTTATATTTTACCACTTTAAGTTTGTGGAAAAGACTTTGTCTCGCTAGAACACTGTTTTTTTTCTTCTTTTAATAAGTACAATTCTGAAACAGAAAAATAGAAACTTTTTACTTCGGAATAGTAGCATCAGATGCGATTCTGAACATCAGATGCGATTCTGTAGCATCAGAAACGAAAGCAAGTACAAAACCCCTATGCTAAAAATATTCTCGTAAGTGCTTAAAATAAATTAGTTTCACTTTTTAATGAAAATTTTTATTAATTTTTCACTATTTTTTTCCCATCCTCCTGTTGTCTCGTTTAGAGACAACTTAAAAAATCTCATTACGTGCCATGTTTTACTAGGATTTCCCCAATTCTCGAATTGTGTCAGAGCGAAACCGTGTTGCAGGAATGCTGCGTTGTAAGGGTTGGGTTTCCCTTAAGTAAAGTATTTTATACGAGGCTCAGTTCCCTGAAGAAAGAAAACAGGGCCTTACTTAAGGGAAATTCTTTTATTCCCCTGATTGTTACAGACGATGCACATTCCAGCCTTCCACGGGCATGAGAATGGCACAGGAGCTCTGTTAGTCAGAAATTGTACCCCTTAATTGTAAAAGTTTTTCTGGATACGTGATTGCCTAGGACTTTGCTTAAACGGATGTCTTAGAGGAAACTTCTCTCTTTAGGGTGTTGAGGATCGTTAAAATTACTCTAGGGAAATTCTTTCGGTTGAGTAATTTATTCTTGTGACGATAACAAATGGTGTAGATTCCAGCCTTATACGATCCTGAAATGGCACAGAATATGAAGCCAGGTTTTTTTAGTGACGGTACACCTTAGCCCTAAACGTTTTTCTCTTTTCGAGCCTGCCGAGAACTTTGCCTGAAATGGCCTTGGATGTCTTGCAAAGATTTTCTTTCTTCAGGGAACTGAGGCTCGTATAAAATACTTTAGAGAAACTTGATTGATAAAAAGCAAATTGTTTACTGTTCTGACAAATTCAAATAAGGCTAATTCCGGCCTTTTACAGCTGTACTAACGGCACAGAATATGAATTTTAAGCCATTACTGAGAGCTGTAATGAACGATGTACTACCAAAGCGAGCGACGTAATTGATTTCTGTGAATAACATTCTGAAGTTAAAATTTAGCCTCAGTTATTTCTTGATACGTTAGAACACAAAATACTATATAAAAGCTTACTCACCCGACAGGTACAAATATCGTTGTTGTTCCTCATGCCCACTTTCCCTAATGTTGTTCTTAATGAAGCCTATATGGACTTCCCTGGCCGGAAGTCCATATAGGCTTCGGGCTGGGTCAGTAAGGCTACGGTTTATAATAATACCACAAGGGTCAGAGTACGTCTTGGCTAGGTACCACCACAATTTTGACCGAGCGCCCACAAGGACGACATCTGGGGGGGGGGGGATCTTACATTCTCCACCCACTGACCTCATAGAAGAACTTTCCGGTCTACGGATTGTCAATGATTTGTCAACGACGGGCATCGAACCAGGGACGTTCAGATCATCGACTCGCTGCTTTTGCCAACTGAGCCACCGTTCCCTCATATATATATATATATATATATATATATATATATATATATATATATATATATATATATATATATATATATATATATATATATATATATATATATATATATATATATATATATATATATATATATATATATATATATATATAGGTGGTTATCAAAATAATGGAAACACTAAGAAACATCATGAAAACCTTTATTAATACGGCACAGGACCCACCTGAATACCACCTGATTCACCTTGGAATTGGATTATACAACTCATGAATAGTGGTTAAGAATATATTATACCATTTTTCAGGGAAAAATAATGAAAGTTCCTGTAGAGATGCTGTGGTGGATATCGATACCTGGCTCTATCCTCTTATACAAATCACAGTGGTTGGATGATATATACTTGAGGGGATTCTACAGGGCAAGATAAGATATTTAACTTCTTTTTCATGGTCTTCAAACCAATATTTGATAGATTTAGCTGTAGAGGGATTATCATCTTGGAGAACACCATCTCCTGCAAGAAACAATGTTTGTACCATAGGATGGACTAGTGAGCAAAACATTTTGACATAGTCCTTTCCATTCAATCTCCCTTTTAGGGTTACAACATGGCCTGAAGAAAACCATGAGATGTCATCCCAAACCCTGATAGATCTACTTCCATGATTGACAGTTGAGATGAGACAGCCAGAATCTTATGTTTGTGTAGGTGTTCTCCAGACAAACCCACGTCCTGTTGCGAGGAACAATGTGAACAATGATTCGTCGGACCAAATGTCATTTTTCGACATATTACTCGACAAGGATTTGCGGTCGTGGCACCATTGTGGACGATATTTTGTATTGGCAACTGTTACAAGTGGCTTGGGAATAGCTACTATTCTGTAAATGCTTTGTTTGTGAAGTTCCCTTCTACGTCAAATGGTTGATAACGGAACATGCAGATGCAGATTGAGCACTTCGGTCATTTTGGTTGCAGTTGTTTTCTTTCTTCGTGTCGCAATCCGCTTCAATACCTCATCCGTCTCTTTCACTCAGCTCTCCCTTTCGTCCACTATCCTGTTTAGCAAAGGTTGTTTTTCTGTGCACTCTGTATGCTATCATAACTTTCGATACCATAGCCCGAAAAACACCCATTAGCCTGGAGGTTTCAGTAACAGATACTCCAATTTAAACGCTCTACAACAATTTGCCCTTTTCGCAAGTGCAAGGTTTGACATTTTACGCTGTCCCCCCCCCCCCCTAAAGCACGATGCCCTTAGATTCATTACTGCTACTTGACAGTAGAATAATACATACACTATATTATATAAAAAAAATACCGGTGGCCAGACTTCTTTTTTAAGGAATAAGAAGCACATTCACAAACATCACTAATATTGATAGGTGTTTCCATTATTTTGATAACCACCTGTATATATATATATGTGTGAGTGTGTTATGAGGGGTACCAGAGATACCCCATTGCGTTGTGTAAAATTGGGAGGTGAAGTCCAAAGGTAACGATACGTTTATAAATAAAATAATAACATTTATTATACAATATTATACAAAAAGGCTAGTTTTATATATTATAAATGAAAATCTTGAATATATATAGTTTGTATAAGAATTAGGCCATGTTGTAACCGTTTCCTTCGGCAGAACCATTACCGGTCGATCGCAATAAAGTTCAGTTTATCAAAATTAAGTTCAGTTTATCAAAATCGAGTTCAGTTTATCAAAATTGATGTAAAAACCAGCACTATTTGAAAGGGGAGAAATGACCAACCTGGGGACCTTTGATGAGGCTGCAAGGCATGACATGGAGTCGTTGGTGCAGTCCTACCGGTGGAGGCCGCAGGTATCGGACGAAGATGATGGGGCCCTTCGGTGAAGGCAGCAGGTGCGGCGCTGGAGGTTGAAAACGGACATTTCGCTTTAGCGGGGGCGTCAATATCCTCTCCTGCTCATTGCGCAGCAGTCACCGGTCTTTTTCCACAGCTCGCCACACAATCTCTGACCCTCTGCCTCAGCTCTTGTCGTTGATTCTCTAAAAAACTCGGGGTTCATTTCCCCCACTTTTTGGTTTAGGCCCCTCCCCAGGTCGGTCACTCACGTAAATTTAATGCCGTTTCCAGTTTTTTATTCGTGGGTAGAATGATACGACATTCCCACGGTTGACCCACGTGGTATTTTTATTTCCATGAAAATTGGATGTCCCTTGGAATTTCTTCCTCCCATCCTAAGGAATTTTGGGGTGCGAGGTTTCTTGGAAATTGGTGCAGGTGCAGGCCAGACCCCCTTTTTTCCAATATGGCCGTTTTATGACCGGTAAACGTGTTGACGAAAAAAGAAATGGCGATACAAAATGAAAGGATACAAAATGTCCAAATTGTGGATCCTTCACAACAATATATATTTATATGTATGTATGTATGTATATATATATATATATATATATATATATATATACAAGGTGTCCATAATTAAAGTCCCACTTTCAAAATGCTGCAAAAAAAAAAGAACCACTGGTCAGAATGACTTCAAATTTGAACTGAATATACTGGAAGAAGGGGGAAACGATTTGGCATAATAATTAAAAAAAAGTTCCAACCGCTTACAGCCCCATCTATTGATAAATTTTGGAACTTTTTTTTATTATGCCAAATCATTTCCCCCTTCATCCAGTATATTCAGTTCAAATTTGAAGTCATTCTGACCAGTGGTTCTTTTTTGCAGCCTTTTGAAAGTGGGACTTTAATTATGGACACCCTGTATATGTATATATATATATATATATATATATATATATATATATATATATATACACTCACTTCCAAAAGTTAAGCACGGAGCGGTAAAATGCGAAAAAATGGACAAGTAATGCTTTGATTGACATGAAATGCTGCAAGTAAGTAGCTCTATGTTTATTCATGAAACAAAACAAGGAATTACATACAGAGATAAAAAAAATATTGAATTTTCATAAATTATAAGATGACGTCATATTTGCGTCATTAACAAAATGATGTTTAAATGCAAAACAAACAACAAAAACCGACATTAATAGGGTATGTTAGCACCCCTCACCTTCATACAAAGTGTACAGCGTGTGATCGTGCTTGTTATAAGGTGATCAACCCCCGCAGAGTCCAGTAATCTCCATTCCTCCTGTAGGGCAGTTTCTAATTCTCTGAGAGAGGTTGGAGATGGAAAACGTCAACATAGAGCACGGCGGAGGGCATCCCAAAGATTTTAAATTGAATTAGGGTCTGGCGAGTAAGCCGGCCACTGCATACGCGCTCCCTCTCCAGAAAGTCGTCAACGATGGCAGCTCTATGGGGACGGGTATTATCGTCCATTAAAACGAAAGAAGGACCAACTGCTGCAGCGTACAGTTTCACAGGGGGTCTAGGACTTCATTTCGATACCGTACAACCGTCACAGAACCTCGCCTGTAGATGTGCAGGTCGGTGCGATATCCTAATGAAATCCCTGCCCAGATCATGATGCTTCCACCGCGGAATGCGTGGTGTTCGGTGATGTTCTCGGGCCATTTGCGTGTGCCTTGTTCCCTCAAGACTCTTACACGTTGTAGGGAAAATCTGGACTAATCTGTGAACATAACGTTGCCCCAATCAGGCACAGTCCAAATAACATGCTGACGGAACCACTTTAATCGTGCCCCTCTGGATTGGACGGATAAAGGAACAGAAACTTGTGGTACCCGGGCGTACAGACCATTCCTGTGTAGCCTTCGACGAACAGTAGTGGCTGATATAGGCTATTGATAAGAACCAATGGCCGCTGCAAGCATAGATGTCATACGTGTGGAGGTCAATCTTCGATTCCGCTTGGTTACAACAGCAATATATCGATCTTCCGAGGGGGTCGTAACCCTTGGACGACCGGCTACAGGTCTTCGGATAACTGTTTGGCTGGTTTTGAATTGTTCCCATAATCGTGAAATGACGGAATGATGAACGCCGAAGAAAAGAGCAACATCTGTGATAGACTGTCTTGCTTCAAAGCGTCCAACAGCCCGACAGCGTTCAGAATCTTCCATTCGTCATCTGGAAGCCATAGAAACACGTCTAGCTTGAAAACAAACCGTACGAATGTTCTAAACACCTTTCATCAGCACTTACATGCAACTCCTGTAATCCTTCACAATGCCGGCTTCTTATACGACTGCTGTTTTTCATTTTTCTTGACGCGAAACCGTGATTGTCTGTTACCTAACATATTTTTATATTATATATATATATATATAACATATTTTTATATAACATATATATATATATATATATATATATATATATATATATATATATATATATGTATTATATATATATATATATATGTATATATATATATGTGTGTGTGTATATCTGGAGTTTGGGACGTAGATGATCAAAAGGGGGGTAACCGCAAATATTATTAAATGTTCCAAACCTTAACTTTTAATGTTGAAGATCATATTTAACCCACACAAAATTCTGTAAGAATGAACAATACTGTAACAGCTTCGTAATTTGAAAATTATAGTTGCCATTTATAGACGAGACCGCTCGGTCAAATCTCTGTATATACATATCAATCAGTCATTCGCGAAAACAGCATTTTCAGTGGCGTGGGAACAGCGTCTATTTAGCCACACGATAACTCTGATGCAAAGATTGACCGATATCGCTTTTTCGCACCGGACGACAGACGAAGAACACACTCCTCGGACTTTTGGGGATCTCAATCAAAACAAAATGTTGTGAAAAGTTATTTCAGCAACGTGGAAAATGGACTGATAGTGTAAGCTGGAGATAAAAAGCTGGTTGTGACAGAGATGAGTGGACTAAAGATGGAGCAAATTTATAGCGCTTTCCTCTTCCATCTTGATTCCGGGGCCCACTTGGCGTTCATCGACATTACAGAAGGATGAGTACATTGACTTCTGAAAAATTTTCTTCTGCACACATTGAGAGTACCCGTGCAATGTTTTGTAAAGACCTACTACATTTCAATTTTTTTTCTCTGGAACTTTAACAATAGTACCGGCATTTTAAAGGTGTAGTACTCGTAATTCTGGAATTCGAAGTCCCAGGGAATAGTTTCTTTATCATTGAAAAATCTTTACTTTTTGTCAGTCGAACAAAATACCGCCAGTCTCAAGAGAAAAAAATCATGCAGATCACACAAAAGAGTTTATGAGCATACTTTTTTTTTACTCCTCCTTTCACACAATTATTTAAACACGCGGCTACCAGTCGGACTTGCTATGTTTAATTATTTATTTATTTAATTTTTTTGTGATAAATGTATTCTCCTCTTTACATAGCAAAATCCCAGTGTTCAATAAAAACTTCGTAAAAACTTAAACAGACTTGACAAGTGAACAAATGCCTTCAGGATAATTCAGACAAGATTTCCCAGTTCGCAATCTGACTGTTTAAGACGATTGTAATAGAATAAGCCCTTAACGTATTGATCTGTTTTCTTCTTTATATATATATATCCTAGCATTAATGCCCGGCGTTGCCCGGGTAGATATATAGATATAAAATTTTTCATGCATTCCATCAAAAAAATACTGGGCTGCACCCCCGCTCTTCATGTTCATCTTAGCGTGTTTCTACTGAAATGATATACGAACAATAAGAAAAAAAGAAACTTTGAGGCTGAGGACCTTCTTCTGATTTTATTGAGAATGAATAACACAGTGTTGCGTAATTCGCACGTTTGGATTGAATAAGATTACTGTGTAATTATATTTGTTAGATACTGTTTAATTAGATTTAATTAGACTTGTTTGATCCAATGTTTAATTAGAAATAAGTTTTATAATTTACATTTGCCATTATTTTTTATTTTTCCCTTAAAAACGCAATTTTTCCCATATCACCCAAGAGACGCACTTTTTTCAACATCACCCAAGAGGTACAGTTCAAGATGCTATTCTCTTTATTTAATCAAATTAAGGCGGGATTCCGCATGAAGCCTAGTCTCAAAGTTTCTTTCTTTCTTATTGTTTGTATATCATTTCAGTAGAAACGCGCTAAGCGCATTCTGTCTGGCCAGATGAACATGAAGAGCGAGGGGTGCACCCCAGTATTTTTTGATGGAATGCATGAAAAATTTTATATCTATATATCTACCCGGGCAATCATTCTTTAAAAATAATTTCATTAATTTTCTTATGCCTTAATATAACTAATGGACTAATAGTTTGGAATGAAAGTTATGTATAGTTATGTTTCTCTGTTTAAAGAGCTTTTCCTCCCACTGCTTAAAAAACCCCAAAACTGTAAAAGATTTATCTTATATGATTTCACGGAATAAGTAATTCAAATACATATCGTATGTTAACTCCGTTTCGCGAACTTAGGGAAAAAAACCTGTAGAACTCTTAAACTTCTTCCCATTTTATGATCCTCAAACAATTAATATATTTAGATGAACAGAAGGTTTCCAAAAACTGGCCATGGGACAAACTTAATTTTTCTTTTTTTTTTCTTCCTTTTTTTCCAAATTTTATTAAGTTCTATTAGTTTGAACGCCATTGTCTAAAATTGTCTAAAGCAGCGGTTCTCAAACTTTTTAAAGACCCACGACTCCACTAAACGTAAGAAAAATAAAATAAACACTTCACCCTCCCCCCGGTAACCTCCAGACCAACTCTCAAACCACCCCCAGATCACCCCTCAGAGCAAACCTCCTTTCCCCCGCGTATCGAATTTGACTGGTTGTGGTGAAGGGGCTGTATCCACATTTAAGAGGTGCGTTTAAGGGTACAAAATTCGTTAAAAAATTAATTTAAAAAAAAACTAATTGAGCCCCAAATTTCGTTTTTGCTGCTTTAAGTTTCTCGGGTCCTAAACATTAACTCTGCCGAATTTGGTCCGGGACGGGTGAAACAGTCTATGATTATATAGCGGAAAAACAAACAGACGAGCTCTTTTATATATATATATATATATTATCTCCTTCAAAATAATTGCCAAAGGAGTCTATACAATTTTTCCAATGTTTCTCCAAGTCATCGAAACACTGTTTATAGGCGTTGGAACTAACCGTTCGCAAAATACGCGTAACATTTCATTTAATATCCGAGACGTTTTCGAATCTCTGTCCTTTCGTGGCCATCTTAAGCTCCGGAAAAAGAAAAAAATCAGCTGGCGATAAGTAGGGGGAATAAGGTGGGTGATTTATCACTGTAATTGAATGCTTAGCAAGATATTGTTGTACAGAAATTGCTGTATGGGGCCTAGCATTATCGTGTAAAAGAAACCATTGCCCAGAATCAAACAGTTCCTACCTAACTCACCTTATCCTGTTTCTTAATCGAAAAAGCACCTCCTTGTAAAAATACTGATTAATTGTTTGGTTTTCAGGAACAAATTCGTGGTGAATAAATCCTTTGTAATCAAAAAATGCACAATCCATGAAAGGACAGCGATTTGAAAACGTCTCGGATATTAAATGAATTGTTACGTGTATTTTGCGAGCGGTTAGTTCCAACGCCTATAAACAGTGTTTCGATAACTTGGAGAAACGTTGGAAAAATTGTATAAACTCCTTTGGCGATTATTTTGAAGGAGATAAATTTATTTGAAGGTGAGTCATATTTTTCTTATTTATAAAAAAATTGTCCGGTTACTTTATGGGCGCACCTTGTATATACATACGAGCCCGCTTAATGGAATAGCTAATTTGCCACGAAAAATTATTCTAATAAGCGGGATATTCCATTATCCGGGATCACATTGACATGCCCACAGTGTTTAAAGTTACAGTTAAACCTAGAAAGTATTAAAAATTGCCTAAACCATAGGCATATTTAAACTATTATAATTAACAAACAATTATTAATTAAAAGTAAGAAACAATTTAAACACATTAAAATTTAGAAAATTGATGAAAAATGAGCTAATTTTATTGTAGAATTTATAAATTTCCCTTAATTTTTTGGAAATAATTGCAATGTTACTTACTTATTTGTTGCTAAAGAAGTCGGATATTTTAGACTGTTTACTGTGTTCTGTGAATGCAGCAAATCTGTTATTTGATTTTCTAGTTTATAAAATGAATGAAAGTCTGCATTTGGCTTCGTTTCCAAGAAACGTCTTATAATATCACAAGCGTTATTAACTTTAACATGTGACGGAACCTTTTTAATGGTACATTCTTCATCAAATTCATCTTCATCGACTTCGCTTTGATCAAATTGAGGGTCTGAAGTTTCACCACATTCTACCAAGTCACTGTCGAAGTTTACAAACTTGGAAAAATTTTCTTCTGTCATTCCTTCTGGTGGTAAATCATTTGCGTTTGTAATTGATTCATCATTTAATTCATCATTTGTTACGTGTGTTGAAAATTTAAATTTTACGAAACAACTTTTTATTGCGTCAGAGGAAATATTATTCCATGATTTGCACATCATATGAACAGCTGAAAGAATTGAAATGTTTCTAATAATTTTACTAGTTGAGCTATTGATAGAAAATCTACTAGTATCATCTATGCAAGCTATGATCTTTTTAACGATTTCTTTTCTATAATTTCTCTTAAAAAGTGATATAATTCCCTGGTCCATTGGCTGTAAAATAGCTGTAGTATGCGGAGGCAAAAAAAGGAAGTGCTACATTTTCTAGTCTTGCGTCGACTTTATGGGCTTAACAATTATCAATAAAAAGGATAGCTTTTCTTTTCATCTTATTCATCTCATTGTCAAATGACACTAACCAGTTTTGAAAGAAATTAGCAGTCATCCAAGCTTTTGAATTCGCTTCGTATTTAACTGGAAGGGATTTTACACCTCTAAAACATCGTTGGCTTTTGGATTTCCCGATTACAAAAAGAGGCATTTTATGACTGCCGTCAGCATTACTACAGCATAAAACTGTCAGTCTGTCTTTCGGGATTTTTCCTCCATCAACTTTTTCGCCTTTTAAGCACAAAGTCCCATCAGGCATTGCTCTGTAATAAAGTGCTGTTTCGTCACAGTTATAGATACAAGAAGAACTGTAGTCTTGTAATAAAGTAGGTAATTCTACATTTTTCCAAGAACTGGCAGCGGCTTCATCAGCATCACTTGCTTCACCGTGAATTTTTTTGAAAGAAATTTGGTTTCTTGCTTTCCATCTGCACAACCAACCCTCTGTAGCTTTAAAATCAGTTATATTTAACTGCTGTGCTAAATCTTCAGCTTTCTGATTCAATAATAATCCACTAATAGGAACATTACAAGCTCGTTTTGCAGCAAACCACCTTTTTTGAGAACCAACTTTTTTGAGAGTTCTAATTGCGTACACTTATTTAGTTTTGCAAACTCTATGACTTTTACTTTTTCTTTTAAAGTAAGATCTTTTCGTCTCAAAGACATTGTAAAGCACAAGAAAGATTACTGATTTCACGAAAGCGAACTGTCGAACTAATCGCCGTAGAAAATTTATAATTAAATGTTCAAGGCTAGAGACCCCCAAGTTAAATGTTGCGCTTCTCCAAACAGATTCGTTACAGTTGGTAATCCACGTCCCCTTCAAGATAAGGACCTGTTGAAGTTTCACATTTCCTTTACACACCCACTCATTTTATAGCTCTCATTTGGGGGTGAAGCTTATTGTTCATTCTCTGAATAGGGAAACGTAGGCCAGCGGCCGAGCAATACGGGGAGGGAGGGGGGGGGCTAGCAAATACAGCAACAACAATGAATTGCCCTTCAAAATCCAAGAAATCCCCATTTCCTGCGATTGGACACTTTCTGCGAAGTGACAAAATTGCTTTGAAAGACATTCAGTTACTGCACATTCATTATTGCACTTTACAGATAAAAATTCTGAAAAGAAGTGTGCGAAATAGAAAAAGATCGATATCGTCATGGCTAAAAATTATTCCTTTAAGCGGAATAACTTCAAAACAATATATTCCATTAACCGGGAAATTTAACATAGAAACAAATTACTACGGTTTGGGACATTGAAAATTTATTACATTAAACGGGATATTCTTTTAAACGATATTCCATTAAGCGGGTTTGACTGTATATATATATATATATATATATATATATATATATATATATATATATATATATATATGAGAACTGTAAGTCAGTTTTGCAGTTTTAAAATTGCAGAGATGATACCTAAAACTGGGAAATAAACAAGTAGAACAGAATAAAGTTTTATAAACAGCAGGCATTTTTAGTAAAACAATTAAATTTACGTTTCATCCTCAAATGAAACATGGCAATAAAATTTAATGCGCTAAAGCGATACAAAGACTCGTATCTACAAGTGCGACTATGATACAAATATTGATATGACTAATTGATGCAAGTGTGTTAAATTCGAATTCAAATTGGTGGCAATGCCCAGCGGGTGATATTGTAATTGATGGTAGCCCCCCCCCCTCTTCCCTCGTCCAACCTGCTTTATCTCCTAACTAACAATGTTATGACCTTTATAAGTTACAGTCTTGCGATCCCATAGCAAATAGTTTTGTTGAGCAAGTCAGCTTAACACGGCAACAAAGAAGCTGTCACACAGGCTTGACTGTGGAGATGAATAATTACTGTGGTCGAGAGTGGATACACCTCAGAGAGTTGAACTCGAAGCCATGTAATCTAAGGTTAAATTTTTCTTATATGCAAATAACCACAGAACATTCTACGGTGGCAAGCATATTTGAAATTTGAGTCATGATTCCTTTTGGTATAAAATGTTGTGATACATATTAACTTTGCAACGAATCCCTATTAGGGAATGAAGAATTCCTATAGGGATAATGACGAATATATATAACTAGTATATAACCCCCGTCAAAAATGACAGAATGTTGATCAGCGTTTCCTTCTCATAAGAGTTCATACGAACAAACAAAAAAAAAAAGCATGAAGATTCTATTTTTGAATGTAATGGAGAAAGATTTTAAACATATACTACGATGAATACAGGTACATAATGCTATATAGGTTCCAGAAAAATATAATTTTCCTTTAATTGTAAAATTCTGCATTAATTTATAATAATTACATAATAATTATCAAAGTGAAACACAATTTAATTAACATTAAAATTAAACATTAAAAATGTAGTTATTTAAAGGGAATATGAAAAACCATGGAGTAGAATGAATTATAATTTCAAGTGAATGACTCAATTGAATAGACGATTCTTTTCAATGAATATTTTAATTTGAAGATATTTCCAAAAACTAAACGGTTTTGTTGAAATTTTCATATTTTTTAAAGGGCTTTCAAAATATGCAACTTTTGTGGTATTATTTTTCAAGAAAAATTTCAGAAAATGGCGTCGCAATGTTAAGATGCTCCCCACTTGGTCCGTCCAGGAATGGTTACCTACACTTTTCTCCGCTAGGATTTTATATAAGTAAAGATGACGAATTCCTATTAGGGATAACAAACTTTTTAAAAAAGGTGTTTTTTTTTGTGATGCACGAAAGTTAACCTCTAGAAAAATTTCTAAGTACTCTATTGTAACGTAAGGGAAGAAAAAGATTGTTGATTTCTGATGTAGCATGATCAGTAGAGTTCGAACTCTTTTCCAAAATGAAAAATCTAAATCAAGATTTAAATGCAATGAGTGCCTTACAATGGTTTTGAATGAATTTTTTCTGCTATGTTCTTGCTAAAAAAAATTCAGGTAGTCTCTTCTAATGAAACTACCGCGGGTTATTAACGTAGGATTACTTATCGTTGCTTACTTCTTTTGTGTGTATATATGTATGTGTTATGTCTCTCTCTCTATATATATACATATATATATATATATATATATATATATATATATATATATATATATATATATATATATATATATATATATATATATATATATATATATATATATATATATATATATATATATATATATATATATATATATATATATATATATATATGTCAAAATTTTGGCGAATTTTGGTACTTTTCTGTTTAGCTGTTTACTGCTTGCCCAAGCGATACAGACTGGATTTGGCGCGCTGCCAAAATTGTAATTCTCGACACAGGACATCTGAAATTTTGCTTTCCGAAGGACCGTTATGGAGGAACGTAATCCTACTTTAAAGGGGGAAACACGTATATAACTAATCTGTAGTCGATTATTTACTTACTATCAAGGTGTGAATATCTATTAAGAAAGAGAAAGAGGTTTCTCCTACAAGTTCTGGATAGAATAAATATTTTTATTTTTAATACATACGGAGCATCTACGTTGAGGTAAATCAGAGAAGAAGCCAGTTGTGTCAAGTATCAGTGAATTTGGTTTCCAGTTTCAATCTGGAATTCTGATAATGACTATGGATGAGGGTGAATTCCCTTCAGTGTGTTCAACTTGAACCCATGTAATCTAAGGTAAATTTTTTCTTCTATACACGTTGCCAAGAGAGAACCATAAATTATGCGGCCCAATGTATTACTACGGTGCCAAGCATATTTGAAATTTGAGACATCATTCCTTTTGGTATAAAAAATTGTGATACATATAAACTTTCCTAGTTTGCACTCTCCCTCATAATGAAGCTTGTTTAAATAATCAAAAAGAGGTATTAAGTCTTAAAAGTTATGTAGGGGAGTTAAAAGTCGGTCTTAAAAGTTATGTACTAATCGGAAAAATCTGAAGTATGAATTTATTTCGTACTTTCCTTATGACGAATTTCCATTAGTGAAAACTTTAGTGATAAAGTGTTGTTTATGATGCATGTAACCTTATTCTATGAAAGAGCATAACTGAATTTTAAATTTACCGACTATACTCAGTGTTCAAAAAGTTTGAGGGGACGATCAGATGATGACTTATAGACCTTTTATAGACCTAAGAAAAAGATAGTTGACTGTCGCATGCGGTATAATCAGTGGAATTAGAACTCTTTTCCACACTGAAAAATCTAAATCAAGATTTAAAAGCAATGAATACCTTACAATAGTTTCTAACGATTATTTTCTGCTATATTGTTGCAAAAAAATGGGAAACACATATATGCATCTAATCTGCAGTTGATTTTTTTTAATTACTTGGGACCTGAAGGTTGAATATCTATCAGTATGAGAAAGTGGGTTCGCCTACAAATTCTGGATAGAATAAACTTTTTTTTTTTAAATGCATAGGGGGCGCGTCAGATCTACGTCAAGATAGATCTGAGAGAACGCCTGTTGGGTCAAGTGTCAGTGAATATAGTGTTTTAAACTGGACCAAATGATCCAGTCCATAGGTTCAGAGCAAGCATTCAAATATTTATGCAAGAGATGATAATATGAGAATCTGATGGTAAACTCTTTTGGAGCTTATCATATATAAAAAACAGTTCAGTAACTGACTGACTGACTGACATATAATGCACAGACCAAACCGCTGGACCTAAAGTGCTGAAATTTTGCATGGCGATTCTTCTTATAGTGTAGGGGTCCACTACGAGAGATTTTTGAAAAATTGTTCTTAGATTTTTTTAGTTAAATTTTTAAGCTGTTTTTGAAACATTCTTTAAAGTTTGCATTTAAAATAATAATCTGAGGGTTATAAAATTTATATCAAGAGAAAGATCATAAAAATTCTTTTAAAATGAAATCTTTTTCGAATCTTTACCTCCATTTTCTAATTTTTGGTGAATTTTTAAAGATTAATTTTTAGAATTTAATTTATTAAATGCTGATCACGTGGTTTCTTTTCTTTTTTGTGATACTTCAAATTAATTTTGCGTCACGTGCATAAGGGCCTGTTCACATAGGAGTCTGGTGGCGGAAGCGTTAAAAAATTGAAATATATTTAACCAATGGCAAACCTCCAAATGATTAGCAACGAAATTTTTAACACCTATGATTGATTTATTTCCGTCTCAGCGCCATCTTCCCTTTTGCGCTTCCGCTATCGGACTCTTATGTGAACAGACCCTAATAACGAAATAAATTGAAAAAAAAATTTTTTTAATTAAAATACGGTAAAAGATAAAATTTTACCACTAGACTAATTGAGATGCAGGTTTTTTGAGAATTTAATTCAAATTAGTATGTTTTACGGATATTAAACGTACAAATTAATTGCATACATTGACCGTTGTATTTAATTTGAATATTTTCTTCTACATTATTTTGTCTATAAAAATATCTGTTAGGATTTTTTTATAAATATATATATTTTTTGCATTAATTGCATACATTGACCGTTGTATTTATTATAAATATATTTCTTTTTTTTTGGCATTAAAAGCATAAATTGACCGTTCTATTTAATTTGAATGTACTCCGTAGCGAAGCACGGGTATTCAGCTAGTCTACACATATGATCTTAGAAAAACAAATGTGCATGTGTAATCAGTGCTATATATAATTATATCAGCCCTAATCGTGCAAACGTCATTTTCCAGTTTACAGAAGACAAAAAATAACGAGGGAGTTGCGAGATCACATAACGGTGATCTCGGGGCAATAGAGCAGTTACAATCTCGGATAGGGGTCGAGAACCTATAACCGTGGGTCACTTAGTGATTCACAGGCTGATGAAATGACTCTCCCCTCAGCGAGTGATTTTGGACGACCTGCCGGCTGATAGTAATGGAAAATGTAAGGAGATATGTATTTTAGTTAGAAAATAATTTTTTATATTTTAAGTATCTTCGTATGTGACCCACTCCGCAAGAGCTGTGCATGGCAATCGCTTAACTTAAATACTTTTCCCCACGCAAAAAGGAAAACGAGAAGTTCCTGAACTTATTAAAGACATGGATTCCCAACCCGTGGGTCAAGACCCTAAAGGGTGTCGCAAAATGTTATCGGCGGGGTCATCATGGTTATTTTTTGCTGAAATTTTTTTTATAAGAAATCTATTCTTACCTTGTTATAGGACTCTGGTATTTTACCTTTGATTTTTGATTTAAAAAAAAAGGTACTTAAAGCCAACCATAGTGGGTTCTTTAAAAGCATTAAAAGCCTTTCCTGGTCTTATTTATCAAACATTTTATGATGTTTTAATAATTTTCTGTAGAAGGTGTTTAATGCATTTCAGTATTTCTTCCTAGGACCTTTTCAATGCTGTGTCTCGCGAAGTTTTAGGAAGACAAAATAGAAATAGTTTTGTCCGATTACGATATACTTAGTTGGCACTAAAGAGAACTACTTGGCTAGCTTGAAATATTGCAGCGACATTTCATTTGAAGAAACCTTTTACTTCTGGAATTTTTCATACGTTTGAAGCGAAAAGTATTTTTTTATTTTCCGGTTGCTTTTATAAACATCTCACTAAAATTGCATCACGTGCAATCAAACAGTCATATTTTCAACTTGAATGCACGATATTGTGAATTTGCTTTGAGTGTTTCATATACTTTTACGAAACTAATAAAACCGTTAACCTTTAACTTTTGGAGATCAGAGTACGTACATCTGAGAACCTACACCCAATCCATATTTATAAAACAGTTCCGTAACTGAGTGATACATAATCTATCAAGTATTGGTTTGAAGAGCGTGAAAAAGAAGTTAAATATCTTATCTTGCCCTGTAGAATCCCCCCGACTATATATCATCCAACCACTATGATCTGTATAAGTGGATAGAGCCAGGTATCGATATCCACCACAGCATCTCTACAGGAATTTTCATGATTTTCCCCTGAAAAATAGTATAATATATTCTTAACCACTGTTCATGACTTGTACAATCCAATTCCAAGGTGAATCAGGTGGTATTACATAACAAATGTGATCCTGCACCGTATTAATAAAGGTTTTCATGATGTTTCTTAGTGTTTCCAATATTTTGATAACCACCTGTGTATATATATATATATATATATATATATATATATATATATATATATACATATATATATATATATATATATATATATATATATATATATACATATATATATATATATATATATATATATATATATATATATATATATATATATATATATATATATATATATATATATATATATATATATATATATATATTTAAAAAAACAGTTTCGTAACTGACTGACTCACTGACTGACATATAACGCACAGACCAAACCGCTGGACGTAAAGGGCTGAAATTTTGCATGGCGAATCTTCTTATACTGTAAGGGTGCACTAAGAAAGATTTTTGAAAAATTCTTTTTGAATTTTTTTAAATTCAATTTTTAAGCTGCTTTTGTAATATTCTTTAAAGTTTGCATTTAAAATAATAATTTGAGGATCATAAAATCTATATCACGAGAAAGATCATAAAAATTCTTTTAAAATGAAATCTTTTTCGAATCTTTACCTTCCTTTTCTGAATTTTGGTGAATTTTTAAAGATTAATTTTTAGAATTTAATTTATCAAATGCTGATGAAGTGGTTTCTTTTCTTTTTGTGATACTTTAAACTAATTTTGCGTCACGTGCATAACAACGAAAAAATTGACAAAAAATTTTGTCAATTTTTGAATAAATTGACAAAAAAAATATTAAAGTGCGGTAAAAGGTAAAATTTAACCACTAGACAAATTGAGATGGAAGTTTTTAAGAATTTAATTCAAATTAGTATCTTTTATGGATATTAAATATACAAATTAATTGCATACATTGACCGTTGTATTTAATTTGAATATTTTCTTCTACATTATTTTGTCTATAAAAATATTCGTTACGATTTTTTATAAATATATTTTTTTGGAATCAGTTGCATACATTGACCGTTGTATTTATTATACATATATTTTTTGTTTTTTTGGTATTAATTGCATACATTGACCGTTGTATTTAATTTGAACGTACTCCGTAGCGAAGCACGGGTATTCAGCTAATTATTTATAAACATTTTCTTCTTTTTCAATGGTGCGACAGCCTCGAATATGTGTCCCTGTGCCCTTTTTTAGACGACAACCTGTTGTAGGTCATTGTCTTCCTGTATCTAATTTTCAAAATATTAAAGCCCAATTCAAGACAATCGACCCATCTGCATGTGAACCTGCTTCTTTAACGAATAACAGTACGTCCTTCCCGCATAGATATTTCATAGCGTCTGCGCTAATAAAAAACAAAGCAAATAAAAACAACGCCGAATAGTTATGCACGGAAATAAATATGGATGCTGTAATGCTTTCTTTCAGCATCACGCGATACGCATGTCATCCGTGTGTGATAGATCTCAGAAAACCGTGGGAACGATCCGAAAGTGAAGACGATAACCGCGTTCTTCGCGCGTCCGACGACAGACGAGAAACACGCGTCCGGAAAACACCGACCGACACTGACCGCTGCTGCGGAATATCAACAAACTACCACTTCTCGCAGCAATAAAAGAACCGAGAGAGAAAGCGCAGGGCTTCCTTTTCGGAAGAGCGTGGGAAAGAGGAACACTCTTATCACTTATTAGCGTTTCATTTGTTTAGAGGCTCGATATTTATGAATTTACAAATTGATATGTGCACTGTTCTTTTTATAAAGCTTAGAAGTTTGGTTCTTCTATGTATTCAGCATATTGGTCAAGAGTTTGTTCTATATCAGGGGTTCTCAACCTTTTTCCTACATCGAGCCCTTTTAACCTTTACCTTACGGGGTGGGATAGCATGTATCCCAAGAATACGGGCCCAAGAATGAATGAATATATATATATATATATATATATATATATATATATATATATATATATATATATATATATATACAATATACACATATATATATACATACATACACCCAATATATACATATATATATGTATATACACACACATATTATATATATATATATATATATATATATATATATATATATATATATATATATATATATATATATATATATATATATATATACATACATATATGTATCTATGTATACATGCATATATACATATTATATTAACCCCCCAATGGCGGTTCTTATAAAGTGGATATGAAAATTTCCCTTCTAAAGAGGGAATCGGGAAAATAGGCCCCGTAAGCTAAAGGTTAAAAGAAAGATTTTCTTCATCGACCCCATCACATTTTTCTCTATAATATACAGCATACAACATAATTATAATACCAATAATTGCACATAAAGCACTTAAAGATAACAATTTGAAAAAAGAATATGAACAAAAAATTAGAAAAAGTGGTTCATCAGGTTTATGTTTTGTTATTTTTGTACTGTTTTCATTTTTAATTTCGCAAATGAAAACAAGATTTCAGAAACAGATTGTAATTGCCGAAACATCGCCAAGAGAAAAACGAAACTGGGTCTGATTGGTTGCATCGGGAGGACCCATGTGATGTCCAGTAGATTTCCCCTGTTCTGCCTAGTGTTGGTACGCAGATAAAAGTCGACGGTGACATTCGAGACATATACAAAAGCGTCATGACATTCGACTTTAGATGCATGGACCATTCCGCCCTATGCAAATCTGCATTTACATACATATTGAAACGGACGTATGTTATCTAATAATTGCATTCCTAAAAATTAAATTAAATTTTAAAACAGAAAATTTTTTCATAGACCCCAATATACCCCTGGAATACTATAGACCCTTTTTAAACTTCCATCGACCCCTAAAGGGTCCACCTATACCCCGTTAGGAATCCCTTTCTATATGCAGGCTGTCAAGCTGTCATGTCTGCTGTCATGATTGTCATCATATTTTTTTCTCTCTTTAAATTCGAAAATTTCTCCTTTAGAGAATGGAATACTAGAGAAGACGCACTAATCCACGAAACGTACGCATTCCCCTCTACATTTATTTGCTTTTCAGCCGAAACGTTTTCTTCTCCACCCCATTGGAATTTCAGGTATTTTCCGAACTGCGCAAGATGCGATAGGAACGTGAACGTATGAATTAAAACTAAAACCTTTTACTAAACGTTTCTGAAGAGGTTATACTGTTTAAAGAAAGGGGTGGGTGTAGTGTTTGGTGAACTGATGTAGTTCCCGATTTGCAAAGGCTATTAATATAGCGTTTATTTCATCATTGCGAAGTCTGGGCATATCATGCTCGTATACGTAATTAAAATGATTTAGTATCAAAACGAGACTAACATATATCAATGCTTTGTTTTGGGAGAAAAAATTGGGTTGGTGCACAACTGCCAACTCTACGTAGCTTTTCCATAAAAATATTCGATTCCCCCATAACTTAAAAAATATTATATGTCTTCCTATTTTATATTAAAAGAAAACGGAAAGTTGCAGCTCTAACACAATTTGTGAAAAATTACCACTTGGAAACGGAAATCATCCACAAAACTCTTAACATACTGCATGCAATTAACAAAGCTGGATTTCTTGCGTAAGGAGAGGAAAAAGCCCCACGGTTCTTTAAATTAACAGATTTTCAGTTTCTGTTTTAATGGTCCTTAAAACGTTTCCAAAAAAGTACTTCTTTTTCGTTACATTTCTTAAAGTTAATGCGCTATTTTGCGCAACAATCAAAGACTTATTAAAAGTTTTTTTTTTTTCAATGGCTGGGAGCTGAGCGTATGCTTTTCTCCGGGAGAAGCCAGAAGTGTGCGACCACTTCGCATGCTTTGCCCCAGGTGCAGGGTCCACGCTGCACCCGTTTGAAACATACTGGCCCAGAGCGAAGTGACGAGACCGGAACACTTGACCCCGAATCTCAGAGGCATTGTTTGGGAAATTGGAGGACATTGCAGCTACGACAGATTTTTCCCGTGCACCAGCCGCCCTTAGTGTACAAGTCGGCGGTTTTGTCGGCGCCGGGTATCGAACCAGAAACTTGCAGATCACTGGCTCGACGCCTTTACCGACCGGGCCGCCGAGTCCACAACTTATTAAAAGTAGGTGGTAAGTTTTTATGCCATCCAGTCTTGCAGTGACGTCATGAAGTCTTCGCACGTAATATTATCCTTCAAGTAAGTTTTTGAGTACTGTGATTAATCTTTCAATAACAGATGTCGCTGCAAGTCAGCTGTTTTATCTGATTGTTGCCTTGGTAAAGAGATGTTCGTATTATATAAATTCGAGGTTCTGCCCTGAGGGAAATCTCTCTCTGTGTGTGCTTGAGAGGTGTGTGTACCTTTGTGAACCGGCGTTTTCGAACATGTGGATTTTAACGTTTTGTGAGTCGCAGTGTGTGCGGCATTCAAGTTTTTAATAAAGTGTTTTAGTGTTATACAGTCCGCTCTTCAATGTGTACTAAATAGTAGGTAAATGATTTTTATCTCTTGAGAAATTTTCTGCTTTCACTTTCGTTTAAACCATTATTTAAAATGTGCAAATAAAGTGGGGGTTTATAACATTCAGACGTAATGGATTCTTCGTGAGAGAATGAAAACCGTCCTCCTGATAATTACAGTATCCGAAGTATAGGATTTCTTGTGTATGAAAGGAAAAAGTTCGCATGGTTCTAAAAAAATCCTAAATAATTGCTAATTTCCATTTCGTCTTAATGGCTCTTGAACTGGTTTTATAATGTACTCCTTTTTTACGTGCATTTCTTAAAATTGGCATTTCTGCTGCGTGGCAAGAACAGACATAATGAATTAGTAACTGCTGTATAACTTGAAAATGCATCTCTGATTTTACTTTCATCAAAAAAAACGTCATTTAAGACGAGCAAACGAAATGATAGATTACTCTCAGTTTAATGCATGATTTATCCTTTGCTAGAAAGCAAAGAAAAACGTTTTTCCTGTGCAAACTGTTTTTTTTTAATGCGCATTTCTTTTTCTAAATCCTGGTCTTAAACATACTATTTAGCCTCTAGACCGGGGATCTTGAACCTGTTGTCCCGCTCTGAACACGTTGGCTTCATTTTAAGTTAAAATGGGAGTTAAAAAATTCTTTTAAAAAAAAGGATAATTACCTTCAGACTGAAAACGCAGATAGATGAAAGACAGCCGAATGCATAGTAAAAAATGTAGGGTGAAAAAATTCACTCTGTTCCTATTTTTCGCTTTGCTGCATCGTTACTCTTATGTGAGAGGAGTTCGTATAGTGTTACTTCAAGGTTCTAATATACCTTCCAAGTAACAAAATCAAAAGTGACGTGTCTCATACGTGTTAGTTCTTCTTTTTCAGAATAAATAAAAGTATTCTAAAGTAGAATTCCTACTTATATATATATATATATATATATATATATATATATATATATAATATATATATATATATATATATATATATATATATATATATATATATATATATAGTAGAATCTCGATCGATCATTCCTCGAATCATCTTTATTCCGTATGTGTCGTTTATTTCACCCAGTTCTGACGATCATAATGCTGTGTTATGTTCCCGCATTTATAGTTCACTTCAGTCGGTCCCTTGAAAAATGATAGATCGAGATTCCACTGTAAATATATATATATATATAAATATATATATATATATATATATATATATATATATATATATATATATATATATATATATATATAGAAGATAGATAGATACATATATATATATATATATATATATATATATATATATATATATATATATATATATATATATATATATATATATATATAGAAGATAGATAGATACATAGATAGATACTTCTCGTACATTGCTTTTGAAAAAAAAATATTAAAACTAAAGACAAAAAACACGTTTCAGGGAGAAAACACATTTGGAAGACGCTTTGCAAAGCGCGGGTTACACTAGTTTATGTACCTTTCATAAAATAAAATTAAACCAATTTATTCATAAAAACTTAAGAGACATGCAGCTCTCCAATTATAAATATTTGCCACTTCCTTATTTTCCCGAAAAATCTCCTAAATTATCATTCCTTCACGATAGGAGTTTCCGTTATGATACAATTCTTTTTCTAATATTATATTGAACCTTAAGAGCATTTTAAATTTGAAAAAATTTTTTTCAAAATGCGTTGTTGGTCTTAAGCAGTCGTAAAGATTTATATATATATATATATATATATATATATATTACAGTTGGCGCTGTTTCACGACTTTCAAGGGACCGTGAAAAATCGTCCTTAAGTAGAGATCTCCCTTAAACAGAATTTGTGAAAAAGTAACATTTCCCATAACGTCGGAGGGCCCGGGACTGGGAAATATCGTCTTTAAATAGAGATCGTCGTTAAATAGAGCGTCGTTAAACAGAGAGCCAACTGTATATATATATATATATATATATATATATACATAGTATATACTGTGAAACCTCTCTATGGCGGCCAGCCATGACTCCGAAAAAGAGTGGCCGTTTTGAGGGGTGGCAGTCGATAGGAAGTTTCTTCCATAACATTGGTTGTATGGAGCCTTGAATCGGGTCTGAACAAAATGGGACCTTTTAGAGGAGCTCCCTGTATGTGTATATATATATATATATATATATATATATATATATATATGTGTGTGTGTGTGTGTGTGTGTGTGTGTGTGTGTGTGTGTGTGTGTTTGTTTGTTTGTTTGTTTGTTTGTTTGTGTGTGTGTGTATTTATTTATTTATTTATTTATATATACTACATTTCTGAATAAGTATTCTTTTCAAAAATTACACTTGCATCAAATTTAACTGGAGTATATAAATTTAAATTATTTTGACATTAGTCATTACCAATTTTATTCTAGAAGCAGTTTACCCTTTAAGAGAAACGCTTTATTCGCATTTTTACATTTTATATCCAAAGTATTACGAAGATAAGAGTTCTTTATTATAAACTGAAGTAAGGAAATCCGAATCTTCACGTATCTGGTCCCACTCGCTTATACTTCCAAGAATCTTTTCATTTTTCTCCTTGAGAAAGACAATAACCAGATGCCGTTCTCGTGTTTTCTCAGACTCCACAAGTCCCTTCCAGAATTATTATTTCACTTTAGACTTCCAACCATAATTTTCCACTGTCTCACGTTGCTTTTTATTCTTCCGTTCTCAATCTGAACGTCGTTTTTTCGCAAATTTTTAGAACCAGACTCTATAAAATGACACCGGTAGGTCACCCACGATAAGAGAGATTTATTAAGACGGTTAAACGAGAGTAACCGGAGTTTGATGTATAAGGCCTTTTCGGTGATTTAGAAAGGAAATTAAGGCTAGGCTTGCATGGGTTATCAAACAGCGAACAGTAGCGACGGGACAGATTTACTTTATTGGAGGTGATAACAACGCTACCGCGTCTTAAAACTGCGTTGTATCCTCGGCTATTTCGACGAACCTGAATTAGATGATTTTGAGGAGGTCTGGAACACAAAATTATAAATATATAAATAAATAAATAAGGCATATTTTCAATTTCATCGCTTAAAACATGTTTTTTTTTTAGAAACATAATAATAAACAATAACAAAAACCGCATGTCTCTGCAATGATTACATTGAAAGATACAGAATTTTTACGTTCTACTATCAATGCTAATCCTGTTGTACATGAATACTTTCAGTCTATTTAACCTGGAATGGAATTTTCACCATGATTTAACATTTTAAAAAGGATGCATCTAAAATTCCTTGCACAGTATCTCTATGAAATTGGACAGCGCTCTATAGTTTTATTATCATTAAACTGAATTTTTGATTTAGAATAAATTACTTTCTTCAATTTTCTCCCTTTGCTGCCGCTCACTTAGTGTAGTGGATAGCGTTTGGAACGGCCATGCAGTGGACTTGGGTTCAAATCCCGAATAAGGTTTGGTCGTTTCCGTGTCATCCCCCTCATGCCTACTCACCTAAATGCTCCCATAATAAAGCAGTCTGCAAAAACTTCGCGGGTCTTCATGAGCCAATGTCGAGAAGAAGTACCTACCGTCAGAGACAAGTGCCTGCCGCATTGAAAAAAAATAAATGAATAAATCTCTGCTTATCCCAACATATCTAAACTCTTTCGCAAGTTCACTATATTGAACTTTAAATTCCGATGATGGAAATTGAATCAGGGAGTGAAATTCCCCAAGAAAGGGGCAAAAAATCTTTCCTCATAGCGCGTACAGACTGGCACAGCGCTCTCTGCCTCTGCCAGTGATTTATGTGTCTCTGTACTCTGTCCCTGCGCCGGATCGCCTCTTCTGGCGGTCCTTCAAAGAAAGAGAGTGAGGTCAGCGGGTCAAATGGTGTCGAGCGGGGTCGGGGGAGACACCAGATCAAGAGCGGTATGGGGGGTGGTTCTAAATACCGTGTCTAATGTTACCGTGACTAAGTGATGACAGGACAGTCGGGGAGAGAACTCTGTCCAATGTGAATGCACCATAAGATATCTGTAAATCAGTGGTTCCCAACCCGTAGAAGTTTGCGGACCACTAGGCCAGAAATTGAACCCTGTGCTGCCCCCCCCCCCCCCGACATCAACTTGAGAGGGGAGACCTTCAGGTACGGGGTATAGAATATCCCTCAGGCAAAAGGAATACAGGATTAACTTACTCACATTCTAACGTATCATGTTCTAATAATAAATAATTGTGTTAAACTTTTAAGGAATTTTAAATCCACACCCGATAGTCATCGGGTATATTCCGCCCATCTAGTTCAATGAACATTGCTTTTAAAATCCCCATTTATTTGACAACTTTTTTATATGTGGTGCCGGACCAACTGTGGTCCGCGGACCACCGGTTGGGAACCACTGCTGTAAACAAACACTAAACAACAGAACATCGACTCATGCAAGTTTAACTCTCTTTAGCGGATTTGAATCGCGTCCAATATAAGTCTCTAATCAATAATCAAAATGAGTGTTGGAGTTTCGCAGCCTGCTGCTATTTTAATTACCAATAAAAGTTTGTAAATCCCGATACTGTACTTTATATTACTATATTAAATTCAATAATTTCCCTGTTGTCTAAATCAGTTCACGTATTGCATGTCACAATATCAAGACTTGGGGTATAGATCCACAGGGGGGGGTAAAAAATAATCACTCTTTTTCCCCCTGTAAGGGGGTATCTTGCACCCCGTACCCTCACAGACGTTGTGGTACGACTGCGTATTTTTAAACTGCCCAGTTTTGCAGTGGTCATGGCTTATCGGACTATCTTTCCCCGTTATCTTCGGAAATGTTTGCTACGCTAAACATTCTTGTAATGGATATTGGTCTAGAGAAGCGTCGTTTTCCTTATGTCCTCTCCTCTAAAGAAGGGAGAGTATCAGTTTACCTAAACACGAGAGATGTGGAGAAGTATTTGGACACAACCCATCCTGTTCCCGGAACGCACTCCGAAAGAAAGAGTGGGCTCGCTGGAACATGTGGGTTGTTTCAACGGTCAACCACTTTAGGTGAACCGTTACAAATGACGCTCGACGGAAAGGGGTGGTCCAAACGAGGTTAAGGCAAAGAGTGGAGGATGGGAGAGTGCAAAAGTGGGACGGAGAAAAGATACCAAGATATATCGAAAACTCATAAATCGTCAAGTGCTCATTTACATATGTATTCCCCGTTTTTCCCACATTATGCTCCATTTATTCGTTTCCGATAAATCCTGTTTAATTAACCTTAGTCGTTTAATTTTTTGTAGAACTGAAAATATAGAAAATGAGTTCAAGGATTTCTTCTGAATCAGCTTGGTATACTTCAATTCTGAATAATACCATTGTTAACTAAGCCTCCGTTAATTCCTTACTCCGAAATTTTTAACCACGGTCATGGATATAAGACAACTTAGAAAGATACCCCCTGATAGTATTTATTTATCTGTTATTTATTTATTTCTAAAATGAAATGTCATTCTGTAAATAGAATTTTGATGCTTGACATAATTTTATCAAATAATGCAAGGCAAGATGTTACTAGACGTAAAAAGTTTACTTTCTTTGATTATGGATTTGTTTTTCGTCAGCTACATCAAATGAAAATACAGTCTAATATTTCTATTACGTTTTTTCATGCTGTTTAAAAGTTTCGAAACAAATCTACTGCTATTGGAATGGATACATCGCAGTTGTCAAAATGTTAACTATCGAAATATTAATTTCATTTTTTACAGTTTAATTTCATTAGAAAACAACGGGAATAACGTGAAACTTATTAGGATTTCTATTATTGTTGCGGTCCGCTGATAGCATATCGGCAAAAAATCTGAGACTGAGGCCCGCGGTAAGGCATTGGTGTTTGTAACCGTTAGGCATCGGCTTTAAACTGCAGTTTTCTATCTGTTTAGACCTCGAGAAGCAAAATTTGACCATGGCATCTGTGGTGGGGGCCTTCAAGCCCCTTAGTACGCTCCGTGGGTGCACAACTGCTGTTATATGTTTTTGTTTACGAACTGTGTTGACATTCTCTCGAATAACATGTACTGGATTGCAAAACTTTTTCTTTTGTGAAGCATGGATGATTCCATCATGTATGTTTGGATGTTCAGTATATAAATGTATGCATATATTTAATGTGATATTGATATGATGCTGATTGTAGAGGGGCTTTCGTCAGTCAGGGGTAGAAAATACGACCTGCAGTTGCAAACGCAAGCTCGAAATTTCGAAAATTCATCCTTTCTAGAACCCCCTTTTTTCAACATAAGTTTAATGATCAAAAAAAAAAAAAAATCCATGTTTACTTTGTGCCAGATCCGCTACCGAAATTCTTACACATGTGTTCGTCTTACTTCTTCCATTTAAAAGCTCATTAACAAGCAATTAAAGGAAACCACCGCGATTCGGAACAGAAGTCATATTCAGCGTGGCTTGTTAATTACGGCTCCCTTTTGTGGACCCTCTCGCCACTGAGAGGGTATTCTGCTCAGTGTCAACGTCATGCGGACCATGTGTGCCTTTGTGCGTCCCGTCCACTTGTGGAGCATCGTTGGGCGTCGCAGCGCCGACTCGTCCAGAGTGCCTTGCCTTTGAACGGTGTGTGCTCGGGAATGATCTGAAGGATGAGACGGCGCCGGAATGAAGTGGGTCGGCACATGGCGCTACTAATTGAAAATAATCTTTTTTTATATTTCCATTCAGGAAAGTCAATCTGGGTGGCTGTTAGAGGACGACTCTTGCATCGAGCATTTAAAACTGAATTAAATCAGTAATGTGTGTTTCAGAATGACTAATTCGGTTTCGACCGAGGGCTGCAACATGATTTGTTTGTTCTTTTTATATATTTCGTTACAGCGACGCCGAGATTTGAAATTCAATAACACCCTTTAAAGCCTCCAAGCTGTTCACATGCCTATAGAGCAGTCATTCTCAACCTTTTTAACCCCCCCCCCCCCTTGCAGCAGCGTACGCAGAAATTTTCAAGGGAGGGGGGGGGGTTACTATGAAAGAGTAGTTTTGAGCAATCAGTGCAAAGCTT
Source organism: Dolomedes plantarius (assembly GCA_907164885.2). Lineage (NCBI taxonomy): Eukaryota > Metazoa > Arthropoda > Arachnida > Araneae > Dolomedidae > Dolomedes > Dolomedes plantarius. Next base: position 146,103,865 of record OU015496.1, read on the forward strand.
AAACCTAATTAAATAATATATGTAATCAGAACCAATGGGGGGGGTTAACCCCCATCAACTCCTCACTGTCTCTTTGGATAACCTTAAGACCTCAAGCCTCCCCCTAGGCCTAAAAGACGTAAGTAACACGTAAAGTAGACGTAAGTTAAGTATACGTAAGTAAAATGCACCCCACACATATTTTTTGATAGCCATCCGCGGCCTCTTCCCGTGAATATTACTCATACCTTCCCAGGGGGGCATGCCCCCCCCCCAGGTTTACAACCCCTGATAACCGCATCACAATTTTATTTTCTCTTTAATTTTAAACAGTTAACAAATACTGCAAACAGTAATTTATGACAACCGCGAAGTTCAGCAATAGTTTTCAGATTTGCACAATACATATAAGCACATATCACTCAAAAGCCTACGGTTCACACAGAACAGCTGAACTTCAAGTAACAAATGAACGAACCAGAACTTTTGAGGCCAAGTTCGGTGAGCTTACATTCCCTTGGCGGCATTTTCGAGTGTTCTAGAAATGGAAAATTCCAGAACTCAATAACGACGTCACCTAGGTGAAATATGGTCAATTCTTCGGGCTCCCAAAAAGTTGGCAAATGTCGCCGAATCTGTCACAAAGCTCCCCAAAATTCTCGATAATATCGCGAAAGTCGCATATTGAAATATACCGCTTATTGACAGTAAATATAAACGGTATTGAACACAAACATAAATTAAAGCTAAATGAAAAATTTTTACAAATGTTAAAATTTTCTCTGGCTATGTCACTAATTTATTTATAATATGTCGTCACAGTGCGAAAAACAGGAAACTCTCGCCTGTGACGGGGATCGCTGCCCGTTTTGACTCACCGTCTGTGACTAGGTTAAATCTCTCTCACAAAAATTTTTCGAATTTTTTGCTGTGTTTGTCATGAATCTGAACTTAAAAGAAGTGTTTCTGTGCAAAATCGAGGTAATAAACTTCTATTATAACAATATCAATTACCCAACAAAAGTTACATATCTAGGGGCCAATAATATATATATATATATATATATATATATATATATATATATATATATAAGAAATAGATGAAAGAGAATACCAGTAATAGCACTAAAGCTACTTGCAGCCAGGAACTAATAACATGAAAAGATAAGTATGAAAGAGGTTTTAGAGCATCTCTTCGTCAGCGGTGTCAATACTGTCTAAAAACCAATGGATTGTTTCCGATGAGTATGATCTATACAATAAACACACTCAGACACCGTACAATCCATGAAAAACAGAAGAATTGATTAAATGTTGAATAAAGAGTTACTTAACCAAAGAACACCAAGCCTGGCGCTAGACAGAGTGGAAGTTAAGAACATGTAACCGCAAGGTGACTGACGTTACAAAACTTGCAACCATGGAGATTATGGATGCGCAGTTACTAACTTACTATGGTTACTGTATTTTAGGACTATTAAACCATTATTAATTTAGTTTTTTATTGTTATTACTAAGAGTTATTTTTATTCTTATTTTTATTTTTACTTATGATTTTTATTTTATTTTTTATTTTTTATTTTTAGTAGTTATTTTTTCTAATTTTTCTTATTATTGTAGAGTATTGCATTTCAACCTCTCCGTTAACAAAAGAAATTCTTCTATCTTGGCCTGAGACCCATCAAAAGATTTCCGACAACTTAGGTGGCAATATGCTGACGGCAATTTTCCTTTTGTTCATCCGATAGACTTGTTCCACAGAACCTTAGGGGACATGGTCATTTTTCTTGATTTAGTCATCGCCACCGGGTGACACCGCTGATGTTGGTTATAAATGACAGGAGGCCCCAGGTGCTTTCATTCATGAACTATCAATTGTTAAGCAGCATCCTGGAGGCGTCGCGTGCCTAAACAAAAGGACTCGTGCCTTTCGCATTTTACCGAAGCGGCCCTTTGAGACTCTTTGAAGTGGCTTGGAGGACAAACTAAAAAGGCGGCCGCTTTAGACCCGGGGAAAATATTTCATTATCACCCCAGGAAACCCATTTCCGTTGCTCACTTGTTCTAGATCGTTCGACTTTCTGGAGAGTGATGCAATATCCGGTGGAGGTACTTCTATAAAAAGAGAATGGACCCCTCAGTCGTGGCTTGCGTCTTTTAGTTCCTGACACGTAGCGGATCCAGTTCTAAGAGCAGCCGGGTTTGCCGCCCTTACCGGTTTAGAGTCCCTTGTGACTGTTTGCAGCGACGATATAGTTCCTGCAGGAGTAAACATACTCCACTAATTTGTCGGAGACCAGTCTTCGTGGAAGGAGCCTTTGCTACCTTATTTTCCAGTGAGGAGTCCTTTCTCCTTAATTTAATATTTTCATCGCTACCGGGTGCGTGCAGTGATCACCGCCGTTGATATTATTGGGGAGCCCTTTCCCGTCAGGAGAAGTGCCGTTTAGTCATCATTGAAGCAGAGCCAGTTCTGCTAGCCTAGCGGACTTCTGTGTTCTTACTCCGCCCCACGCCGATTAAATCGAGTGTGATTACCTAAGTTACGAAGTTCATCTTACATCTGTGCAGTGTACATATCTCATCATCATCAATTTGATTAATAAATTGCATTTGTTTTGTTTATGAAATGAGTGATGTATACCTGGTGTGTTTAAATCATCTTCTGGTTGACACTACGAACCTCAGTTCGCTACATTATTATGTTATCTTATTAAATGCAACAGAACAAACTATTCATTAAAACTAAAACAACCAATTATGCTTTTGGATAGACTTTCGGGGAAATTATTACGTGTTAGCACAGCTTTCAATTCTAAAATATGCTTATTCCTATTGTCTTTAGAACATAGCCTATTTATACGAACTAACTGATTTACAATAATGTTATTAAAAACAGATTTATGTAAACAGGTTAGGTAATTTTGAAATTTAACAATATTAAAATTATAGTCAGATCTTTTGTCGTATAAGTCAAAAGTAAATTTGCTGTGAGAATTTAATTTAATGTTAATATCTAAAAAGTTTGCATTAATACACTGCTGGCCACCCAAATTGCAACACCAAGAAAGACAAGAGATATCACAACAAAATTTATTTTGTAGATAGCATGTTGACCAAGTATCAAATGATTAAATTTATAGACTTCTGTGAAGTGTGGTTCCTGCCAACATCAGTAGCCAGAGTAGCCGCCATTGTTGGAGATCACCGCTGCCACACGCCTCGGCATTGATTCAAAGAGACTTTGGATGAGTTCTTCGGGTACAGCAGACCAAGCAGCTTCCACACGTTGCCAAAGTTGATCTGCTGTGGCAGCTGGGGATGGAATCTGGGTCAATCGTAGAGCAACCATGGACCACATGTTTTCTATCGGCGAAAGATCCGGAGAGCGAGGCGGCCAGGGAAGCAATTCAATCTGGCGATTGACGAAGAACTGTTGGACAATGCATGCCACGTGTGGTCGCGCATTATCCTGTTGAAATATGGCTGTGGGCAAGCCCTGAAGGTAAGGAAGGACAACTGGCTCCAACACCTCGGAGATGTAGCGCTGGCTGTTTAAAGTACCGGCAATGCGTACTAGAGGTGTGCGAGAGTGATATCCAATACCGCCCCATACCATAATACCCGGTGCAGGACCAGTGTGGCGGTGCATAACGCAGCTGTTCATCATCCTCTCTTCACGGTGTCTCCAGACTCGAATGCGACCATCGTGGTGTTGCAGACAGAAGCGTGACTCTTCAGTAAAGACGATTTCTATCCATTCTGCCATCCACATCCTTCTGTCATCGCACCATTGGTGGCGGAGACGTCTGTGGTTCTGCGTCAAGGGTAGACAAAGCAATGGACGTCTTGCAGACAGACCACTCTGCTGTAAACGGCGTCGAATGGTACGCGCAGACACTGGATGATGCGTTACAGACTGCATGTGCTGTGCTATGGTTCGTGATGTGACTGAGCGATCCGTGACTGCCATGCGCACAATTTGCCTGTCATCACGTGAAGTGTTGTGCTGAGGTGGATGCGATCGAACACGCCGGTCCGTCGTACCCTCCTGCATCCAACGATCACATATCCGCATTACAGTTGTTTGGTTTCGTCCAACACGACTACCGATTTCCCTGAAAGATAATCCACAATCTCGGTAGGCCACTATCCTTCCTCTGTCGAACTCGGACACTTGATCAAAAGATGATCGCTGTTTTCGACGAGGCATAATTGATCGTTTTTTTGAAAAAAAAACACAAGAAAAGCACAATTGCCGAACTTGAAATCGTCAAAATCTCCAAGCCTTAAATAGCGCTTTGAAGTGGCGCCACAGGTGCGGGTGGTGTGCGTCTCGGCTTAAATTCTAATAATTTGCATATCTCACCTCCGCTAATGCATGTTGTAAATTTTATGTTATTTGCATGTTTCCTTCAGGGTGTTGCATTTACAGTGGCCAGAAGTGTATTATCATGGCTACTTTTAATTAGTTCTAGATTAGGAGGGTAAAAATTTAAGTCTATATGGTTATTACTTTTATTAATTACTATTATATCATCTATATTCCTAAATATATTGTAATTGCAATTTTCTATATTATTAATTTCAAAATAATGTAAGTATAAATTAGCTAGCATACTTGAAGCATTACCACCTTGTGGTACACCTTTGGACTGTAAGTATATACTATTATTATGAACTATGTAATTATGTTAAGTTACTAAATCTAGGAGCTTATTGAAATGAGTTAGTTTAATTTCGTTGCCTAAGTATTGAATATTATTTTGTACTAACATTATGATTATTCTATTTAAATCAATTATATCGATATTATTAAATAGATCTTTAAAATCATAAGTTACTACATTTTTACAATTATCTAATGTTTATAGTTTTCTAATTAGACCATAGCTATTATCAATTATACCACAAACACCAGATGTTATATTTTTATTGATTAATTTAAGGTAATTTAATAATATTACACTTGCTTTAGTAGCATAAGTGTTGTGACCACAGGTTTCTGCTCTAAAAGCAATAGGTATTTTATGAAATTTAGGAACTAAAGTAATATATGGAAAAAGATAATTGTTTGATGATATACCTAGTAGTTTATATTTTGCTATTATTTTCTTAATAATAATACTAGTAGTTTCTTTTAATGGCTGAAAAAGATCACTATTTTCTAGCTGCTTTTTTAAACTTAAGGCAAAATATTTTTTACAAATAATTGCATAGTTGTTGGCTGCTTTATCTACATAAGTGATTATAAAGTCTTCTTGTAATTTTGCTATAGCATCTTTCAAGTGTTTATAGGAATTATTAATGTTATTACTATTATTGGGTAGTTTAGTATGTACTAGTTTTAGTAAATTAATTTTCCATTGGTTGAAGGCTTCTGTAGGTATAGAATAATTAATTGCTATTTTGTATATAAATTTATCTAAATCAGAATTTAAGATACTTATTATTTTCTTCTTATTATTAGTACTAGGTAATCTATACTTAGTTCCCAAACTCATCAACTCACGCAGTGCTAAATTATTCACTATTTCCAAATTGCCTGTAATTACATGACCATGTGCCGTATCAACATAATTATTGTAATTGGGCAGATGACATACACATTTTAAATTTATTGATTGAGAAAAATTTTTTGAGACCTGATTATAGTTAAATATACGTCTACCCATACGTAGAATATATTTAAAGGCACGTTTTACTTTTATTTCATTTATAGGAAACATATCATGAAGTTTATCAAATATACTATTGAAGTTTATATTATTTAGTTTATGGTTGGTAAAATTTAGTACACAATAAGTGTTATTAGCTGTATTTTGTTTTTTAAATAAGTTTATTTTTAAATGATTAGCCCGTGTTAATATTAAATCATATACCAGATGCTGATAATGATAATTTTATTTTAGTACTTAAAAGTAGTTGATATTGCTTAATGATATGTTTTTTAACGATAGAAAAAATCCATGCTTTTAATTTTTTATATTGATAATCAATAATAAACCTTTCCTGAAAAATTATTAAAGCATTTTTATATAAGTTATAATCAAAAGTCTTACCTTTATTATAACTTTTACCTCTTTTAGTTCTTTTTGATGTCTTAGTATCTTCGATCAGTTGAGGGTAAATAGGATGAGCTGACACATCAGTAAAATTGAATTTAACTATATTTTTCTGTTTATAAATTTGATTAAGGCCATATTGAAAGATAGTTTTATGCTTTTGCATATATATATTTTCATAATATAACCTTTCAGAGAGTGATTTAATTATATCAACAATGGAGATAACAATATTTTCAAAATTATGTTTTTTTGAAATGAACAAATTCAATGTTTAGTGGTTGACTGTTTAGTGTGTTATATTTTTTTTATATTAGAACGGTGCAAATTTATTCTAATATGTAGTGGATTAGAAGTTTGTCCTATATATTCCATATGACAACAACTACAGGTGATTTTGTATATGCAATTATAAGTTTTACAGAATTTTTGTTTTTGTGAATTTACTTGAATTTGTGAATTGTGTGCTAGGGGACAAGTTTTACAATGCTTATTAGAGCATTTATCAAAAACGAATGTCTTTTGCCTGACTTGATAACATGGAGAGGGCACAGAGAAAGAGGATGAAGATGATTGGTAACTGTTTGACGATCCATTGAAACCCCAATAAGTATCAATGTACCGAGCATTGACATCATTAGTATGAAATGCCAATTTGCCAGTTGCTAAAATTGGTTTACTATAACTCATGATATGATAAGAAGAAAGTATAAGTTCAATTGAACCAACATATTAGGTTAATTATAATTAATATATAAAAAACCAAAGCATATTGCAAGTATTAGAGTAGCTTAATTTGCCCGGCGTTGCCCGGGTAGATATAGAGATATAAAATTTTTCATGCATTCCATCAAAAAAATATTGGGCTGCCCCCCCCCCCTCCCTCCCCGCTCTTCCTGTTCATCTGGCTAGACAGAATGCGCTTAGTGCGTTTCTACTGAAATGATATACAAACAATAAGAAAGAAAGAAACTTTGAGGCTGCGGACCTTCTTCTGATTATACGTCTGATTTTAGTAAGAATTAATAACACAGTGTTGCTTGATTCACACGTTTGGATTGAATAAGATTACTGTTTAATTATATTTATTAGATACTGTTTAGTTAGATTTAATTAGATTTTTTTGATCCACTGTTTAATTAGAAATAAGTTTTATAATTTACATTTGCCTTTATTTTTCCCTTAAAAAAGCAGTTTTTTCCATATCACCCAAGAGACGCACTTTTTCCAACATCACCCAAGAGGTAAAGTGCAAGATGCGTTATTCCCTTTATTTAATGAAATTAAGGCGGGATTCCGCATGAAGCCTAGGCTCAAAGTTCCTTTCTTTCTTATTGTTTGTATATCATTTCAGTAGAAACGCGCTAAGTGCATTCTGTCTGGCCAGATGAACATGAAGAGCGGGGGTGCACCCTAGTATTTTTTTTGGTGGAATGCATGAAAAATTTTATATCTATATATCAACCTGGGCAATCATTCTTTAAAAATAATTTCATTAATTTTCTTATGCCTTAATATAACTAATGGACTAATAGTTCGGAATGAAAGTTATGTGTCATTATGTTTCTCTGTTTAAAGAGCTTTTCCTCCCACTGCTTAAAAAACCCCAAAACTCAAAAGATTTATCTTATATGATTTCACGGAATGAGTAATTCAAATACATATCGTATGTTAACTCTGTTTCGCGAACTTAGGGGAAAAAAACTGTAGAAATCTTAAACTTCTTCCCATTTTATGATCCTCAAACAATTAATATATTTAGATCAACAGAAGGCTTCTAAAAACTGGCCATGGGATAAACTTAATTTTTCTTTTTTTTTCTTTTTTCCAAATTTTATTAAGTTCTATTAGTTTGAACGCCATTGTCTAAAATTGTCTAAAGCAGCGGTTCTCAACCTTTTTAGACCCACGACTCCACTAAACGTAAGAAAAATAAAATAAACACTTCGCCCTCCCCCCCCCCGTCACCCCCAGACCAACTCTCAAACCACCCCCAATTCACCCCTCAGAACAACCCTCTTTTCCCCCGCGTATCGAATTTGACTGATTGTGGTGAAGGGGCTGTATCCACATTTAAGAAGTGTGCTTAGGGCCACAAAAATCATTAAAAAATTAATTTTAAAAAACTAATTGAGCCAAAAATTTCGTTTTTGCTGCGTTAAGTTTCTCGGGTCTTAAACATTAACTGTGCTGAATTTGGTGCCGATGGGTGAAACAGTCTAGGATTCTATAGCGGACAAACAAACAGACGAGCTCTTTATATATATATATATATATATATATATATATATATATATATATATATATATATATATATATATATATATATATGTATATGTATATATATATATATATATATATATAGAGAGAGAGAGAGAGAGAGAGCGAGAGAGAGAGAGAGAGAGAGAGAATATGTATAAATAAAAGACCCTCTCAATCCACCAAGAAAAATAAATCTAAGAGAATAGAGACACACAACTATGTGAACCATCATTTAACCGAACATAAGATGTAGCAATGCTAATAGGTACTACAATGTTTATCGCTATCATATGTTACTGGATAATTAAGTTTGTCTTCATTTAATTATATTTCTGGCATTGTTTAGCCCCTTTTTTTTGTCCTATCTTTGTAAGTATAATGCTAATTTTTGCGTCTTTGCTGGTACTGACAGAGGAATGATCTTTTACAAGAAGATTGGTTGGATAGTTAGTTTTAAATCCTGCGGTCATCTTTGTTACCCAAAGATATATTGCGGGAGTAATATTAAAAGAGGAAGAAAGCTTAAAGAAATGCTCATTTTCGGTGTTGTCTAGGCTCGCTTTGAACACACAAACCCCTTTCACCGTAAACCGGAACTCACTGTTTGGATAATTTCCTTCTTGGTGAAACTGTCAAATAACTTACAAGTTCCGTACCACTCTAATTAGGTAAATTCTTAGAAGGAAAACAGAGCACACGTTGTGACACTATCTTTGTAAAACGATACTCAGAGCAGTCCGTCTCTCCTCTAGGGAGAGAATATACTCATCCCCATCGGAGACGACTTTTCCGTTCAGGTGTAGAGAAAGAAATCTTCGCGTTCCACAGAGCGATAAAGTGTGTTTTATTGCGGCAGAACACACTTCTCTACGCCAGTGAAATTGCTGTCCACACCCTCCAAAGCTTAGGTGAATAATTTTTGTTTGTGAGAGCGCCGTTTGCAAAGGAGATATTAGCATTTCAATTTTTGGTAGGTAAAACACTTAGGCTCCCCAATTCCAGATAGACAAATTTTGAAAAAGATTTTAAACGTTTTCATCTTTAAAGTTACTGCAAAATTAAGGGTTCTGTGTACTAACCCTATTGGATTCGCCCACGTCAATGTTTACCTATGGAGAAAATGTGTCTACTATTTACAGATAATCCAATAAAAATAGTATTTTCAGATAGCCTGAACTTTTCTGCACCTTGCAACAGGATTCATTTTATAAATTTCGTCCACCAAAGGAATTGAGGAGCGTTTAAAACACACTATACCAGATTTTCCCCGGAATAATTTAAATTTTAAACTATTATTTGCATCTTTTTTCAAAAACGAAAAATGCTCCAAGGAATAAAATTTCTTTTTCTATTACAGAGTACAATTTTAAAAAAATCTCTAAATCCAAATCGGCAATCCTTGGACACATTTTCTCCATAGATTAACATTGAGGTGAGAGAATCCTATAGGGTTAGTACACAGCAATCTTAAGAGTCTGGTTAATAAAAATAAACAATTAAAAGGCAAAAGAGAAACCAAAAGAGAAAACTGAGCTCGCCCTATAAATTTGTTGCAAGGATTTTCTTAAAAAGTTACGAAACTACCAAATATTTCCCAATCAGTCCTGCGAAATTCTTATCATTTTAACTTTTTCTTGGATTTAAATGATGGGATACGAGATAAGAAAAGGTGAATACTGTGTGTCGAGATCACATAAAAAAAATAATAATAATAAAAAAATCAGAAAATTACGTATCTCAGAAAAACGAGGATATTTTTACTAGGAACTTTTAGTTCCTTTATCGTTTCCTTTTATTTATTTTTTAGTTACTTTATTTTAGTTCCTTTTGTGCCGATTAGTGGCGGCAAAATGAATCTGTCAGGCTCAGTGCACACGAGCGATCCGATGTCGTTTCGGCACCGCAGTTGCGATCAGGCAGTACATAGAGTTGAACTAACCGACTTACAAGGTCACGCTCACACGGACGACCAGGCTCGGTGCACACGAGCGATCCGGTGTCGTTGCGGCACAGCAGTTGCGATCGCGTCGTCCGTGTGAGTCGGTTAGTTCAACTCTATGTACTGCCTGATAGCAACTGCGGGGCCGCAACGACACCGGATCGCTCGTGTGCACCGAGCCTTAGACAGAAAACAATACTGTCGTTTCTACAAAGATGAGGCGCGACAAGAAGAGACAAAATGACTATGTCTTGCTGGATGTCCGTTAGGTGTGAGCAGTCAACAAAAAAACAGCTGGATTTCATACAACTTGTGTCATTGAAATGTGTTTGTCTGTTCTATGTGCGGCTTGCCTTAGGTTTGCAAAAAAATGGTGACTGAAAACCTAACTTCAAGAAAGCTGTTTAGAATCAAAGAAAAAAAAGTGTTGCGGCAACAGTTTTGTATTCGTCTATTATTCTGTGATAAAACTATAAACTTTACATCTAGTTCCCCCGTATATCCTAAATGCTCATATACCGTGTACACTCAGACAAAGGTAAGTCATTGCAAATACGGTGAAACATCAATATGGCAACCAGTGGCGCACCCAGGAGGGGGCCAAGGGGCCCTGCCCCCATCCAGAGAAATAGAAATTGCATTATGAATATTGAATTTGCATTATAAATATTTTTATCCATTCAACTCGCCCCCCCCCCCAAGATTAAATCCTGGGTGCGCCTCTGATGGCAGCCAGTCATGGTTCCGAAAATAAGTGGCCGTTTTGAGGAGTGGCCGTTGAAAAGAGGTCTCTTCTATAGCATTGGCTCTATGGAGTCTTGAATTGTTTCTAAGCAAAATTTGGTCTTTTAGAGGGGGTGGCCAGCTAGAGAAGTTCCACTGTAATTATGATTTAGTACATTTCGTAAATATCGATAATGTACAAAAACCGTTTTTTTTTCGTATGTTTTAATCGACGGGTGATTTATCCATAACTTGTTTCTTACTCACGCTCCCACGGCTACCAGCTAATCGGGTTACCATCAGCTAACAACACGTTGCATATTCTCAAGTGCGCCAGAGTCGAAAATACGGGGAAGAGAACCATACCATAATCGAAACGAAGTTTTCACAAGCTAACACTCCAGAAACTGAAAAAAGAACGAGCATGCTTTGATAATCCCACAGTTGAAAATGATAATGTAAGGGGGGGGGGGGGAAAGCTTTCAATGCCGACATTCACCAGAACAGCCGTGTAAATATTCCGGGAAATTATATCAATTCCGCGTAACTTCAACCGGGTATTTGTTTCCCACATCTTCCCAGTGACGCCAGACGCGCTACCAGCTCTCGCAGTGAAAACCTAATCTCACGGGCCATATGGCAAAACGGTTCTTTTATCTTTTAAAGAAACGGAGAGTGTGTTAACTGGGAGGGAAGGGGCAAAAGGAAAAAAAATAAAGGAAAAAGTAGCGGGGTTAAAGCTTGTGATGGCCATGTGTCCTGGTCTATCAGAACGGGGTGGTTTACATCTGTCCAGATGATGACGTACACTTGAAGAAGTCCACACCGCGGCGACTGAGTCTCCGAACATGAGCCGGCAACCTGTTCTCATTAGGTGGTCTGGGTAATTCTATAATTCAGCGTATCGCTACTGCCACTTTCTACGTACTGACACAGTTTTCGTGACAGCCGAGTTATTCGACAAGGAAATTGTGCATTTCAAGGGTTCTTTGGTTTTCTTTTGCTCTCGTGAAAATTCCGCAGATGTTATCTAATTATCAGAAGAATAAATTTATGATATATGTGTGCCTCCAAATGCGTTGCAATCGAACCTTGAAATCAGCGGGAGTCGTTATAGAGGACATTATTTGAGAGTTCTGCTTCAGTTATCGAACATGATTTAAATCCTTGAATTAGTTTACCCTTAAATAGTTCTATTTAAATTATTAATTTGTAAAACAAAGTAATCTACGTAACTATGTCTTATCTACTGTGGTATGAATGTAAATGTACATCTTACGTTACATACAGATGTACAGTACATCATGTACATCTGACATTACATACCACAGGCGTAGCGTCGGGGGAGGGGGGGGGCACGTTCCCACCCAACTTAACTTAAAATAAATTAAAACGTTATTAGAAGTTCAGTTAAAATCGGAAAATTGTAGAAAACTTGGGAAGTTGGGTTTTTTCCACTTTTTGAAACTGAAACTGAAGATTCCGATTATGTCTTCAGCCTTAACATAGTTTTTAACTGCTATATAGTTTTTCTCATTTTATTTATATTATATTTATTTTTCTCATTGTATAACTTTTGAATGTTACTCAAGCATCAATTCTCTTGTTATTCAATTTCAAAAAATCATAATATTTCATATCTTAAGGACCGTCCGGCAGTCAATGCGCTGAGGAGGGCCCTAACTGAATTCAATTCGTACCCACCCCCCAAAAAATGTTAGAAGTACGCTACGCCTATAATTACATACAGTACATGAACTGTCCTGACTCTGTGAGTGCGTGTGTAAGCCTTATACAGACGCACGCACGTTATGCATTTGTTGATATCATTATTTTAAAGCTATAAAACATGCTGTTGGTGTACAATGCATAGTATTAGATATTTGTCTGCTAAATATGGTCAATATTATAAACTTGAAGGTTTGTAATGCTTTCAGATATTCGCGGCTTTTCCACCACGAACGTTTGTGTTACTTAAATACTGTAGTGTGGTGGGGCTACACAGTGGCGCACCCAGGGGGGACCAGGGGGCCCTGCCTCTCCCCCCCCAAAGAAATAGAAATTGCATTATGAATATTGATTTTGTATTATAAATATTTTTATCCGTTCATCTCGCCCCCCCCCCCCTCCCAAAGAAAAAATCCTGGGTGCGCCACTGGGGCTACATATTTTTATAAAAATTCATCAAAGCTATGGATTTATTTTCAAATTTGTTAATCAGTTTGAAATCGGAAAGAGTTAGTTGAATAAATTTCACTGAACTTTACTAAAAAAACACAGTTTATCTGATAGAAACAAGTACAATCTGCAAGATGCGTACCCAAAAGCAACTGATTAGTGCATTTAAAAAAAATTTCCAGTTCTGATAGTTTCAGATAAAAAACTTTAAACTCTCTCAGCAACAGATGAGGTTGCGATAACAGTCCAACCACGGCATTCGAACAGTTTATTATTCATGGATTTGTAATTAATAACCAAACAGAATTGATTTCTTTAGGAATTTTGAAGCCTCTTACTCTGCTGAAATGAGTGTACTGAGGTTAACGGAACAAGTATCCATATCGAAATCTCGGGTTCGAATCCCAGCTGAAGCATGGAGGTATCTGTGCTGTCGACCTGTAGGGAGCATTGTTGGTTCATAAATTGGGTGCGACCGTAAAATTGCGATGTGTGTAGGGGAATGCTCTTAGTCCAGTATCTGATCCTCTGAAAACAAAACTATGTTAAAATTATTAAAGTTTGTAAAACACTATGCTGTACCCCATATAACTGTGTTTGTAAACTTTTATAACTTTACTGCTGTCTAGATATTGTACATATAGTCTACCATAGGCATGTACTATTTTGATTTTTTGTCACTCTGTATGCTAGCCTACATTGGTGAATTGCAATTTTAAATTTATAAAAAATACTGTAATGCACTACAGTAAGTTATTTTACGATATATTTGTGGGTGTAAGTTAAAGTTAAGCGTTAAGCGTTAAAGTTTTTAGACCTAAACACTCGAGGGGTTCCTGAGCACTAATTAACCATGAAAGTGGAGAGTTGACTGCATTTTTATTTTCTCTTGTCGGGGAACTAGATTGTTGTTACACCTTTTTTAGGAGAGAAAAATGCTGCGTTCGGTTATTAACAGTTGGTAATATAATACTTGTCGTTTAAACTTCAGTTATTTAAAGGATGCTTACTTTCGGAATTACGATGTTCATTCTTCATTGCTATGGGTCTAAAACATCTCAGTTATTCACGTTTTCCTTATATAGCATTTTTGACAGGATACAAACATGAAGTCAATTATCTAACAATTTTCACACACACACACACACATATATATATATATATATATATGTGTGTGTGTGTGTGTGTGTGTGTGCTTCGGTATGACTTTCCACATATTCGGCCCTCTTTTAATTTTTTAGACTACGATATTGAATGTTGGACGTACGTATTGCTATTCATCTATTTATTTTCTATTGTACAGATACTGCAATTTTCCCCTCATGGATTTAGTTATCGTTCATTTCCAACGGCATACCTTACTATTTTTGCAAGACACCGGGATTCAAACTGCAGCACTTATGATCTGCAGATAAAAGCTCTTACCAATTTAGCTACCTAATTAAGTTGACCAATTCAGATGGCGAAAGCCTTATTTAAATTGATCTTCATATAAAATGATTAAAAAATATATTTAAATTAATATATCTCGAATTTAGTTATCTCTGGGAAAAAAATCAGAAAAAATCTAATAGTTGTTTAGATTCATAGTCATAAATAAAGCTCACGTTGAAAAAAATCCTTTGAATATGAGCATAAAAATGGGTCAAATTTCTTAAAATCGTATTGCAGACTTATAAAATTTTTGTTTTGCAATTCGTTCATACTGAGTTTGTTAATGGTTTCTAGCGCTACGGTCAACGTTTTTCTACACGAGGGCTAATTAGACCGGGACTTACGGTTTAAAGCCGATTCCGCACGGTTACAAACATCCATGCCAACAGGGGACTCGAATCCATAGCAACGGAACCGATTGCCAGCGCCCTAGCCATTTGGCCATCAACCGGCGTGATTGGCAGTGATTTATGATTTAGGGGTGGATGTAGGGAAATTTCTCTCGTCTAATTTCCGATGCGTTTTACTCAGTTTCCTTGGACGTTATTTATATCTAACAAAATAGGCCACCAGTTGAGAAAGGAAGTTTTCATCGTAATTCTCAGTCACGGGGGAGTACGATTAGGTTTGGGGCAATGAAATTGTTTCACAAAAATATTCACCTTTTAACATCATAACTGGCAATTTCCAAATCACTTGAATCTGCTCTTGACGGTGTTCATTGCATTCATTATATCGTGGTTAGAATGGAGATGAGTGTTTTCAAATAGCGACTGTCCAATAACGAATAATTAGATATGTCGGTTCTTCAGTTCCACTCTGGATCAGCAATTCAGGAATGACAAAAATAATATAAATTTAAAGAAACCATTTTACAGAGGATAAATTTTACGACAAAGGACACGGATTGTTGAAACTGGTTCTAACAGCTGTTCAAGGGCATTTCGCGAAATACCGAAGAGCAAGAGAGCGGTAAATCATGTATAGAGTAGAATAATGTAACTCTTAAATAACACGGAAGACTTATGATGTGAAGATCTTATCTCTAAATTTTCAAGTGCTAATGGAGTAAGTTCTTGACAGCGGGCGAACAAGTGAAAAATAGAAAAGTTTAACAAACGCCACGGCCAACATCACATAACTTTCTTCGTGATTCCGGGATCCTTTTTGCAAATTTTCTTTCCTTCACATATTAAAAGGACCATTTATTTATTTATTTATTTTCCCTGCGTCACGTTTATTTTTATGTCGGTAATTTACACCTTGTCTTTTCTCCTACGCACTAACTCCGTCCGTTCCAGAATGTTTCCGTTTGTGCACAAAAGAGCTGAAAATTCTGTTTAACCCTACACTGCATGATTTTTTATTTTTCCTTGAAAAATATATATATGTATTTAAATATAATGAGAAAGCATGGAAAAATATTAAAAAAAAATTAACTCTAAATTTTCATTATTTTTTAATTAAATATTATTTTGTTGCCAAATGGCAACACCATGCAGTTAGACATAAAAAAAGTAAAAAATCAAACTGTGCCAAATGGCTACACCATGCATTCAACAGAGAAAAAATACTTTAAATGATAGTCTCTGAAACAGTTTTTCCTCTTTGTAAAGACATAGAGGAACTAAGCATTTGTTCCTATACTCTTGTAAATCCTTTGCAATTCAACATTTTACATTGTTGTACACTTCTCTGGCCAATGATCAGTTATGTCAAATATGATATATTTTGGAGGCTCTCTTGAGCAAGATTTTTTCTTTGGTTTTTTTTCCCAATTAGTTCCTCTGTTTCTGATGCTTTCTCTGTTTAATGATTTTTCTTGCCCACATAAGAACAAAGTGTGTGCTAACTGCAATCTAAAATTAAGAAATTTTAAAGGCTTTTCAGTACTGAATTTTTGTTTGTGCATTCTCTTATACAACACCCAACCATTGATAATTGTGAGGTCTAATAGATGGTAGAACAACCGAAAGTACCACTTTTTGCTTCGCATGATTATTTTATACCTTCCAATCAAACTATCAAGTAAGTCCACACCTCCATGTGCTTGTTGTAAGTCAGGGGTGTCAAACTCGAGGGCCGCATGCGGCCCGCGATGAACATTTTTGCGGCCCGGTCAATATATTGGCACACAATAATATATAATAAAATAACCGATGCAGAATTATAATAAGATAGGAAGAATTCGTGAAATGTTTTTTTAATTATACTCTTTTTTTTGCTATTATTAAACAAAATGCGTATATTTATGTTGAATATACTGTAATTAGGTAATAAACTGTAATAAACCTACGTTTCTATTAATATTGTTTTTTTTTTTTTTTGCGACCCACCTATAATTAAACCTTGTTTGTTTGGCCCAAGTTAGCGTTTGAGTTTGACACCCCTGTTGTAAGTTGTTATAATGTAAGGACAATTTACTTTTACTTATTTTTATTTCCTGTCAAAGAGCTCTACTTCACTTGCAGGATTGATACCGGCAAATGTGGAGAACATTGTGACGCTTTTGTTATCTTTCCATGACACATTTGACAGTTCACAACCATCATATATAGCCACAAATTCAGTGATGTATCCACGAATCTATAGTTTCAGTTCCTTATCAGTTGGAAGTTTGTAGCCTGGAATTCTATTTCTTCTAATAGTTTCAAGAGATAAAATTCCTTTTTTCTTCAAAAGATTTCTGACGTTGATCAATCTAAGGTCTCAGTTTGTAAAATTTATCCTGGCCTCTTTGCAAATCAGTTGAAAATGCATTATTGTCATTGAAATGAAGATATCTTCTAATTTTTTCAACTTCGTTAACTCGCATAGAATTTTGAGTGAGAAATATTCCGACTACACTATATAGAATAGTTTGTTCGGTAATGAAAGTTATAGGTTCCGGCGAAAAAAATATGAAAGAAAGTAATAAGGTGTTTCCAAATTCCAAATATTTTGAGGTAGCTGTCTATCTCCACTGAAAATTATGGACGCAGGATTTGTTTGACTTTTCTCCCACATAAGTTTACATTTTTCTTTTCAACTTTGTTACTTTTTTTTCTCTAACGTCTTGTTACTTGAAGTTGAACTTTCATATTGAACATTCACTTCATTCTCAGATGATTCTGAATCATTTTCACTGTCAGAACTATCCTCTTGATTTCTATTAAAGAGAACATTAGGATTAACTGTAGGATCTTCATCACTATTATTCAAATTTTCATCACTTCCACTTGAAAGAGCATTCCATATTTCATCTGTCAATAATTTCATTTTACCATCTGTATCAATGAAGTAAACAGACCTATCTGCTTCCATTATTCTAGCTTATAGAGTTTTAAAAAAGAAGTAAATTGCTTCTAATTATATGGCAATAACTCACAATTCAATCTGCACCATCAAAAAAAAATAGAGAGCAAGAAATAAAAACGAAGCACATGCTTTAGCACATGCTACAGTGTTGACTTGGTTAGTTCACTCCATCACTCGCTCATAGCACCCTTACTGCATGATGTTGCCAAATGGCTACAGATATATATTATGGCCTAAATTATTTTTAAATGCTTGCTTTAACATAAAAAGTCTGTTAAATGAAAGATAAATGTTAATTTTATACATACGATTTTTTTAATGGACATTAAAAAACATTTAGTTGTAAATAATAACTTCGAAATTTGGTCATTCAAGTGATTTCAAAAGTCCCTCCCTATGGTTTCATTTACTGCTATGTTACAGGCCACTATTGCCATCTGGTGAGGATAAATGGGGAAAATTGCATTAAAGATGTCCAATACTTGCTTTTGGTGCTTAGGTTTGCCATATGGCTACATTTTACTGGCCAGTGGCGTGCCGGCCAGTTGGTGTAGCCAATTGGCAACATCATGCAGTGTAGGGTTAATATATTCAACATCGAATGACTCCAATATTACTATAAATATCATTTCCGTTATTTCTCAAAAGTTTTAATGCATTATTGTGAGACTAAGAAATTTGCTTTGCCGTTTCTCCAAACAGGGCCAGTGTCTAATTAGTGTAGGCATCAGCTTGCCACCATGGGGACATTGCTTCGAATCCCGCATAAGGCATGGTTTTAATCTGGGGTACTAATCAATCTTTCGCCTGAAAAAGAAAGAGCCCCGTCTCGAAAGAGGAACTGTAATCTACCGTCCATAGCCGGTGTCATCGTTTGTAAATAAAAAAATATTTCAGTTAGTCTCCTCTAAAAAAATCTACCGCGGGTTATTAACGTAGGATTATTTATCGCTTGCGCTTACCTCTTTTTTGTTTGTTTGTTGACTCATTTTGGTAATTTTCTGTTTAACTGTTTACTGCTGCTGGGTTTGGTGCGCTGCCAAAATTATAACTCGCGATGCAGGACAATTTTTTTCTTTTCGGAGGACCGTTATTGAGGAACGTAATCCTACGTTAAAAATCTTCTGCACGGACAAAATGTACAAAATACACAACGTACTGGGGTCTCAGAAGCGCGAGCTTCAGGGGCAACAACCTTAACAGCAACAACTAAACATGATTATTTATGAATTTCATAAGTACTGAGCACAGGGAAGCTTCAGAGGCGTAAAGAGCCCCAGAGATGTAAATAATTTCGGTTTAACATTCTACAGAACCTTATTGACTGCTAATGATATTTCTAGAGAAATTAATCCCAATATTACGAACGCAATTCTTTTTTTTTTTTTTCCAATGCGGAGGCACTTGTCGTGAGACATTCGCCTATACCACGCCGCAATTTTACTGCCCATTTTATTGTGGGGGCACCATATAGGCGGACAGCATTACCCCCTATGAAGGGACGACACGAACGGATGCATATTTCGTGGCGCAACGCCAGGATTCGATCTGAGCACCCTCAGTACCGAAAACCAGCGCGCTGTACCACTGGGCCGCCACAAGCCCCGAACGCAATTCTGTAAATGACAAAGTTATTCGGTACGAGAGCAATTGATATGTTTCGAAGAGATGGTAAAAAAGATGAAATATTCCAGTTTTTACTGTGACAAAATTTTTTTTAACTAAACGCTTTCTACAAGAACCTTGATTAAAGCAGAATTTCAAAATTTTTTTCCTGCTTAGGAATGTAGATGGAAAGCAAAATATGTGAATCTTTCACAATTTACTTTTTGGGTACATCCTTCATTATCGTAATTTCCTTTTTCCTTACAGTGATAAATACATAAATGTTTCTATGCGTTCTTAAGAGATGTATATAATGCATAGGGACACGTAAATTTCGCATAAAAAAATCGAAATTTTGCAGCAAAAAATATATAATTCATAAAATTTCGCATTTATTCGCAAAAGAAATATAAATTCAAAATTTTTGCATTTATTAAAAAAAATTACAATTTTACTTACTTGGATATTTACGTATCAAAATTCTTAGTTAAAAGTTAACATTGTAGTAGTCACCACATTGTGTTCCTTAAGTCTTTGCCTTCTGTCAATAATTACTATGTTGTACATACTAAAATATCTCAGCATCTACTCCGTTGACGGGACTACAGAGGCTTTGTATAGCTGCCTTTGCAAAGTTAAGGTAGTAGCATTTCGCTGCAATTAAAATCTGTAAAACATCAACAGGAGTCTCTTGGTTGACTACTGTAATTAGTTCAAATACCCTTGACTTTGGTGCTCAAGAAACTTTTTAAATCTACTAAATTGTTCCACTAAACTTGATGGTTGATTTTTATAGTTAGATTTTTAGGTTCCACTCCGGTACGGAAAACTATCCGGTGGAAATTCCGATAAAATCCGAAAGAAAGTGAGATTTCTCAGTTAAAGACCGCGGATGATCTTAGTTAAGCAATTATGTTAATAAATTATTACTATTATTACCTAATTTCACCTAAAAAGCCGTTTTATCAGCAAGTTTTTGTCGAAAAGTAGTAAAAAAATAATTTTCGCATTTATTCGCTCTTATCGGCAAATTTCGCTTTTATTCGCATCTATTTCGTAAATACGAAAATTACGTATTCCTAATAATGCATGTTATTACATAAGTTTCCTGTGTAATATTGTGTCCCATTATCACATCAAAATTGACTAATGTTTCGGTATGGTTTCAATAGTAGTTAAGTTCATTTCTTTTTCGAACTTTTTTATCTTATTTTCACAAAGTTAATTTTTATTTAATATATTTTCCGTATAACGAGGTTATTAAATGGAACGACGGGGCTTCTTTAAACTCGAGAATATTTTATTACATGCACCTCACAAGTTTTACTTTATATTTCTATAAACTTTTATACTTTGTAAAAATTTTGAAACCTGCTTAGCATATGAACGATAGACAGATTTTTTAAAAAACTAAATTTTATGAAAACTAGAAATCTAGGGAAACTTAGTATTAACGGCCAGATTGCTAAAAGTAAATGACTGATCTAAAACCACTTTCGGTGAACAGTACAAGAGGCAGAAACCGCTTGTGTGAGCTAGGTTTCATTGAAATAAAACGAAATGTTTCCTGGGATGAGCCACACCCAAATACCAGCCCACAAAAACAATTATCCTTTGGTGTTATACACGAGATGTCAGCCCCCATAACAACTAAGTGGTTTTTAACATAAGCGTAAAAAAAATGCTGAAAATTTTCTCCAAATGACCCACCCTCTGCTGAAGACGGAAACTCGAAACTACCAGATGGCAGCACTACGTTTTTAAAAATGTGCCGGGGGAAAAAACGGACGAAAACCTTCCTAACAGGGCACCCTTTGAGTCGCGGGCCATGTGTCGCCCTCCGTCAAAGTTGCAGTTCCTGGTATACCCCACAAAGCAAATCTGCTTTGGGAAGCTGGTGTGTGGCTGATATCTATGACGTAGATAGCTCATGCCAGTTGCTGCTTTCGTTTCTGTTGATAAATAGATATAAATCCATCAGACACTTGCGTGTAGTGTTGTGTGAGTGTGCGTAACGATATGCCTGCAAACAAGAATACATATGCCTCTATATTTAACTAAACAATGGCACAACAGTCCATTTGGACCAAGGCCTGCGGTGCCCATCTCCGCTTTCTTGGCCGTGGGCTAGGGGTGCCATAAGGCGTATGTCTCGGTCAGGTGGTCAACCTGACGCGGAACCCCAGAGTTAGTTCCCAAGCCTGCTTGGTCCTCATTTTATCAACCCACTCAAGGGACGAAAGGCATGCCTCTATACTTAACTCGAACGTTGTATACTTACATCAGTATATAATGGATTATACACAGTGGCGCACCCAGGATTTTTTCTTGGGGGGGGGGGAGGCCGAGATGAATGGATAAAAATATTTATAATGCATGGGGGGGGGGCCGAGTTGAACGAATAAAAATATTTATAATGCAAAATCAATATTTCTACTTCTTTGGGGGGCCAGGGCCCCCTGGGCCCCCCCCCCCCCCGGGTGCGCCACTGATTATACACAAACCGTGTACTGCGCATCAGTTGATCTCGCTTATCTTCAAACCTCGTCTTGTTAAATCAGCCTTCGTTTCTCAAAATATGACCGTATGACACTCAATCGAGAACCGAGGTGAAACCCCCCATGTCATGCCATGGGGAATTTACCTCACGGTATTTTTTTATTCTTAGCCAATTATTTTTTTCTGAAATCTGTTTACTGCTATTGAACGAAAACAAACAAACAAACTGTGTGCGTGTTTCACAAAAAAAAAAAAAAAAAAAGTTTCCTTCATCTTTTTTAAAGAAGCAATTTCAATTTTTATGTGATAGAAGTCAATAATTTCTCACTGAATTTTTTTTTTTTTTGAAAACATACCCGCTATTTAGCTGAACGTCACCTCGCATAAACAAATACAAAATTTTAAAAAACAAGCATTGCTAATCTGCAGTTAGAAAAATATAGAGAGCTTGACATGTAGATTGGAGATCTAAAAGGTCATTTGTTGAACTACTTGCTTCTCGAGATGATCAAAGCTCTTACGTAGTATGTAATCCAGACCATGCATTATTTCTCTCCCCCTTTTTTCAGTCGGCCCTTTAAGAAGGTAAGGGCTCAGAATCCCCTCTCCCTCGAAAGGGAAAAAAATCCCCCCCTCCTCTACATTTGATCTAAACTTATAGTATCCATTTTTTCCTATTTTCGTTTTACCGCATTTAACCTGCACTTCTAATATCTAGAAACTCCGCATATGTGAATTCGTGGAAAATGCATCATAATACATTGCATTTGATATCCTATTCAAAATGGCTAGTAATTATAAAGCTAACGCTGTTATAAACGCAGCGCAATCGATACTTCTTCAATTCCACTGTAAATTAATAAGTGATGATCCTATATTTCGAACAAATTAATGGTTCATCATCAATGAACAATTCACAAATGCCCAATCATCCCGACAATCCCATTGGCTTGATGATGAACTATTAACTACCATCGAACCCTGTTATAACGAACTTCAAGGGACCAAAGTTTTTTTCGCTTTATCCAGTGGTTCGCTATATCCGAACCATTAAGAAAAATGCTAGAATTCACAAAATGTATAACTCGTTAGTTGCAATGTGTATTCAATAATGATGTATTAAAAAATGATAAAATTTTTAAAAATGATCATTAATGAATTTAATCGACTAAAATCGATTACATTAAACTGACACAATACTAATTGAATTACGTACAACAGGAAAATGGCTGGACCAAAATTTCCGTTCGTTATAACCGTGAGTTCGTTATATACCGGGTTCACTATAACGGGATTCGACTGTAGTTCGAAACACGCAGCTACCACTTTTTATTTTATTGTGGTATGGAAGAAGTGATCATTACGTATTTGCCGTCCACAATTTTACTGTACGACATGACACTGTTATTGTGTGGGCGAAATTAAAAGATCACAGATAACCCTTCGAATGTTTTTTTTTTTCCCCTTACACTAAGAACAAAACAGAGCCTTGGTATCTTTCTGGAGTAAATGTTTCTCGTAACTCGGGAAAGAAAAGTGAAGATGGGGAGTCAAGAGGGATGCCGGGAACTCATACATGGATTTTGACGTCGGTAGTATTTCGGCCATGTGTTTCCAAACGTCAAGTCAGTGTGGATCGCGTAAACGAGTTAGCTGTCCTCTCCGGGGGTTGAGTCGTAATATGAGAAGTGGGCGGGTTGGACTGCCACTTGTTGATATCCATGTGGTGCGACATAAATAATCCAGTCGCAGCATGACACCCGGGTATGTTCTTGTTTCCAAAGAGAAAAAAAAAATTCTTGCAGTACACGGATTGATTTTTTCAAACTGTATTTTCTCAATAGTCCTATTCAGCAGTATTAAAGAGCGATATGCGCATTATAAAAGCGGGTATAACATTTTTGTTGAAAGAAAATACTACCAAAGAATATAACTAAAGCTAGCTTGTTTAAGGCTGGTATGTACTTGCCCTATTGAATTTGCTCACCTCAATGTTAACCTATGGAGAAAATTCATAAGTTTGTGCCGCCCACAGACAAAGCTTATACGGCATTAATTACTGAGCTAACCCATATTAATTAAACTTAATTATTTGCCCCACTTGGATGGACAACGCTGTTTTGTGCCCAACCCGTTCCTGGTTGCCTAATCTTATTGATAAAATGAGATACATTGCATTCTGTATACATACAACTTAAAGATACATTAGATACATAGATACACAACCAAGACATTGACAACAATATATGATATAAGCATACATTAAGCACATGCAATACGTTTAGTATTTGCACATTACTATACCCACAATACACATGCACATACTATACATACAATACACATTACTTTACATACTATACATACATAATATACTTGCTATACAGGCATACTCATACTATTACACATATTATATACCTCTACTATGCATTGCCATATTACACATGCAGACATAATATACGCCTTGTCATACATATAAAGCACATACATATAATTTCATAATTTACATGCCTAACCTATGAAGAAAATGTCTCTATTATTGAGAGCTACATAAGTGTTGATAATCCAATAAAAATGGTACTTTAAGATAGCCTGAACTTTTCCACACCTCGCAACAGTATTCATTTTGTAAATTTCGTCCACCAAAGGAATTTTGGAGCGTTTAAAAGACACTATACCAAATTTTTCCCCGAATAATTTAAATTTAAAATATTACATGCATTTTTTTAAACGAAAAATGCCCCAATGTGTAAAATCTCTTTCTCTATTACAAAGTATAATTTTCTCTAAAAAATCTCTAAATTCAAGTCGTCAATCCTTGAACACATAACTCTTTTATTGAAGACCATTGGTCTCCTTCTTAGACTGTATATTATGTCTTCCACTCTCTTTTTTCTAATTCCTGTGTCTTTATTATTTCAAACTTTGTTTCTGATATCGCTCTTTGTTGTTTTCACTTTTTCCTACAGTTGTTCATAGTGTTTATTAATCTTCCCACTTCAGAGTATTGTAGATTAGGCTCCATTACTTATTATGGTGTACAACAGACTAAAAAGTAAGTTGCTAAAACGTCCAGGTTAATTTCCTCTTTTAAAAAGAGACAATAGATTTCCAACACTTGCATACTCTTCATGCATGCATTTGAATTTGTGCCAAACATACCAAAAATTTAGAAAAAAAATAATTAGCGACTAAATAAACTTGCGTTAAGACAAATATCGATGAATTACTTCCATAACAGAAATCCAAAAAAAGAAAGGTTTCCTTAAACAAAAAGAGTTCAAAGGTAATGTCTTATCATCAGTAGTGCCAAACAAAGAATTGTTCTGAGGGGAGTATGATCTATGAGTTATGTCATTTAATCACCACTTGATTCTCAGTGTTCATAACGTCAATTTTGATTTTAAGAAGACTATGGGCTGAAAGCGGGTTTGGGCGATACGTTAGTTGATAACTAGCTATAAACAGGGCTTGTTTATTACTAATTAAGTTGATGGAGGGTCCATGTGGCATTGTATACTGGGTTATATATGTTCTGATGCCAATATATGGTAATCTACATTTAATAATATCAATGAGTATAGGGCTGAGTAATGTCCAGGGCCTGGAAAAGAATGTCGGCACTTGGCTAAAGGGCTAATATAGTTTCTAAATTGGGTTGTTAGCAGATGCGTTAACGGAAAGGGATTGTTCTTAGTTAAAAAAGTGATAAGTTAGAAACGTAGGTTAAAGTAGCGGAAGAATTCATCTCATTCACAATCACACTCTTACCTTAATCGATAAATTTTGCATTTATAATTCTTTAAAATCGTCTCTATCTATTTTAAAACTCTTTCTTTTTTTATTTCTTCCTTTGGGTTCCAGGAACATTCAGATCACACAAATAAGTTCCACTTACTTCCCCCCCCCCCAAAGAATGAAAATAAAATACAAAGAGGCAAAAGCCCAGCACAGAATAATGCATAAAACTAAACAGAATCGAATACTTCAAATTATTTATAACCGCCGCTTCTCAGTTATCTTTCAAAGAATGCGAGGGAAAAAAATTAAATAAATTTAAAAAATAAAAATACCGCATCTGGAATGCCCAGTACCTGCCGCAACGAATTCTCTAAACCGCCTACGTTTAATAAAGTAGTCAAGGTTTCAGGACGCGCGCAGCGTGCAAATCCTTCGTTGAATTGGTGAGAAGTATATATTTGGTCTGTGATATGAAATATTCATCTCTGCGGTGCCTTTTGCCATCTGGCGCTGGGAATGAAGTGACTTCGATTACACTGGCAATAAAAAATGGCCACATCCTTAAAAGAAATGTTTAAGGTAATCGGAAAAGATATGAGTGTGTATTGTGAGTGCAATAAGCAAAAGCTATTTTTTCTTTCACGAACTGGTAGTTGTTTGAGATTGTTGTTGTTTTTTTTCTCCTCCCCACCTGCATACTTTCATACAGTTTTCTTGGATTTCCGACTTTATCTGGAGATTTGCCTGACCAAGAAGCGAATGATAACGTATTGAAGGAATTATGCCTAAGACTGCTGTTTACTCACCCTATTGGATTCGCTCACCTCAGTGTCAACCTATGGAGGAAATGTGTCCAAGGATTGCCGACTTGGATTTAAATATGTTTTCTTTTTAAATTGTACTCCGTAATAGAGAAAGAAATTTTACACCTTGGGGCATATTTCGTTTTTTTTTTTTAAATGCAAATAATATTTTAAAATTTAAATTATTCTGGAAAAAAATCTAATATGGTGTGTTTAAAACGCTCATAAATTCATTTGGTGGACGAAATCAGTAAAATGAATCCTGTTGCAGAAAAGTTTAGGCTATCTGCCAATACCATTTTTATTGGATTATCAGTATTTATGTAGCTGTCAATAGTGGACTCATTTTCTCCATGGGTTTACGTTGAGATGAGCGAATGCAGTAGGGGTAGTACACAGCAGCTTAAAGTGGACTCGAAATTTGAGTTGAAGAGTAAAAAATGTAAGTCTGCGGGTTAAAAATTAAGTATTTTTTAAGTAGGTTAAGAGTTTGGAAATATTTGAAGGCTTTAGAGGTTTAAACTGTCTCTGATACAAAGGAATTCTCATAGGAGGGACAGAGTATCGTTCGTTTCCACCGGCTTTGTTCCACGCCACGGGTGAATGCGCTCTCTCCACGACACAGATTACTCCCAGTGGGCCGTGGACATATCTACCGCAACCGAAAAACCAGAGAGTTAATAAAAGCAAAAGAGTGGTCACTTCGCCACAATCATTACGAAAATTCAAATTTCTCCTTAGAAGTAAGCGTTTATGTGCTTAATTATACAGAGCACATGCCCCGACAATAACAAATCTCGCAAGTTTAGTCATTTGTTCAGTCATCGAGCTAGCCATTTGTTTACCAAATGTACAAAATGACATTAGAAAGTGTAGCTATGCGTACGTCTTTGTAACTTAATAAGATTATGCCAAAAATGTCAAATCATTTAAATCAATGGAAATAAATTTATATCATTGATTTATTCAATTAAAAGTATTCTTTAAATTTTCTATATAACATATTTCTAATATTTTTATATATATTTTTTTATATATGCCTGTGGCGGCCTTGTGGTACAGCTCGTCTGTTTTCGCGCTGTTACCAAATAATGCTGAGGGTGTTCGGATCGAATCCCGGCGTTGCGCCATTAAAATACCTCTGTTTGTGTCGTCCCTTCATAGGAGGTAATGCTAGTCCTCCTATATGGTGCTCCTATAATAAAATAGGCAGCAAAACTTCGGAGAAGTATAGGGGAATGTCTACACGACAAGTTCCTCCGCATTGGAAAAAAAAAATTTTTTTTTTTTATGATACGATATTGTTATATAAGGTGTCAAACAGTCTTGACAGGCTATACTTATATTGCTTACATTTGCTCCTACCTATCTATGTGAGAATGGCTTTTCAAAATGAGTTGCTATAAAAACCATACAACGATCGAGACTTCGATCAACGACGGAAGATGATGCAAGAGCAGAACACTCAAATATTTCAACAAATATTTAATAAATATATTATTCGAGGTCCAGGCTCACCCTTCTCCTTCATTTTTTAAAATTTTATTTTTTATAAATAAATGAATTTTATAATTTACAACGTTTTAATATGAAGCATATAGTTTTGGAAGCATGCTGTAAGGACTTTGTTTAAAATGAGACTGACAGCCTTTACAATTAACCAACACATTTATTAGTTTCTTGGCTAAATAAGAAAACTGTACACTGTACAAAATAATGCTAAATTTACAAAAATATTAGGGTTCGCGATGTCACGATGAGTTGGCTCGATTCTCCACTCTCTGGCGAGGCGCACGTCCGTCCAGGGGCCTTCTCACAAGATCACTTATCACCTCGGGAAAAAATGGACAACTGACTCCTACCGCTCGAGGTGCAGAGTATATCATCTTATTTCCTTCTGGGGGTCTGTAGATTACGCCCCTTTCGTTACCGCTTGCCGCGTCCACGTGTCTCCTCGGCTCTGGTCAGTCGGCACTAGCATTTGTCATCGAGACTTCATTGTCAACGAGGGGAGACTTTTCAAAAAGCTGTTCCTTCCCAGAATTAATCAGAAGAGTCTCTGCGTCTCGTCTTTTGTGGCATTTAACGGTAGGTCTCCTTTCGGCGCTGATGAAACAGTTTAGTTTACAAAGGGGTGTCCGCTCCCTTGGAATTCCCACGTGAGGAATGCCGAGGAATGAAGTCATTGCAATGCTCTTTTACCTAAATGAAATGCAAATACATATTGATATTTTAATATGAAGTTTTGGTCATACAAGATTTGGCAAAGACAAGTGTAAAAAGTAAACGAGACAAGTTTTTTTTTATTGTTACTAGGCAAAGTAAATACACAATCTACAGTTCATTGATTTTTGAAATAGTTTGTAAAAATTTGAGCATATCTTTTTTCTATTTTATTTTTGCTAACATTTACCTAATTTTTAAAGTAAAATTTGCTCCTACCAAAATACGTTCATTGGGTGTCACGGAGTTTTTTATTTAAAGAACTTGGGTCGCGCTCAAAAAGAGTTTGCTCACCACTGATTTAAACTATTGTATTTCATTTGTGATATTCTTCGCCCTTATCATGAGATGGAAGTGCAAAATAAAATTATATTATTTTACTTATTACACTGACTCGCTGACTCGCTGCTTTCTATTTTGGAGGGGGTATTTTGTTTTTTGTTTTTTATATAACTCTACAACGGAACTCAGATTGTAAATCAGTTTTGGGGGAGGACAGTACCTCCCTCCCTAATCTCTGGCATCCATATCTCGAGCCCCATATCTTACTTACTCTTTAATCTCGTCAAATACTACAGGCTCGTGGGAAAAGCAAATAATCCTGCGCGGCCGAGCTTTGAAGTCAAGATCACGGCAAATAGGTGGCTCGATAAACTGCGAAAGCAAAGGTCGCGCGGAAGAAAATAGTACCACCTGATGATACGGGGATGAACTTCGTTTTGTCGGACACCTCCGGGTTGTGTAGTGACACTAGATTTAGATCTGTTTGGCAAGTACTTCAGCTGGAGTGCCACCTGGAAAACCGTTGTTAAAGGGCTGAGTGGATTTATCAGACGCTATTAAAACGAAAACGCGGACACACGCACGTACGCATATGTATATAAAGTGGGGCGTCGCTTACAGGTTGTTATTGCAACCAGCGAAAGTATACATGCGAGAAACGTGTAATGGAAATTTAAATTAGATCACGGAGAAACCATATAAAAAAAATCCTTTCATGGTGAAAGTGTACAGAAATGAACAAAGCAAAAGCTACTAAGTTCTGATTAAACACAAGCTGTATTAATTCTCCTTATTTATTATGTAATATTTATTTATTTTATGGGCTACATGACATGAATTGATTTCCCTTTAAAAAAAATCTTACCAAAAATAATTATTTATTTATCTGGATTAAAAAACAATCCGATGTCGCTTCTGTCTTGTAGATAGAATCGTGGTCAATGGCCATGTTTTTCCGGAGGTTTCCCCTTCAAAATCATTGTTTTCTTTATTAAAATCAGGTTAAAATCTCCTCTCAAAACCATCGGAAGATACGCATTCTATGTTTCCCATAATTCTTGAAACACTTGAGATGCAATGGGTGCAGAAATAAGCAAATTAGTCAGAAAGAAACATTCAATACCTTACATACTTCCATTCGGGGAAACATAAACTGTAACAATTCATTTCCTCTTTCCATTGATGGTACTCTCGACTGAATCAATATCACCTCATTCGTTGCTGACATAAATACTTCTATCCAATTGCAATAAATTATTTCAATCATACCTCATAAAGATGGGGGAAGGGGAAAACCACAAACAATCCTCCTTATCGTACAACTTTACTATTGCAGCTGTAACAATGACAGACCGCGATTCTTTGCATGACGCATTTTCGTCCCATAACGATTTTGATGGGAAAACCTCCGCAAACACATGTTCCATGTTAATATATCCCAAACATATTTGATACCCCCTCAAAAGTAATAAATTAAAATTTTCAGATTTGCTATTTTAAAATAGTTTGGGGTTTTGATTTAATGGTGTTTTCTGTAGTGCACCGCACCGGAAAAATTTAATCATGTCATGATATTTAGTTTCATTTTTACGATCTCGTCGAATCTGCCTTATATTTAAACATGATTTTACTAACTTAAAAAACTTCGTATGCCTTATTCTTCTTCATCACCGCTGGCTCCCTGAATCCTTTGTCTACTGTATCATTCCGTCTACAGTTAAAAGGGAAGACGTCAGAAATTATAAATCTGATGTACCGTTACTGCCATATACTGTCTGCATCAGAATAAACACTACTGTTATAATCCAGTGGCATGTCCTCCCTCCTCCAAAGCCCACTGTCGACGCTCAACTGCCCCCTTTAAAATTAAAAACAGCTATGGCAAGAACGGGGGAAATTGTAAATTTCTCCGAGCTTGTGATATGTAGTCATCTGTACAGGGACCTAAAGTCTAGTCTTTTATTAATATTAAGTATCCTGTACTGCCTCATCTGGCCCGCCATCAGCTCTCGAAGTCTGCAACCTGCTAAAAACTTCGAAAAAATATTGGCTGGCTTATTACAGCCTGATAGTCTAGATTTCGAGAGTGACGAATGGTTTAATGTTCCATGAAGACCTGTTCACCTAGGAGTCCGGTAGCAGAAGCGTAAAAGGAAAGATGGTGCTGAGACGGAAATAAAGCAATCATAGGCGTTAAAAATTTCGTTGCTAATCGTTTGGAGGTTTATCATTGGTTAAAAATATTTCAATAACTTAACGCTTCCGCTACTGGGCTCCTATGTCCAGGCCCTGATTTTCCATTAGGCTCGGTAGGCCCGGGCCTAGGGGCCCCCTAATGTTGGGGCCCCCCCAGAAAAATTTATTTTAAAAGAAGAAGAAAAAAAGAGAATTCCCAATTAAATTTTTTTTTTAATTTTACCTTTTTTAATAGCAATTTTGTTTTATATATCCTTTCAAATTTGATTGATTGGTTCATCATATGTATAGTTATATGTATATAGTTCATCATATGTATGTTATTGTGTATATAAGGGATTAATACGTTTTTCTGGTGGCATTGTATTGGTGTTTTAATGATGAAGTTAATATGTTGTATTACTTTTTGTTATTTGATAATGTTCTTCACTTCTACGCTTCAAATAGCTAATTCTTGGTAAAATGGTACTTTCACAATGTTTTGTGATTAATTTTTTTTTGTGTGTGTGTCAATTTTAGAAATGTTACGCCCACATCAGTATTAGGGGGCCCCCATCCCGATTTGTGCCTATAGTCAAGAATTTTCTAAATCGGGCCCTGCCTATGTCAACTGTCAACATGCCCTTACTGTTTGGTTGGCGGCCTGCATATGACCTGCAATGTTGCAACCCACCAACGGCGGCTCCAAGGGGGGATCAATAGGGGCAATCCCCCCCCCCCAAAAAAAAGCCCTTCGTATTTTTTTTTTTCATAGCCTAAAATTATATAGTCGTAGACTTAAAACTAAATGAGTTTACATTTAAAATGAGAGGATGTTTATTTCTTATATATAAATAAATAAATAATATATATATATATATATATATATATATATATATATATATATATTTATATAACCCTAAGAGCCGACGTTGTCCCCCCCCAAAAAAAAAAAAAATCTCTGGACTGGAGCCACCCCTGCAACTCACTGACCCCTAATGTCTTCAGTAGTGGTTCTGAACCTGCAGGGCACTGCCCCCCTCCCCCCCGTGTGGAGGCGGGAGTGATATTCAAGGTAGGGGGGCTCATGGTTAGCTGAAAATATATTTAGAACGCATTTTATTAGCGTTACTTACGTTTTTTCAGGCCTAAGGCGGGCTTAGGGTCTGAAGATCTTAAATAAGAGAGCCATAGACATTAAAAGACTGAGAATCACTAATCTACAGTAATAAGGTGTTTCCGGGCACACTGCAGCTGCCGTATTGCCGGTAACACAGCTCAGGCTTTCCGGCAATAAGAGGATAGTTTCAAACTCTTCGTGGCATTTGACGGAATGGTTCAGGGTTGGAGTACTCAACCATTCACAATAATATCGGTCCAGTGATGCAGTCGACATAATATTGAGGCAGCAGCCCTATGCATCAAATATTGGCAGACCGAAACCATCCGCAGCCGGCCGGATCTGTCAAACGGAGATTCCGTATTTATTGGTTGACTAAAACTGCTGTGTACTAACCCTATTGGATTCACTCACCTCAATGTTGACCTATAGAGAAAATGTGTCCACGGATTGCCGACTTGGATTTCAAGATTTTAAAAAAAAATAAAACAAAAAATAAATAAATTGCACTCCGTAATAGAAAAAAGAAATTTTACACCTTGGAACAGTTTTCGTTTTTCTAAAAGAATGCAAATAATATTTTTAAATTTAAATTGTTCGGGGGAAAAATCTGATATTGTGTGTTTTAAACGCTCATCAATTCATTTGGTAGACGGAATTCATAAAATGAATCCTGTTTCAAGGTGCAGAGAAGTTCAGGTTATCTGAAAATCCCATTTTTATTTCAATATCAGCATTTATGTAGCTGTCAATAGTAGACACATTTTCTCCATAGGTTACCGCTGAGGTGAGAGAATAGGGTTAGTATACAGCAGCGTTAGGAGATGATAAGTTACGTCATAGCTTCAGGAGACATTATGCACTAACTTTCGAGTACTGCTAAGTAATATTTTCTAGACTCTTCTCTTCTTTTGTATTCTTTGAGCCTGCTTTACGGATTTTTTAAATTTACAATCAGTGATATCCATTGTCTAATATCTGGAGCATATTCTTAGATATCTTGTCATTAATGTTCATATGCCTTCGTGTTCTCGAAAATACACATACATTTTTCTGAACAATTTTATAATTTTCATGTTTTGTTTTTTGAGGTATGCGTAAGGTTATCGCTTTTTTAATCGAAAATTTACCGTTTTTTTTTTTAATTTCCGCTCTTTCTTCGTTCTTATTTAGTTAAATTTTGTTATTAAAATTAATTTAAAAGAATTCCTGTGCTTAGAAAACTTAATTCAAGTAGGATAAAGTACCATTTTAATTAGCAGGTATGTATGATAATATATTAAAGCTGTAATACAGCAAATTTAAAAAAAAAGTAAAAGAAATATTAATGAACTACAGTCTTACTATCTGCTTATTTTCTTTCAGTTGTCTTCTAGCAATCAGGTTTTTGAACTCTTTTTGTTTTATCCATTATCTTTTAATGCTTGCATACAAACGATCGTACAATCATTTTAATAATTAAAAGTACATGACTAAGAGCATTAGCTGAATTGCTTGTAACTTTGACCTAATGAATTGAATCGATGTATTCAGGTTTTCGGGGTTAAAGAATATTAACGATTTCTTTCCGTTCCGTTTTCTTATTTCCACTTTCAAGAGCGATTCAATCCTAATGGAGAGTAGCGCCATCTAGTTTTCAAACAAAAAAGTACATGTTTACCCGCGTTTCTACTATTCTTTTGCATGTGACTCAACTAGATAATTATAGAGGGAAAAGTTTTTGTGCAGCAAGTAAAAATTTTGAAGAGTTTACTTATAGCTTGTTTTAATTTTTGTGACTCACAGTCAGACTTATTTGAAGGAGCAAATAGCGCTTAGTCGATTAAAAATGTTGGACTTTATTTCATTTTTGCGCTACTTGGTTTGAAAAAGTTTCATCTTTAGCATATTTTGGATATTTTTTTTCAAACTAATAAACAGCAACTACAAAGAACAGTTCTTAGTTGGTTGATTAATAATTCGTCGAATCTGTAGTTTGTATCGCTAAAAATATATTTCAGCCAGATATGTTAACATTTAATTTGCATTTACACCTCAATATGCTTGAACTAGTTAAATTTATTTTTCTCTTTAATATAGTAATATAATTCATACCGATGAAAAAATTATAATTAATCAATAATAAAATTCAAGAGATCAGATTTAAATCGCTATTTTTTTTAACACTTGTTAAATTCTGAAACAATTGCAATATTCTGTCAGCAACAATAACCTCTGCTGAAAATCCCGTAACTTGTATTATATTAGGAATTTTAAGAAACGTGAAGGATACGAACTGAATATAGTAAAACGGCTGCTTAAAAGAAAAATAAATAAATAAAAATAATAATAATAAACCGGAAAATCCAACAGTCGTACTGAAAAACTTAAAAAATGGAACAGTCTGAAGTTTTAAATGGATTGCATAAAAAGACAGATTTAAATAGGCCTTAATCATAAGAATAATTCCACTTGCATTTAATTTCAGTTTTTTTTTTCTGGAAAAAGTCTGTTTTGTTCTTTTGATTTCGCACTCAATTTATATTTCATATTCTAGCATTATTCTCGTAATTTCAAAGGGTTATCCGTGTACCGGATTATCTCCTAATGGATATTGCGGAGTTCAGAGTATCAACTGAAGTATTAGCTAAAGAAAGATAGTCTTATAAGAACTGCTTGCCTCGACACTTATTGACTATCACAAATTCATTCATTGAATAGCTTATTTTAATTTTGTGTTAAGTTAATTAATAATAAAAAACTTGACAAAGAAACAAAGGCATTAATTTTAGAGGTTAATTTTTGTCCTTATAAAGAAAATAGGTACCATCAGGCTCTGAAAATTTTTTATTTATAGGAAAAGAAGCATTCTGCTATGAGTAAAATATGTATAACACACATTTCTATAAAATTAGCCGTAAAATCTGTTAAATGTTATTATTGATCATTTATAGTATTTTTGGTTAGTAAACCGAGTCTTAAATTCATATGAACTCTATGCATATCATTTATTATTTGTCACTACTGTTTATTATTTAAGTTACATACGAAGGTTATTGATAATCGATCATAATTATTCTTTCAGAAAAGACAGTTGACTAACAACATATGATTAGTTTTAAAAATTGCATTAACTCTTAATATGCTTACTGTCTTATAAGCATCGTTGAAATTTTTAATAGATATGAAAGTATACATATTAAATATAATATATTTAACATTATAAACTATTTGATTGGTAAATATTTTTAGATCTAAATAGTGAATAACTTAAAATTTAAATAATCAGTCGCGTCTTGAGAAACATTAATTAGTTTAAAAAATACATGAAGAGAAAAGCAATGTGCGTAGTAAAAATTTCTGATAGGCGAAGTATCAGCGTAAGAGATTTGGTGCTATACTTTTAACTATCAGTCATCTGTTGAGCTCCCAAACGTGTCTGTCAAGAGCAAGATTCGAAATGAGTTCATATTTTTGGAGGCTTGAGAACGGAGGTCTGTTAGTGGATACCTGGTGTATTATTACGCGCACGAAATAGAGTTCCAAATATCGTGTTATGTTGCATTACAAATTTTTTTTAATTTAATTTATATTAAGAAACTATAATAACTTTTGAAAACTGCTTTGCATTTATTTTTTGAAGTAAATTGCAATAGTTATTAAAATCATTATAGAGGGATTTTTTGAAGTTTTGGAAAATTTTTGCGAAGCACAATATGTTTTGGTGATTTTTATTTGGCGCATTATCGCCTTTCAGGTGCAAATTCTTGTGTTTATGAGTAATACCCGGGAAAATCATGGCTTCGTTACTTATAAATGAGTAAATCATTATATAAAATCAATTACAGTAACTTAGAACAGAAAAGTTATTTTTAATTACTTGAATAAACAAGGATTTTAAAAGCATAGAAGACATTTCTTGAGATTCCCACCAATTTTTTGAAAAACAAGGTAGCGCAGAAAAGAAATATTAAAATGCATTTCAGAATAAGTTTGCAAAGTTTACGATAGTAAATGCAGTACATTTGAGAGAAAAAAGGTGTTCCTACTTCAGAGACAAAGATCAAGCTTTAAATTTAAATCGGGTTCTTTTATTCATTCGATAACAAATACCACTAAAAACTTAAGTTATTTCTATAGGAAGTAATAAATCACAAAAACAACTCAACATAAAAGCCTAATCATTTTTGTGAAAGATATTGCACAACAACTGCAACTAAAAAGAACAACTGCGTTTAAGAGACAATTAAACATTTGCCTTCTTTGAAATTTAAATTACATGTCCTAGTTAAATGAATTTTTATGCTTTTTATTTATTTTAATAAATTGCTAAACTTAAATACTGAAATGAAGGTCATTATTGAAAAGTTTAAAAGCAGATGCAAATTTATACACGAGCTATTTTCCCGCCAGTTGGCGCTGCACATTCCGAGCCTTGCCAACACCTGTTCATGAATATCCAGCAACCCCGGAGCGGTTAAGTCAATGCTACTGTAGCGAAACTGTTCAGTCCGGTTCTAATGCTTGCTCGATATGGTTCGAGCGGAGAGTAGGGCATAACTTATGATTTCGGTATTTGTTTATCAAAATATGTGATGTTTATTTAGAAACATTTTGGTATCATAATTTATTTCTATCTTTTGGATATTTGTTCACAAGCGTATCTATAAAGCGTTTTTAATCAACGTTCTACATTTAGAATTTGTGTTTATATTGGCCTGTTTCATTTTGTTCTGAAGTCATCTACCTGTTCTTAGTAAACACCAGGTAAGAAATTTTTATTTTTATTTTATGATTTCGCATCTGTGCATGGAAACTTTTTAGCTCCGTCTTGCGATTGTGTATTGCCTCTAATTTTTTGGCGTTAGAAGCTAATAGTTGTTTTACAACATGATGTTCTTATTCTGTCTTGTTTATGTAGATAATTATTTCAACAACTATATTCATTTTAAATTTTACTATGGATCACAGCTTCTAAGAATTTGTTAATCGATGTTCCGTAACGTCCAACCATTTGTTTGCTTCAGCGGAAAGATTATATTCAATATTTTTCTGACTATATTTTTGTGTAGAATTGATCATATGTTGCAAACTAGCTGTGAGAGACAAACAAGAATGAAAAGTCATCATTCTCGAATTTTATGCTGAAAATGTACAGAATGGCTTTTAATATGAATGCTTTGGTAGTTATTTTTTTTATTAATTACAAATTTTATCTCGCATGTGGACTAGATTGATTATTCCTTACGTATCTTGGAAAAGTGTCAGCCTACATTACTTTTGGGTGTTGAATATAACGTCTCCAAAGATATCTCTAAAATTAAGTATATACATTGCTAAATATAAATGCTAAGGCTCAGTGTAAATAATTTTTTTCCACGGAGATGTATGACTCCAAATTGAAATAATTGGCTTACTTCGAAACCAATTCAATGAAATATTTTGAGTTCAACGTGAATAAAATTTTAAAACAATAAAATATGAGGGTTTAATTTTTCCTTGAAATCGGGTTATATGGAATATCCCTTGACATATGCTCAAGTATGAATCAATTTTATATTGAAAATGTGCATTTTATATCAAATGTGAAATCTTTTTAAATGATTTATCTTTCTTTTATTGCTATTCACAAAGTTAACAAGATTAAATGATGCCTCTATTTATGTAGGGTTATACTCTAACACCACCAACAGCTAATTAAAATGCAACAAATTCAGCCAGAGTACGATAAACATCAATTAAACGTATCACGTATATAAAACATTAATCAGTTACTGATTCCTGAAAAGGTTGATAAATTGCATGATTATTAGAATGGCTTATTTGTCTGATTAGGTATCAGAAATAACTAATAACGAAACGTTTATTCCCTGTACTAAAAGCTTTTCTGTGTTCTACAACCGCTAAGAATTTTGTTTTATCTCTTATCGCGGTTTTACGGCTTCATTTTTGTCGCTTCATATTTTAAGTATCGGCGAGCGTCTTTTTCCTCTTCGACTTCAACTTGTTGATGTCTGTGGAAATAATCTTAACGGCAATGTAATAAAAGTGAATAATCAAATTGCTTTCTGAGCTGAGAAAAAAAAAAAACCTTTCGGAAGAGATTTTATTAGGATCATAGTCTTATCAGGTCTATTGCCATATTCTTTTATTTTAATGCATCCGTGCTAATAAGGTAAAAATTAGTGATTCAAATCTTTACACCTCTGCGTTGACATAATTTTTATTTACTTTATGTTCCAATCAGTATTAATATACTGATTTTTATTATTTAATTTTAGTTGTTCGATTA
The DNA here is from genome assembly GCA_907164885.2 of Dolomedes plantarius. Taxonomy (NCBI): domain Eukaryota; kingdom Metazoa; phylum Arthropoda; class Arachnida; order Araneae; family Dolomedidae; genus Dolomedes; species Dolomedes plantarius. Next base: position 146,142,458 of record OU015496.1, read on the forward strand.
TTAATATTTTGCTATTAATACAATTGCAAGGAATAATTGTACATTATGAAACGAATTTAAGTATTTTGGTTAAAAAACTATTGTAAAAGAATATATTATAATTGTATAAAACAGCTGCGTACCGAAATATTAGATATTTTATTTTTGTTATCCCGCCCTTCTCGAAAAAAAGGATAAAATTTAATAATTGTATTTTTAGAATTTTTTCACTTCACTTATTCTTCCACCAATATCTTTTTCCATTGTAATTATGGACTTAGATAACTGTAGGCACGGAAAATAAAAGATTTATTGCGAAATAATATTAAAATTATACACAAAAATCTATTGCATTTTGAACTAGCTTGCAGTAAAATGGATGAAAAATCTAAAAAGGTTTTAATCCGTTAAAAGTAAAATAAGTTACGGATGAAACCTTAGAAGTTGTTAACATCGGCTAACCCACTTAACTCCGTTTCAGTCATAAACCGCAGTTTCTTTTGCTTCACTGGAGAGGAAATCATCCTGAAAGTTTTTCATATTTTTTATACCCCGACGATCATAATCTATGTGTGATGTTTCGCTGGCAATTTAACTCTAGATATTAGACATCTGCGCAGGATTTCTTTAGCCACCCCATTCGGCACGTACTGTATGTCGACATTGACGTTTCACCAGTCTCAGCTGTGCACCTGCACTGCTACTGTTATAGTAGAATACGGTCCATATGTGATTGATAGTTTCAGTTTCATTCTTTTCTCTAGATAGTTGTACACTGAATTATGAAATGCAATCGTGGATCACGTGATAAAACTAAATCAAGTAAAAATTACAGTGTAGTTAACCCCCACCCCCCACCCCCTCCAAAAAAAGAAAAATGTATTACTTCGTTAAGAGCTAAACATTCTTGCAGAATATTTCCTCTTTTCATTTTGCTTTCTTGAGTTTTTATTGAATCGATTAAGTCCTTTCTAAGATTTGTATACCTTTTTAAAGGAGAGTGAATATTTATATTTAGATTAGAGCTTCCAGGCAAAATACATGCAGAATGAATGCAACTAATTTTGGGTTGTTGATACTTTAGTCATATGAAAATACACATAAAAAAATGTAAAAATTAAATTATCTTATCCTATGTAGCGAACAAAATGTCGACGTACACACATTTTATATTGCAAATTGTTCATATTGTATTCATGGTTATTTGTTCTGCTACAGGATAGTCATTCCGAAATGTAATATAAATATTTCTTCGTTCCACAGGTACAATGTATGGTCCAGACAACCCCTTGAAACCCACTTTCACCTCTGCTGGTATTCTCCAAGAGCACAACTTGCAATGCCCACCTTCCAGATCGTGGATCGACCACATCTCTGAATCTTCCCGGAGGAGGCACGAGGTTTTCCTCCTGAAGCAACGCAAAGAAAAGCTCAGGAGGCGGAGAATGGTCAGGAGGAGAGAGTACCAGAGACTGAGAAATATGGTTCCCAGCATAGCCAAGAAGCCAGCTGTTTCCAAAGTAAGCATGTTTTTTTGCATCATAATATATCCTTCAAAAGTTATGCGTAGATCATTTGAAACCAGATTAATTCTTATGCAGTTAGATGTTAGTGACTTGGGAGGAGAAAAATTTAAGACCTCTTGAGAATTGTAGAAGAGATTTCTCATGTTAAGGACATAAAATACACCATATGAAAATTTTTCATTTTGTGATAAGTTTGATAAAGTTTAGCTCCATATTAGTAACGTTATTTGTTCATTCAAGAATGTAAATATTTGTTGCAATGGGCATACGACAGATACTTCATATTACATATAAATTACTTCGAGTAGAGATAGTTTTAAGTTGTTTGTGGCATGTTCAGGAGACATTGCTTATAAGAGGTATAAGAGGTTTTGCTCAGTTCAGCACATCATAGAAAAATTCTTTCGGTAGAATCCATGGAAACTTTTAAGTATCTTCTAATAGAGAAAATGATTAATAAAATTATATTTCTTAAACAGATTATATCACAGGAACGCCATAAAAAAGATCTTGTTGGAAAAAATAAAATTTTTACATTTACAAACTATAATATTGGAGAAGATTATTACTTATTACGTTTTATTGTCCGACCTTCTGTAAAACATTAAAACTTCCCAAACTCATAATCATTATGTATCCATCTCAATCATAATTACTACATCGGAACAAGTTCTTAATGACTTTATCTTACGTTGTCTGTCAGCAAATGTGAAAAGAAGTTTTGGGCACGATTCTTCTGTATTAATGGCTTTATTTTCTTCCATTATAGGAGCCAATGAGATAGTTAAAATTCGAATCATATGTGAATGGCCATTTTATTAATTAATGTTCAAAAGATTATGGAAAAATAAATCTAAATTTTTTCTCGTTAGACCCGATGTAATCGGTTCTATTCAGAATGTTCGGCATTACCTTAAGAGAATAGCTCTGTAATATAACTAATTTTCTTGTTTATATTTTTGTAATTCCTAATGTGTGTAGAAGAAGAAAAAGCAATCAAAGAGTCCTGCATCAGGTTTTAAATGACATGTTTTTAGAATTTTTCGGAACATCATTTAGGTCATATCACAGATTAATAGCCGACTTTTTGTAATTGCTGTTTTATTGAAAATAAATTAGTATTTCATGGTCAGATAATAGCTGTGTAGTATATTAAGGCATTTGACGATCACCCGGATTAAAAATCACAGTAGAAACCGGTTGAATAACGCGTTAGTACATTATGAAAACGAGGGACGGGATTTGAACTTTAATGCAAAAGAAACTTTAAAATAAAAAATTTGATGCTCACAAACTCCGCATTATACTTAAATATTTGTTTCCATCTGTGGATACATTATTGAATCGTTACTAAAATTAGTAGCGGGGATGAGCATTGATCTTTCAGAAGAAACAAGCTTTAAGAACTGCGACTTACGGTCGATTCTTAAAAGTAAAATCGCGGAAAATTACCCGATTTACATGATGGACGTTTTAAGGATTTTAGGATGGTAGGTTGCGAACGCATTTTAACGTATTCAGTGGTGACACTTGAGATATATTTGAAAACAAGACTGGTTAGCATCCTCCATAGGCTACGAAAAAAGTGTGATAAGAGTATCGAGTCGTAATACGTGATCTCGAGTTCTTTCATTCGAAAAGAATAACAGCAGTAAAGCAATTCCTTTCTCCCAAGAGAAAAAAAAAATGCTATATTATGAAATTTTAAAAAGGGAATGTGATAAGAACGTGAAAAGAGGGACTATCAGGAAGCGTGTTGTAACTTTTTTTATCAACTTTTTAGAAATATTGGGTCTTTATTAAGGGTATAGAAAAGTTACCAGGACAGATTATTCAGAAATTACGGAAATCTAATTTGCCAATGTAAGAATGTAATGCTTGCAAAAATAAGGGGAAATTAGACATTTAATAAAGTGCTGTGCTAAACAAAGAATGAATTTGATAATATTTTTGTTTAATTTGCTGTCCTTCAAATTTGGATTTTTTCTCCGCTTAAAAACGGAAATCTGCCCCTTTGCCGAGTAAGCGGGTTTTTTCTTAATATAACATAGTTTTTTTGCGAAAATAAGATTCCTCATTCAGCCGACAGATGGCAGCAAGGAAATTCGACATGAATTACCATAATTAGTCTAAATTAGAAAAACATATTAAATGATACCATATGGCGATACTATATTAAAAAATACCTATAACTGGGTACGCCCCACTGGCACGGCCTACTACATATGTTATAAAAGGGAATTTTAATTAGAAAAGTAACACTTCCTTTTACCTTGTACTTAACAAATAAGAGATATTCGGGATTTAAATAAACTGACCTAGTATATGTACTCTTTTTATTTAAGCTAAAAAAAAATGGCAGATGCAGTAAATAAAGGCTACTTTGGGGACATTTCTTCCGTCAGTGTTGTTAAGTTGCTACAAAAGAGATGAATTTAAAAAATCCTTTCAAACACATTTATACTTTAATTTCGTTGCTCATTATATAGACCTGCTAATTATTTTTGTTTAAAGACTAATACTTCCATTTCCCTCGTCAGCACATCTGACATACCCAGTTTCTTGTTTTGTTTTGTTTGTTTTTCTAAACTTTCGTTTGTGTAAAGGGGTCAGATTTTTCAATTGTAAAAGTAGAAAGAAAAAATTTGCTGTTTGTTATAAAGCAGCCATATTTTTAAAAATCTTTGAGACGTGATTAGAAAATAATATTTTAATTTGAATTACTCGAAAAGAGACAGAAATCGCTCTTCAGGGTTAATCTGTGTCCTATCTAACCACTAACATTTCAGGGGAGAGCTTCATTGCTGAGGGGATCGCCGGAAACTCCGTCATCCTTGAGTACACACGACTACTCAAACAATACATCATAACTCAACCCGAAGAAAAACACTGACCCAATTGGTCCTACCTTGCTTCATTAAGAAATACCAAAGATAAGACCTTTTCTTTTTCTTATTATCAGATAACACGTCAGGGGAATAATAACGGCGTTCTGACAACTCATTCTTTAGAAAGGCAAAACAGACGTTTAGAGGGTCTTGAGCTCCCCCCCCCCCCCAAATCCAGAGAAACACCTGTAGAATTAGGGAATCGATGGGGGTTTTGAATGAATGTATCGCGTGAGTCATACAAATTGGCTTTTGTTCGATTTGATGCATTTTTTATTTCGTGCTTTTTGTTTCTCTTTTGCTGTTCTTTTTAAATTAAAGGGATATAGATTACAGGAAATATAGTCTATCTCATCGTTGTTAATAATTGTAGAGCTTTTTTTAATCGATATTTGTCTGTTTCTTATTCTTCTACTGTGAGATTTTAATACTAGACACAACTAACCATTAAAAAGATGTTCACACATGAGAGAAGATTTGAGTGGTATAGGATCAAAACTAGCAATCTCCAGCAGGCGTTTTTTTCTTCTTTTTTTCGGTGATGGGCAAAGAACTATATCTTAAACATTTTTTAAGATATAAATTCGAAATTCCCTTTAGAAAAATTCCCACATTATTTTTTATTTGTAGGCCATTTTCCACAAATTTTCATTTGAAGTGATTGAAATATTGTACGGAAGTATCCTTAACTCAGTAATTCATATTATCATATTGATCATTTACAGAACATTTTGAAATAAACTTCAAATGACAGATATGGTTGAATGAAAGAGCTGGGTTTCCCATACTCTTCAAAAGTGTAGATTTAACGAAATTATTCAATCCTCTAGTTCGGTAAAATGGTCAGTTATTGGCCATGCAGCAGATGACCACTTAATTTCTTTTCTTGGTTAGTCTAACTTTATATATGCATCATAAAAAAAATCTTTCTACTTTATATTAATTATTTTGTGTTTCTCTTTGTAGGTTACTGTGATAGAAGAAGCTATTCGTTACATAGATTACTTGCACGGAGCCCTGTTGACCAGGCTAAGAACTAAAGGTCTCCCCAGTTGTTTGCGGGGTAAGTGAAGCAATATTACCTTGCGATTTAAGTTATTTTATTAAGTATCTACAATTGACAATTGTTAGGTGGTGAGGAGCAGCTAATAGTTTTTTTCTATCACAAATTACAAATTCTTGTCAGTAGAATATAGACAAAAAAGTGCCCCTCCCCCATTATGGAGTCTCTAGAGTTAATTCATGTATAAGCATAATTTTTTCGAGTCATCATAAAGAAATAATTAATAGATTTGAAAGCATTTGTATATGTGCAATTTATTTGTGCATTTAGTTAGAATTGTTTCAAGGACTGAAACACTTACAATTTTTGCAGCAATTATAACCCATACAGCCAGCATCAGTTGAAAACGTAAGGAAAAATTGCAATAAATTTTAGAATGTGTAGCATATTCTTTGGAAAATGTTTTTCCTCTAAAATTACGTTTCTTATAAATTATAATCTTAATATCTAGGAGATGTCTTAATATCCCCATCATTGCTTGGATCTTCTTTGTACTCTAAATACACATTAATAGAAAATTCCGGGGTAAACAAAATATGGAAACTTGTTTACTCGTTTGTTGTCGTATGCTTTTACTTTTATAAGAACATCTTTCAACTTGATTTTACTAGGGGAAAATTGATTATTGTTTGAAGAAAATACTTATTCTTTAAATTAACTTGGTAAAGAAAATACTATTTTCTTTCGAACATAGTTCAAAGCAGTCTTGTGCAGAAAATGAAAAGCGTTAGCTTTGTTCGCATTATATATTTGTACACGTATATTCTTTCTTGTTCGGAAGAATTCTTTTTATGATTCGATTCATAGGAAGAAAGCAAGCGAGTAGTGACGTTTTATCGACAAAACATTTTTAAACTTTGTTTGCATACTATATTATCTCGAACATCTAATATTTTATTAACTAGTACAACTATTTTTGTATATTACTCTTAATATTTTATGTATACATCAATCGATGCGTGAAAAGGATTTTTGAAACTAAAATGCGCAACTGTTTACTTCAGTAATGCTGTAAAGGGCGGAATAAAACAAGCTAAGACTATTTAACAGCTGCTTTTTATAATATCATACAGAATTAATCGTTGTTCAGCTGTTTTGATCCGCCCCAAAAAAACCTTTCAAATTACGCGTATGTTACGTCACTCTTAAAATGAACTACTGTCTGTTCCGGTAACACTTCTTAGAAAAAAAATCGTACGTCACATATGTAGCTCACCAGGGAAGCCCAGATCGGGACCGTTTTAAGAAAATTCCTATCCAATGACTTTCTCTTCACCTTATAAAAAAAAAATAGCATGTGGGCGAAAGAATCCTGACAGCAGGTGCTAAGCACTGCTGATCTTTTAAATTCTTCAAACACTATCCCCCTCACTTTTTTTGTCGATAAATATATATACTGCTTACCGAGAGAGAGAGACCGCACAGGGGTGAGAAGACTTCTGTCCCCCCAAGAGCTCTGCCTGTAATGCTCCCCCAATTTTAACGCCAGGTGTACATATCTCCGATTGTTGGCGTGGGTTTCCTCAGAAGTGGGGTGTCAGAATTTCTTACTTTATTGCTTTTTTGGCACAAAATGTAGATAAGGCGTAAAGTTTTTCTAGTAGGTTTTAAAATATACTTTTAAATAAAATGAAATATACTTTATGTTTTTTCAACACCATAGAGGAGGAAATTATTTATTTTGTTCACTTTTCGGTTAGGTGTCTGATTATCTATGCTATTATTTAACTCTAAAAAACAATAGTGTTCTTTTAACACCTATTGCTGATTTTATGAAAGGAATTAGTTACAGTTACAATACTCAAAATAATTAGCAACTTCGAACCGCCTTAGAGATATTTAAAAAAAGCATTTTTCTTCTCTTTATACTTTAAATAACTTAGTTATGAACGAGAAATGTAAACAGTGGGCACGGAAAATTGCGACTGATGTGGTTCTGGTTTAATATGTAGATTAATGCATTTTTGTATGGTAAATTTGTATATATTTCTAAGCGTAAGTGGAATAAAAATAGCAAGAGAAAACATTATAACATTATTTTTACATCTCAAATCATATAACGGTTGTGATTGCATTTATGATTAAACCACAATTATTTTACTCTAGCGGTTTTAAACAAGAGCAAGTATAATTATTTCATTTCGTCTCAGTAGTTTTCTCAGAACAGAATTTGCGGTAAAAAATGTTGCGTTAATTTAGAAAAGAATTATTTTTTAAGTTAAAGGAAATCTAGTCTATATCCATGTCTGCTGACACTTTTAATCTTTGTTTATTTTTTTAAGAATTTACCTTAGCAAAAGTGACAGAAATGTATAAAACGAGGGATTTTCATCTATGTTAGAATGGTTACATTAATTTCCCTTTCGAGCTGTGCGTGTACTTTTAATTTTCGTTAAGTTCTACAATTTTGCCAATCTTATTTTATCGCCAAAAGAAGGAAATGCGCCAAACCATCTTAGCAACCCCTCAAGCGTTTTAGGAGGCAGAGGCTTCGAACGCGAGAGGCCGTGAGAAAAATTCCCCAACAGGTACGATGCTTAGGGAAGGGGGAAGATTGCGTTCGAATGTTCGAATTCCTGCGGACACCTGGACAGTAAAAAGAAGAAAAGGGCGCGCTTAGCATGTGGTGAGCACGCATTTGTGCAATTGCGCAAGGTGTAAAGGCTAAAAAGATCTAATTGGATCTGAGCACGTAACGCACGTCTTTTGAAGTCGTTGTTGATCCGAGGTCTTACTTCTTGAAATTTACTCTTCGGTTAAGGCTCAAAGCTGCAATTATAATAGTAATAGTTAAAAAGGGGACTTACTGGGTTGAAGACCAATTACTTTATCACGTTTTCTATTTCTATGTACCAACTCACTTATAATTTATGCATGTATAATCGCGAAATGATTATATCTCTATTATGTCTTTTCTCTTTTGTTAAACATAATTTAATAATACTGGCATAGCATTTAAAATAGGTTTTAAAGAATGGTCAGACCTGAAACCAGTTGTAGTTACAAGTGCTTATCAGGTGTGCTGACGCATCTGTGATTTTGTTAAGAAATAAATAAAATAATAAAAAAATTAAATGAGCTTAAAAGAAGGTACCGCACGTAACAAATACAGCAAGACTAGGGTAGCCATAATGGAGAAAAAAAAGCAATGGGAATTTCACAAGCTTTAACAATTTTCTTGGCGAAAATCTGCGTCTCATATTGCATTTGCTTTCCTAAAATTAGAATTTCTCCATCAAAAAGCGAATGCCAAGAAAAGGTTAAATGTTTTTTTCGATAAGTATTCTGAATCAGACTGTAAGCTTATAACGACCTTCGCGACACATTTCTCATATTCATAAAATTTTTCTTCTCGAAAAATACTTGTTCCGGAGTTCTAATTGTATGTTATCTGCTTTCGGGATAAAATTTTTGATCCCATTTAAAATACGTCATTATCTTTCCTGGTGAAATTTAATAGCGTTCTCTTTATCTAAAGATAGTAAGGATTGCACCTAAACAATCAAGGAGAGAAACTATTTTCTCTTAAGCTATTTGAAATTTAAGCATGTTTCTCTTAGAATACCTAGAAATGTCTTATTATAGACATTTCAAGTTTTTGTTTTCTGTATAGATAGAATTATTCTTAAAATCTTAAAGCACATTTGCTCTTTCTTGAAAAGCCTCACTAGGTACCCTACCTCTTTATGTGTCTTAGTTCTAACTTAATCTCCCCACTGTTTATTGTTCTCATTGAAATTCTGCACGCTTCCGCAGTCTAAGTTCTTCAATTTATGTTCTATCGGTTTGTTCTCGGAACAGTTCCCCCATCAAATTACAGCCTGCCCATTACCTTGCCACGTTGTTGATTTTATTTCTTAATCTCGCTAAATATTCATTACCTTCACACCCATTCGCACACATTCCATCCATCAGAGAGACAGACTTAATTGATTAAGCATAGAATTTCGAACGCCTCACCCTCCCTCCTCTCAAGAACTCAACCCCACCCATCGTCTTACTTAGTCAAAATCGCTGGACCACCCCTTTAAATGGTATCGATTAATCGTCGCTGATTGATCCGTCCACCAATTGATGTCTCAATGTAGGGTGGTTTCGAAAAGTATCGACCACCCAATTCGAGTAGCCCTACAGTACTGATTTCCAATATCTCCATGAGTTAATTTGAATTAGACTATTATACGCAAGTCGGCGTGATGATCCCCTTGAAATTATTTAAATAATTGTGTTGTGGTTATTAGGACCACACCTAGGTGTACTTTTAATTCTGTCGTCTATCTTGTCTTTTAAATAACTTGCAGTAACACGAAATTACCAATTATTTGTTTGATAAACTAAATTGCTGATTCATTTTATTTTGTTTCACGTTAGAGGTTAATGTATCTAGTAGTAATCGTCGTAGATTAGGAACTACGCATGACATTTTTTGATAGTGTAACGTCAATTCTTATTGCCTGTTTTCAATTGGGATAAATTACAAGCATGTTGAAACTTGATACGTTACGTTACAAAAAAGTTACAAAATGGCAACAATGAAGACGAGTAAGTCCTCGGTGCAAATCCCCCTCTTAAAGCATCTGGTGGGCGTCCTTCTCGAAAAAACAAGTCTCTTACCCCTGTATTTTTTACCTTTTTGTAATTGGGGGTAGACTTGGGATGAGGGGAGAAATAGCTGACATAACAGGATAACAATGAATAATCCAGTCATCTAACTTTGGTACGCCGCATTTCAAGCCCAACAACTACATAGCTCACAATGGTTCGATAGCAGGGCCTTCTGCAGCTGCTTGCCAAACATAATCTCGAAAAGTACTTTATCCCGGTGAAGACTACAAGTGAAAAGCTTTTATTCTGAAATCGTCACACCTGGCTTTCAATGTCACCCCCTGTTCGCAAAAAGAACTTTTTCTTTCGTGCCCTCTTCTTCGGTTTTCCAAGAGGGGGTCCTAGAGTAATCAAAGGAACTCCACCGGTTCTTTATTAAATGGCTAATCTGGTTTCTCGTGTTAACCGCTCTGGGGGGAAAGGAGGTGATGCAGACGTTTGTTGGCAATTCGTTTGACCATTTGGCAATTTCTTGGGGGCAATAATAAAAGGTATTGTCGTCAATAAACCATGTGACGTTGCCACAATGGCGATGAAGGAAAAAAGTTCCTTGGCGACATTTCAGCATGTAAAACTACAGTTTATTTCACCGTCATCTTGCTAAGAGAAGTTCTTAGTAAATAAAAAGACAGATTTAAATAATTCTTCAATATTTTTAGCTTTGTGTAGTCCTGATAAACACCATGTTGATTATTATTTGGCACATTTAATGAAAAGTCTATTAGTATTTCAGTCAGTGATGGAAAGCAAATTTTTTAATACAGATTTTAATCTCTGGCATGAGTAAGTAAACAAAAGAAAGATATTTTGAACAGATTGTTTGATTATGAAATATTTTTTTTATCCTTGTAAAAGAAGTTTCTTCATCACAGATTGGTGAATAATCAAAATCTACGATTTCTCCTTTTTGTCGCCAATTTTATCGCCAACTATTTCTCTGCAACCCAGTTATAACCCCCACCATCTATTTATTGGACAACAGCGCTCTCTTCTGAATTGAATGCATTAACCTCACAAAAGTTGTCAATTGTAAACAGTTATTCTTAACGCCGATACCTTATTATTGACATTAGAGGCGTATTTTTGACATCAGAGACGATACTTCCCGTCTTACCTATAATAAACAGATTTTATTATTGTTGCGAAGGGAATGATCTAGCTTTTTGTGATTTTCAGAAGAAAAGAAACCCCTTAGAATTTCGAGTCTCTGTAAGTGGTGAGCTATCGGGATACATTATGTAAAACTGAATCGTTAAGTTTCAGAAATGCGAATTAATCGCATCTAAATGTGAATGAATGTGATTTGCTCCTCTCAAGTACCCCCTTATTAAATATTGTTTTTTCTGAGCTGTTCGTTTTTAGGTATATTTCCCGAAAATAAGTATTCCAGTGAAGTTTCTAAAATCACATCTCCAGAAACAATCCTTCGTTTAATGATGATGCCGGCAGTGCTGTGAAAGAGACTTTAGAATTAAACTTTATATCTTTTATCTTCTGTTTTTCACGCTTATATATATTTTTTATTTCATTCAAAAGAACCACATTATGTGACTTGCTGTGGAGGTATTAATGATGTCAAAGGTAAATAGACTTCTGAGTTCAAAGCAGCACTCAATTTATGCGAAATTCATGGTTAGAGAAAAATTAACTTATTAGATAATGGTTATAGGTTATTAAACTTCTTACTAATTAATTCATAACGTACACCGTTTCTTTTCCCATGTGTCTGTCATCAAACCTCGATCTTAAATTAGGAAGTTCCATTTAAAAACGATAAATACTACAGAACCTGCAACAAATAAAAAAGGTCTGCTCTTTAAAGTAGCTTTCAAACTCCTTTCCCGTCAAAAGGGTTCTTTTCATGGTGGTCTCCACTTCACTATGTATCAAAATACGTCTCGAAAAACGCAACATGCTCCAACAGACGCTTGAAAAAGGGGGGAGAAACCTCCAACCGTGACGTTCCATCCTGGGGTGGCCTAACGCTGACAGGTACATTTTACGTGTAAATCAATCAGTTCGATCCATAATCGCACCTGTTCCACAGCCCCTTGCAGGGCCCTCTGGACTAAGCAGAAGGCAGGCTGTTCTTTTGTCCGCTTTCTCAGTGTATTTCTGATTTCATTGTGAGATGATCATCATTGCAGTTCTGTTCAATTTTCAATAGCACCCCGATCAGTTATAAATTCATACCACGAGCAGAAATTTCCTTATCTGTAATTGATCTCTCCAGTATCATGTTACATACAATTTGCATTTTAAATATGAATGGATTGTTTTTTCCGTACCGTCATTCTCTTAACGTCTTGCGCTAGGGCAATGTATAGGCGGAAGTAAAGGGGTCCAAATCAATTTATAGCGAGATAATATTTATAATCATTTTTATGAACGGCCCTTATGCGTAAATGCATATGAATAATGACGAGATGCAACGTTCCTTCCAACAAGGGCGTTTGCCTTGTTTTTTGTCTTCTTAGTGCACTCTAAATTTCGTAGCTAATTCGTGAAAGACAGTGGATCTTCCCGATGTGGGTTGGAGGACTGCACTTTGTCAGTCACGGATAAAAATTTAGAAAAATTCCGCATTCGGCATATTTTCCCTTCAACATATTTATAGGCTGTGCCTTACTGAGGAGCCCATACCAATGCCGAAGCCTGCCTGCTGGAGGAGTACGTATTTGCATTTGAATAAATATAGATATGGTTAATATATTAAATTTTTAATTTAATAAGCATTTTATTAATGCTATGAGTAATTCTTAAAGGGAGAATAAATGCAAAATCAGACAACGTGTCATGCACGTTTACATAATTTTGGATAGTCAACAGTCGACGTGTATTGTACGGCATTCCAGCGCAAATGGTTAACTCCCCCCCCCCTTCTTTAGGCTCTTGATATGGATGAGAGAATTTCCAATTTCACGGTGATCTATGTTCCCATGTACGTTGGAAAGGAAAAAACTTTCTATTTTTTTTCTCTCAAATGTGGTTGACCCGTCGGCTGGCAGGTGTGCGTTTAAAACAGTTGTGCCTCACTGCTGAACCCCAATTAATTCCTGCTTAAGATATTTATCTTGCTTTGTTGCCTTCGAATGGTGCATTCTGGTGTAAGAGATTAAATATTATGGACATTTACAGGCAAAATTTCTCATAATTGGTTAGGTTTGGAGCGCCGCTATTGTAGTTCCAATGTGCTGCACGGCAACACACTGGAACTACAGCATAAAGCCCCTTTTAATCGACTACAAACACCCTTGCCCATGCCGGATTCGTAACCGCTGTCTTAGATCCCGAACCGTATTATAGGTCCTTATGCTGTTTATCTAATGTCCGTGCCTGTGTACTAATACAATGCAAGTGTTGCTTGGATTTAAGAGTAAGCCTTAACTCGAAGTAAGCAGTTGACTACAGTAAACTAACATTAGTGTTCCAAAAAACGTATTAAATGCAGGCAGAAAACCTTGCGTTCATCGACGACTGTTATAAAATGGTCTGAACTGTGGTTATTTGGTTTATAGCCCTCGCGTTGCATTGCGGAATTAAAACCAAATCCTTCGGATTCAAATTGTTTTACCGAGTATGAATCTGCAGAAAATCAGTCATTTCGGTTGAGACTGATTGGCCTTTAAAAATATTTAAAAACACTTAAAACAATATAGTGTGCTTGGTACCCATTCTTCTATTGTCATTCTTTCCGGCTAGTATTAAAAGTATGCTCTTGTGTTATCTTCAAAATGAAACTGTGGTGGAAAACGTAGAGTCTCGTAAAACGCTAATTTCTTTCTTCGGAGAAAATTCTATCAACTGCGAAACAGCAGGGATTCGTGTCTGTTATTAAGTTCATTACATACTTTCTCTAATAATGACATTTATCCCTTGCCCCTTTCGCCGTGTGTACACTAATTACAGCGGGACTACAAAAAAGACCACCAAGGAACTGACTTCCGCGGCGTGGGCAGGGTTTAGTTTACGTAACCACACCCTAGTGTCTTTGTATGTCGGGTTTCGATTTCAAAGTCCAGTCTTCATTACGTGTGGTCCATCTCCATCGCGACGGGGTATCCAATTTCTAGCATTGTGTGTTTAGAGGAGTTTGATTGACGGTTTTTCTTAATTATTTTTATCCTACCGTATACTTCCTCCACCTATTTATTTTTGCTCTCAGAGTGAGATTAAAAGAGTTGAAAGCTGGGGGTTTGGTTAAAAACACGGTTTTTTTTCCTTTATGCTTTTTGTGTCATTACATACTGGGTGTCTCAGAGGTAGAAAGTGATTTGCACTATATCATGAAAAATCATACTTATATGCAAATGTCTCATAACCAGTTCGGAACCCTAACATTTCCATGTTCAACTTGTTAAAAATGATCAAAATGAGTTAAGATCAAGTTTGTAACGGGTTATAAACGAGCACTTGTCCTAATCTGTCAGAATTGTATCTATCGTTCTAATCTATCCACAAGTATTAGAACTACCGCTAGTTTAAATTATTTTTACATTTCATATGTATGCTTACAATCATCACTAGCATACATAGCCAGATGTTTGAAGGTTTTCAAAGGAGGAAAATTTTGTTCTCTAATTCACTTTTTTCCTGAGTGCCATATTTATTAAACCTACCATAAGTCAAAATTGTCTTCTAATGTCCAGGTGTATTCATTAGAATCAACAAGGGCTGAGTCCAAGTCCTACCGGGGGCTGGGACTCAATAATTAAAAACAGAATTTGGGTCTATCTGGTATTAGTGTCCAAAAAATAAGATAGACAAGTAATTTTAAAAAATATTAATAAGTGTAAAAAAAAGATAAATTTTAAGATTTTATGTAATATTCATTATTGAAAACATTTCTTAGCAATATTTTCTAGAGCTTTTATAAAAACCTATCCTCTAAAATACTTAAAATGCAAGCGAAATTAGCTTCGGGTCCTGGCCGACACAATCACTTTGTTCGAATTGTTGCCCGTGTACTCTCAACTTAAAATTACCCTGACTTGCTTGGTTCAGAGATTTTCGGGCCCGGATTTCGAAAATTGATATGAATATGAATTCGTTTATGTACTAGTCATTTTCCATTTCGTTCTTGAATGTTTGCATCGCGTCTGCGAAAGAATTCTGGACGTATTTCGTTCCAATGAGAATTAAAATCGATCCAGTCTTTTTCTTCTTTTTTTTCCCCCAGTTAGTAAACTAGCATGAACAGTTTCAGTCAAACCCATACATGAGGTGAAATCACATGATCATTAGAGGTATGTCAAAGCAGAATATAGTGTTGAATAGGTAATTACCCAAATTAGTTATCTGCAATGCGAAAGGCAAAGGTTTTTACATTACCTTGTTTTCTTTATAACAAAATATCAAAGTGAAGCCACAGCTGTGCGGTTAACTCGATGCACTTGAATACCTTCATACCAAGTTAAACGGTTCGATGACATAAGAAACCTGGAAAAAAATCGTCTAACCCTTTATACATTACCTTCTCAATATCTTTCCCACGTTAATATTTTTATTATTTTCCTTTCTCTGTGCAGGCCGGCAATAATGACACAATCACCGTTCTAATCATGGCATCGTCGTTTGCAGCTGCCCGGTCGCTCTTTCTCACGCTGTTTCTTTTCCCATCTTTAATTTATCGCTCGTTAAGCATTCTGCAGTTTTATTAGTAGTCAGGTGGTTGACTCTATTCAATATGTCGCGAGAATTCGGATTAATGGTTTCGCCATTTGGCGAACTTATCTTGCAACTTTGGCGAGTGAGTGTGTGGTTCTTCAATAAACAATTCTTTAGGATAGAATTTTTGATCGAAATTTTATTTTTTCCTTTAATTTATTTCTGAGCCCAACGAAATAAAAGTTTCTGCAAGATAGAATTTTGAGTACAAACGCTTAAGTGCACCAGCGCTATATGTTTTTTAGAGGGTCATACTAGTCATAATTTAATTTTCCAACGATTCTAAAATGGTTAAACAAGAAAACATACTTTTAGCAATACATACCTGTAGGTGTTTTAGAACCTGTATTTCCGTGTAAAACTGCGATAAAATTGATCCCCACACCCATATTTTTCACGTGTACCGAAGAAATTTTTTTCTATATTTCTCCCCATTTGGTGCTGTTTGATTTTTTTCTCCCCACATAACTAACCCTATCCTCTAGAATACGAGCTCTTTTAAGGTAAACTCGCTGAATTTTTGCCATCGGAATACTCGCATCTGAAAAATAGGCAAATTTTACCCATTTTACGATATATTTCTCTCTGAAATCATTGTATGGAAAAATCTAATAACATCCAGCGTATCGATATATTTAAAGCCATGATAATGTAATCTCTTCTGTTGCCAATATTAATGTATATTCTCTGCTGTACATTCCATGCATGCTTGGTGGTAGATTTATTTCAAATTCTATATAATTTTAAATAAGCAGAATGTTGTAGTTTTTATTGGACGAAGTTTCAATGAATTTATGAAACTACTTCGTCCGGTAATTTTCAAATACAAGCTAAGCTGTTAAGAGTTTTTTATGAGATGATATAAAAGGACAGAATTTGTTTCGTATTTGAATCGTCTCAATGGCTTTCACGTAATCTACTTGAGTTCTCTTCACAAAACCGTAACAAATTATCTTCCTTGGCGGCGATTTGGTTTTCTTACGGCAACCATACCAATCAGAATGTTCCAAACAGTGCGAAAACCCTTTGCGTGTGTTATTGTCGTAACATCCCCCCCCCCCCCCGCTCTTCGGTTCGATCATTCATTGCCATTATAGCCTTTTATTTATTCATGTTAACTTAAGGGCATCAATTTCCGACAGCACATTGGTTATCGACGGGCATCGTCAACCTGTCTGCGGAAGAACTGTTCACGCACACGCTCGGATCGTGAGAAAAAGGCCTTCTGCTTCGCACAGTAATTCTTCTTCAGAAGCTGTTAATGTTTTTTAAAGATGAGATATAAAAGGAATTCTCCTGCAGGTGTGGAAAAGGATTAGAGAATAATTACGTTGCCTGTTCTTTCTTGTTCTCGTGTAAACATGTATTTCCAGCCTTTGTGAATCTGGGCAGAGGAAATAGAATATCTTGAAGGATTGATCTAAGAAAATTTTACTCGTGTATTAGTTAGCTTAAAGAGTGTCTGATTTTGCGCATTTTTCTGAACTTGGGGGTACACGCATAACTTTGTATTTGATTTGGCTTATAAGTATAAGGGATTTTAAATAATCGTCAATGGAAACCATCTTGCGTTTATAATGCCTACTGTCGACTTTGAAATAAATTACTTCCTGAACAAATAAAGTTCATGTTTTGTCGTCTTCAGATGTTTCGGTGTTTCAAAACATTTTTTCGAAATTGAAACGTATATTCAAAACGCATGTCCAAACTTAGAGAGAAAGGGATGAATTTTAAAAATTAAAAGTAAAGATCCTATTAGAAATTAGTGCACGATTTTTAATATGTCACCTGAATAAATAAGCACACATTTCTATGAGTTAGTCTAAAAAAATACATTTGATTATAAAGCTAGCTCTTTTCCGGAATAATTTCACAATATCCGCAATACTATCCACGTGAATTTCGAAATAAAAAGGAATATACGTTTCTAATTTTTCTTTGCCGCTCTGTGTTGACAAGATCATACGTAAGGATTCACATGCGAGAAGCGGAGGAAACGAATTTTTCTCTTTATGCACGTACGGTTCTCTACCGTGAGAAAACACGTGGCTTTTCAATGATGTCATGCTTTCACGCGTATCAAGCGGAGCGTCAGAAACATCTGTCCTCGGTATAATAGAGCATTCGTCATATCAGGAGTGTGTAATTCGCTATAAAGGATGCAGTGACAATGACAGGATTTTTGTGGGTCATTCTCTTTCAGGATCACTATTTATCTGTGCGAGCATGTTAATGATGCAGATTTCAGATGTTTTCTACATTTGAAAATACATCTTTTATTGACTGAATACGAGCTTTGCATTTAATCTTCTAATTTCAGTTTGTTAAAAAATAAAAATAAAATAAATAAACAGATTTGTTGTGGTTGATCTCAATTTTATACCCGTTCAAAAAAATAGCCTCTCTAAAATTTTAATATTTTAAAAATTACGCTCTCTTGAAAAGTTTGCCCTAAAAAAACAATTCCAAAATACGCATTTACTGTTATTAGGAAAGTACCGATAAGAAAATTCCCCATTTGTTAACACTGGGATCAGAGATTTGGAATGTCAACTGATGCGTCACTTTAAGGCCTGTTCACATAGAATCCGTCAGCCTTAGCTTAAATTTTTTTTAACCAATCATATACCAATCATTGATTCATTTAACCAATCAGCCACAACGGAATCTTAAATGCTGACTCTGGCAGATTCTGTGACCAGGCCCTAAATACAGCATCTCTGTTAGTGAAAGAAATAAAGTGCGTTTATTTTTAATGTGATGTTTAAACCGCAGGATTTTGAATCGGATCTTGGCTTAAAACACTGCTTATATCGTAAAGGAGTAAGAAAATTTTATACATATTTATCCATTCATCGAAAAAAAGTATTTCCTTATTTCTTCAATTAAGACGAGGAGGTATATTTCCCTTGTAATAGCCCAACGAAGTACTCTATTCAAAAGTCTTTTATGCATTACAAACAATCATTTGCAGCTAAATAACATTCACCCCAGTAGCTCATTCTCCAAGAGTGACTTTATGGTTCTAACATCCATATTGTATTCCAGGTCACGTACAATCTAGAATGAAAATTCTGGGGTGTGACTCTGAGAGAAAAAAATAGCCATTAGCCGAGCCGAAAGCTAGTAGCTGTTTCATTTAGGCCGGAATTCTGACTAACCCACAGTTTTAAATTTATGTACTGCGATAACATTTGTTTCCGTTGGAGAACAGGATGGATGAATAGGTAGTTACGCATCAGCGTTTAATCTTGAAGACTCTTGGTCTTATCTGACACACCCAGAAAAATCTGCTGTTGTGGGGTAGAAACGTTTGTTATATAATGCATCATTTTATATATTCTGAAATAAGAAATATTTAGCACTTTATTTTAATTGGACGGGTATTTTCTGCTATATACAATCAGAATTAACAAAAGTCCTAATGACAGACTTAAATTTTGATTGGGAAGAACAGTACGCTCCGAGCAATAATGCGTTGTGTAGTTATGTGTAAAACAAATCAAATGTCGATTAACTAATTATGCAGTGCATTTATATGTTTTGGTTTAGAGACATATACAAAATTACATTCCTTTTCTTTTTGGGGAAGAATTTTGATAGGTATATATAAGGCTTAAAGCTTAAAAATTATCCACTTGATTTCTAAATATAAGGTCTGAGACTACCTCATTATTTCTGAGAGAGTTCAATTAATTTATTAAAGAAATCTAAGATCGGAGAAGAAGCATGAAGTGGCGAAATGGTAGCAATGAAATGAAATTGTTAAGCGGCTCTCCTTAATTTTTATACCTCGAAATGCCCATAATATACGCAAACAAAATCGCATTGAAATAAAAAGACTAAAAGTTTACTCGTTTCAAATTCGAATGTGACTTGATAAACACAATCTTATTTGCAATACATTGAGAATACGTGCTATGGTAGCAAGAATTTATTTTCATCAGTGAAGTCAGACCAGTGTTTCAGACCAGTGAAGTGTCAGTTAAGCAAACGCTTGTAGAGCTTCAATTTAATACCATGGTTCATGCATATGAGTCTCACATATATCTGGATGTATGGCGCTTCATTTAGCGTAATTTAAATAATCATTGAAATAGTTGGGAAAGTGAAACCCACACCGTTCGCACGCTTTGCGGGAGACCAGGCCGTTGCGCCTTGCATGATGCGGGTTCTATTGTTCTCATTTATATGGAATTTTAAGCGAAGAGAAGGGGAAAAAAGAATCCCCTCACCATCCAGGGAAAGAAAGGGGACGGCATAGCAACGCGTGTATCGCACGTGCCAGAGTTCGGAACAGTATGGGGTGAAACTAAGGAACGAGAGGAGCATTGAATAGAGCTTCTACCCTCATGTACATATTGAAATTGCGTAGATAGTGGACGTAGGATTTTGTTTATAGGGTATCTTCATGTTTGGAAGTCGTTTTGGCATGTCAAACCCCAAATTTTCTCCAGACATCAGCATAATTAGAAAAAAATAACGTTTATGGGAACTCGTGGGCTATTTAAAGAACGTGCTATAAAAATGCCTTGCATTTTCCGAAAGAAAATGCATTGCATTTTTGTAAGAACAGCATCAATTCTTTTTCCAACATATCGGGAAGAGTTCCTTGAAAGTCATACACAGAAACTTTTCCAGCTACCGTTTCCATTTCTTGCAGATCATCGCTGGATGCCGTTAAAGATCTTTATGCAAACTGATTACTATCTTGACTGCAACTAATTTTTGTCATGGCAGATATCTGGTTGAATAATTTGTAGAAATAAAAAATTAATCCATGGTTCAACATATATTCTATATAACCTCTGCAAGGAATATTTGAGCTACTTGACGCGTTTATATGTTTGTGACATTGTAATAATTTTCATGGGCATTCCGAATAGATATCGCGTTACTGGCTTATATAGAAGATTTATTTTTAATCTTTTTTTTTTTTACGTATAATAAAACCGCATTTACGATTTATATATATATATATATAATATATATATATATATATATATATATATATATATATATATATATATATATATATATATATATATGATGTTTCCTTCATTTGCTATTTCTAAACTTTTATACAGCCCCCCTCCTGTACAACTAATTGTACTCATGTGAGGGGAGAACGTGGCGATATGAAACATATTTTCCTGCGCGATCCCAGCCTACCTAATACAATCAGAACACAATAGAACCCCCCGTCTAAAACTGTCCTGCTGACTTCGGTATTAAATTTTTGGCGAAAGCGGGGGACATATTGTTATGGGTGGATTTGATGGATTATGCGATTAATGCAGAAATTTAGCTATGCTACTGCCTCCGCTACTGTGGTATCGATAGAGCAGAGGGAACGAAGTCAAAGAACTGTTAAAAAAAATAGGATCATGCCCTTGTTTTCACTCACATTTGGATTTGAAAGTACGGTTGGTGATGCTTATTAATCAATAAAGGTTGTTCTTAAAACTTTTAAGAGAAGGGCATGTTATATTAAAAATTTTAAGAATATTTGTAATGGACGAAATAGTGTTTGACTTTACTTTGTCTTTTTCAACTAATATAATTCTGAATTTAATTGAGATTCAATTAAATCATTTAGCAAAATGATTCACAGCCTCCAATTATTAAAGCTATTGCATGTTATGAAATGTAAAAGAAATCCCCTGTAAAGATTAAAAAAAAATACTTTTCTTCTTGAACTCTATCCTTTTTCTGCAAATGCATCGAAAGCTCTTTTGACGTGAAACATTAAGTATTATTTCACATTACCACCAAGTACGCCTAACAAATGTCTTGGCTAAGTTAAGTTCGCGGAAATAATACGTTTAGTCTCATGATTCACCCGAACGTCATTGTCCAATCGTATCTACAGACAGGGTATGAGGTCTCACCATCCTGATTAAAGGCCAGGAAGTCCCGACATAACAAGCGCAATTGGATAAGTGATGACGAGCCGGTCTCCATCATTCAGAAGGCGGGTGCAACGTCTCCCGGCAGACAACCTAATCCGGCGCCGAAATACAGCTCATTAAAATGAAGATTAAGACGTTGGTGACGGTTTTATTTAGATTTTGGACTTGGAAGACACACACTGTTAACTTCCCACCCACACACACACACTCTCACTGCCTTGAAAGGGGGATTTAAAGCAATCCAAGTCTTTTATAATCTTACTCCCATTAATATCTTCTTAGAGCTTTTAGGCAAACCGTAACTCGCTCCGTTTTACGCTGCACTGATGAATTAAAATTAGGATTTAGTGAGAAATGGGGGCTTACTCATCCAGAAATAATGTTAGCATCTTTTCTAAAAGGGTTTCACAATGTCGTAGTCTGTTGTAATATGGCATTAACGTAAGATATTGTGTCCGTCTTAATGATACAAATACTGAATACGTCCCTCCTAAAACACGCTGTGGACCAAAGTTGTGGGTAGAAAACGAGGCTCTAAACAGAAAGAATTTAGTTCTCAAAACTGAGAAGAAAAATTACGAAAATGCCTCCTTTTCGTAACATAAAGAAATAAAAATACAATCAGCGTATTGGAAAATATTTTTTTTTCTCCTTTAAAAAAAAAAGCCCTTGCAATTATTCGAATACAAATTTTCTATTTCAAAATATGTAAATGTTCATCTAGCATTGTATTATTCATTATAATTTCATATAATTTGCATTTTACCAAAAGAAAAAAAAATATTCAGTTTAGAAGTGTCAACTAGATAAAAGGATACCTAATGAACAAACAGGGGTAGATATAGTTAACGCTTAACAATAAATCGTTCTCGTTTATTACCTTATCTAAAAGTCAATTTATCAAGAGCTGAAGTTTCAAAAACCATTACATGAAAAAATACTATTTTTTTTTCATTTAATTGCAATTTGTCTGAGTAAGTGAACACTTAAAAGGAAAAGAAATTATTAATTTAATATAAATGACCTCCCAAATAATTAGAATTAAGCAATAAACAGTTTCAGGATGAATAAGTTTACAGCCGGTTTAGAGTGCCTCATTTAAAATGACAAAACAAATACATATAAATCCCGCCTTGGAAGCTTTCAATTGGCCGGCTTTTAACCAATCAAAGCAGAACAGAAGGAAAAAATGCGGCCAAAATTATTTTTCTTTACCTTCTGCATTCACGATTCTGTCAGCAATAAACATAAATGCAACAAGCTCGGGGGAAAAAAAAATAAAAGATGACAAGCTCTAAACAGGTCAACCTTTAGAAACTGAGATATAGTTCATTCTCTGCACTCCCCCCTTCTCTTTTTCCTTTTTAATTGTCGTTCTTTAAGGATTTAATGCTCTACGCCTGCCAGCTGTTCGTTTCTACATGTCGCAAGGTTGGAATGCTTCAGGAAAAATAGCAATTTTCTTTTTCCGATCACAGTTTGCGAAGTAATTAATGATTAAATAAATAGATCTCCTTATTCCTATTTTGAATGTTCCACGAATAGAGTTTACACATCGTTTGTCGGTATAACGCAGAATGGTACAAATCATTCCCTTGCACAGCGAAACGAGATTTATAATTAACGTAATGGAAATAGAAAATTTTAAGTTCCCCTTAATATAGCACTGGAAATCATTTGAATACAGATTGGCTGTTTCAAATTATTTACACATTCATTTATGATGATATTTCTGAATTATTGTAGTATAATATAATATGCATATTACAAAAAAAAAGTTTCTAATATATAAATTCCAACCAGATTTCATGCTGCCCCACCACAGGTCCTGGGTTCGATCCTGCGACTGGGTAAGGTGACCCAGCCTTTCATCCCTTGAGTGGGTTGATTAAATGAGGACCGAGCATACTTGGGAACTAAACTCTGGGGGGTCCCGTGTCAGGTTGACCACCTGACCGAGACATGCTGTATGGTAACCCAAGCCCATGGTCAAGAAAGCAGAGATGGGCACCGCCGGCTTTGGTTCGAATTCGGACTGTTGTGCCGTGAGTGTAGTGAAGGGCCGTGAGTTTTAGTGAACATTAAGATACTGTTTAATTGTTATGTATGCTTTTGAAAGCATACATAACAATTTAACAGCATCTTAATGTTCACTAAAACAGTGTGTTTTAAAATTTTCTAATTAATAGCATTTTACTCGATAATATCGGATCTACATTTTTAAGGCATATGTTTCAGTTACGTTTGTTTAACTATGACCAGATTTTTTTTTAACAATATATGATATATATTTATTTTCCTCTAATTTCAGGAGCCGACATCGATGTCAACCATCTTAGTCTGGAGGACATCAAGGCGCTGGTGTGTCAGCTAGTCGAGAAAAACAACCAACTGAAGAAAAGACAACAACAGCGACGTCAAAGCTCTGGTGGAAACTCATCTGTGTTCGAAAGATCCAGGCATGTGCCCTCTTATCTTGTTAAGACGGCCCTGCACAAGCGAACGTGAAAATCATTAGAGATGGTGAGTACGGATAATTGCATTAACATAGTTCACAGTGTTCTGAATTCTTAAAAGACTTAAGGCATTCTTCCGTGAAGTTAAGGGAAAAATATGTTTGACTATTCCTTGGTGTGTAATTTTATTCAAATTATTTCTAAATAAGGCCGCTGTACCTCAGATGTTATGATATATGCAGCTCGTTATTGTATACTTCGGCATTAAGTTACCACGCCACGCCAATTTCGTAACTTGAATCCAAGGGTAACCCCTTAGATATATGTAACGAACTCTCTCTTTGCTTTAATTCATAGAAGAAAAAGAAATTGAAACCGACTGGAAAATGTTCTGCTAGAATAAGGATACGCGTTTGAAAAATTAGTCATCTCATGATTAAAAGATGATTTTAAAATTATCATTTCATCTCGACGAGACTAGATTAGAAACAATTAAACTTAGCATAAAATTAAGATTATTTACAAATAAATATATTTTCTTTCAAATTTAATTCAAAATACTGTGCCCGTTTTCACTCCTGTTTGTGCTCTCAATATCTCTTTAAAGTTCATTGTTTCTATCTCACAACAAACCCATTTGTTTTTTTCATTAAATTGATTTAAAATTTTTTTATTGGGACTTAGTTATAAGACAGTTTAATCAAAGCTATTGTACTTCAATTTTTATTATTAAGAGCATCGTTGGAAACATAATGCATCTGCTGTCTACATGCTGTATACTTTCGTAGCTAGTCATGGAATTTCTAATTGAATGTTGGTGAAAGCCACACTGTACTCGATTGTCAACAATTATATCCGTGGCAGAGATTTCCTGTTACCTTTTTAATCATACGTGTATTCTGTCAAGCTCTCTGCGTGAGACTTTTCAAGGTACAATTTATGTCCACCTTCTGACCAATAACAAACAACCCTTTTGACGTCTCAATCTATGATATCTGGTGCACAAACATTACTGTATAGGAATCTCTCAGTAGGTGGACATGAATTCTTAAGGGTGGAGGATCCAATAAGCAACGAAATGAAGTCCCATCGGGCGGGGTCCCGGGGATATAATTTACGGTCTTACAACTGTATTTAAGTTTTAATAGCTGTTAAATATCTCGGATAATTGCACGGTAGTCCGGCACGCCCTGCGAGATACAGAGGGGACTCGCAATTGAGTTTCTTTCTTTGCGGTGGTCCAGAGAGTAATTGCGACTTTTGAAGGATCTATTAAGGCGAAAGCGATATTGTTAGAAATTGACTTACTTGTGATAGGGTGTTGGAGCAATAAATTGGGAGGAACTTTTCTCTGTAACGAATTACACGGATAGTAATTGGAAAGTTGTCTCTCTTTTTCAAGACAACCGTAGTAAAACTTTCTAAGCTTTAAGAGCCGTAGAGGTTTGAGGAAACCCTACTTTTTTTATATATAGATTTCGTTACTCACAAATGATTCAAATCCCCACCCAAAACGTGCCCTGTTCTGAAATATTCGCATTAGATGTTATCGAATAAAACAAGTCTTTATGAAAAACATTTCCAAATTTCATCTGGTGTTCAATGGTTTAGCCGTTTATTGTGTTATTTATACGCCATTGCGTTTTTGTTATCCTATAATTTATTGACATTACGCCCACGTGGGGACTGCTTTCGTTGTATAAGAATTGCAAGATGGGGTACATTAGGCTCTCATCTGTTCAAAAAAAAAAAAAAATATATATATATATATATCAATCAGCTTTCTTTAACAAGCAATACCAGTAATACATCAACAATCATTATTTGATAAATTAAATACTTCAAATTGTTAGTGTCTTCTGAGAATGAATGATAGGATTAAATTTTAAAACATCAATTTATGTGAAACAAAACACCAGTTTGTATGAGAGAAATAAATAGAATTCAATATGAATTAAACTCGAATCTGTTGGAACATCGTTTCAGAGCACTGCGCAACCCTTACTATCCCGCATGATTAGTTTTTAAATCATCTCCTTTTAAAATGCGTATGAACTACCCAGAAGTCACTTGGAGCTAACAAAAGCTCCCGTATGCACCTGATATGAATTCTGATCACTGTCTATTCTGGTGGGGGTGTGGTTAAAGCTCTCGAAAATCGCCTTTGGGTGAGGCAGGTAACAAAAGAACACAATAAAAACAAAGAGAATAAAATTGCTCATCTCTCGCATGTCAAACATATTGTTCTGAATCAATTATGTTCGCTGCCCACAAGTGTATTCGTCGGTAGACTTCATACTAGTTTTTTACCCTCTTTATTTACTTTTTTTTAATGAGTCTCGCTCAAGCTGCTCATGGTTTCGTGCTAATTTTCTATTTTGTTTGAATGATATTTATGAGGTGTTACTTGCAGTCATAAATTTAAAGGTAAGACGAGTTGAGCTGTTCAATCCTGTTTTGAACTGATAGCACTTGCGTATTGCCATTAGCAGATTGTCTCGTTAGATTAAGTTTTTAAAGTTTTTGTTTTTCATGCTAATTATCGATTTTTTTCTGGCTTTAATATAAAGTAATATTTTTAGTTCTCCTTATTTTCCTTTTAATGATATGGACCACTTTTCACAATTTTTTCTTTCTCAATATTTGGTGGATTTACACTGTAACTATGTCAACCTCTGCAGAAAAATGAATATTTTCTTGTTTTTTGACGATGTTCAATATTAGGATTTTTCCTTATCCTGGTGATAGCTGCCTTTTCATTTTGGAAGGCATGCAATATGCTAAAAAGGGGGACACTTAATACTATTAACTAGCCCTATAAAATAAATTTAAACTAAGGAAAGGAGTCTAAAATTTTAAATAAATACTTATAGGGAAAAGGTTCTTATTACCCCAGCACATTAATTACTGTCCATAGGCTGTTTGATCCACTGATACCTCAAAATTTTCGTTTCTAAAACTGTCATTTAACGAAGAAAAGTAAGCTATTATGTTATTAAATAATATTGTATTCATCATGTTGGAATGTAAAATTTTGTTAGACAAAAGTTTCCTTGACTAATATTTTTCAAAAGTTTCGTATTGAAAAGTATACATAAAATATATTCGATACTTTATGTATTAATTATGCTTGGAAGTTCTCAGTATCCTTTGCAAAAAGTAAAAAAAATATATATATATATACTTCTATTTGGTGGAAGGTAAATGTTCAGCTCAATGCTTCGAATTTAGGCTACACTTGGACCTGCTATTTCTCCGTGCACTACTCCCATGGCGATATGCCTCGTGTGTTACAGTGTACATTTCAAATTTACTTTTTTATTTGTTGGTAAAATGTTTTGGATCCTGTACCGTTGGAGTGAAAACTTCGAAGACTGGTTAGGTGTCTGATCGTGAGACTCGAAGGAGTGGTTTTAATTTTCTTGACTCCAATCGTCACAGCCTTTCCATCCTTTCAACTCTTCAATGCAGAAATCCGTTTCGAATCGAACATCTCATCTTGGCACCTGTTGCCGCCTGACGTGAATTATGAACTTTCCATCATTAGCGTGGGTGGGTGTGGTCTGGACAGAGAGGACTCCGCCGTCGCCTTGGGGATGGGCATGGAACAATACCCAGGGGTGGGGCACTACCTGAAAATCTTGCGTCCCACTCGAAACTTGTCAATCACGGCACCTAGCGGCTTCCCTACCCACCCACAACCTGGTAATTGAGGGGTAGGGCACACCCTGGCACTGAAGACCAAGAGAGAGATCAATCGGTTCCAATTCTGATTGCGATAACTGGTTCCCAAAAGTGCACAGTTGCGATGATTGGGTTTTTCGCATTGTGCGGAGGTGTTGAATAATAGGGTTTGATATTGATGGATCTTTCTCACTCACGCCCTGTAATGTCATCGGGATTGTATTTCCTTGTCGATGAAACCAGCTACGCGAAACAATAGCCTGGCAGATCGACGCCGTCAAACGATATGAATCCTCATCCCTAACCAGAAGCCCTTGAGAATAAAATATTATAGCAGAAAGGAATTGTTTCGAATGGGCTACAGTTTCTTATCACCCACTCGATCTAAACGTGGATGTAAATTCGATCTAAGCGTACTACGAGAGATCGAGTGGTGAGTCGCATAGTGTTGTAATCGCAAGTCGTATAAGTTTACACGTTCCATTCGTTGATCTATAAGCTTTTTTTGTTTTGAGTACCACTGATATTCTTTTCTCTACATTTTTTTAACACAAAAAAGAGGCCCTAGCATATTTTTTTTCCTTCTCAGTTATGATTTATGAAGGTAGATTATAACTGTGCGACATACCATACATGAGTTACCAATAGAGCAAATGGCATTGAAGGAAGAATGTTTTAAATGATTCTACTTAAAAAAGAATCAACTGATAATAGACTTCCTTACTTTTAGTAAACAATACTTTGTTTAACTGATAGACAAAAGTTATCTGGTGATTTCAGCATTGTTTACATTAATCTGCCACCTTATAAATTTCCCAAAATGTTTGGAAATACAAGTATATAGTTTTCTCAAAAAATTGTTAATATTTGATAGATTTCTAATTTTTACTACACTTTACGGGGTTCTTCCTCACTTATTTCAAACACTATTTATTAACGTTTTTGCTTTCATTGATTGAAAAATATGCAGGGAAACAAATAGACATAAATCCCTTAACTCCACAAAAAGTTTATTTTAAAGTATTATATTGATTTGTAAAACCTGTGTATTTATGAAATGAGTATTTATGATTTTCTTTCTGTCTTTCCAGGTACTCCTCTGAGATTGATTCAAGTAGTGAGTTTTAAATAAGTACTGCCGTGACAAAACCGCTTCAGTATAGCTGTAAATAGAAAATGGTATTTTGTACTTCCCCCAAGAGGCTGAAACTTTATTTTGTGGATATTGTATTTTGTACAGACTTGTTTTGGTGAGCTTGTAAATAGAGTTGTGTACATATTTATATAAATTTATATTATATATTAAACTACTTTTATATTAGGGCTTCCTTTTGGAGAGACGCAGCCCATGTTTTTAAGATAAATAAAATGTTTTTACATTATAATTTGTGTGCTGTTTTTTATTACATCTAGAAGACTTAAGATTTTTTCCTTGGGCAAACCATCCAAAAAACTTTATCTTTATTTAAAAAGTACTATTCCACTTTCTCTACACAACTGCAGACAATATTTCAATTATCTCACTTTTGATTAGCTACTAAGTACGAATTAATAATTTACAGCTATGTTACATTACAACTATATTCTTGGTAATACAAAATTGCACGTAGAAGTCTGAATAAATTTAAAACTATTTTAAATAATGTTCTATTTTTAAATTTTTTTGTGCAACAAAATGTCAGTATTACAAGAGAATTAATTATTGAGCCATATTTCTTGAAAACACTTTGCAAAATGGTTGTACATGAAATTTCAAAACACTTTTTATAATAGTACAAGACTATCCTTATTACAATGAGTAAATACTTTTATTTTAAAAAATTATAATCAAACACAAAATATTTATAAATTTTTATAAACTGAGGATAAAGATTGTAAAGACAATCTCTCTATCTTAGCTTTTCTAGACTTCTGTCACAAACCTGAAGAAGACAACGTAACGAAAGTTTCTTACGTTACTGAACGGTGAAGTACTCAGTAACGTAAGTTGCTTATCACCTACTGTGTTTGCATGAGGGAAAATCAGATTCCAGGGAACGATGAAATTTTAGTTCTTTCTGGAAACGCGTTCATTCTTTGGCGTTGTTCACATTGAGTTCGTCAGCATGGCGTAGCGTCAATGTTATGCGTATCGAAATAATTTTAACCAAACACAGATCTTAACATTTTCATGGCTATTTGTTTGGAGGTCTGTGATTGGTTAAAATTATTTGGATATGAGTAACGCTGACGGGTTAAATGCAAACAAGGCCTTTTTCATTAAAATCTTTCCTTTTTTTTTCTTTCTTTCTTTCTTTTTTTAAAAATACACTTCACACAACAATGCTCTTAAAATTGAAGAGATAAAAGGTTTTGCAGAACTGTAAAAATTGGTACGTCTACTACAGAATAAGAAAACTAAATCACAAAGAATTTTTATTCAACTTCATAGTTTAAAAAAAAAAAAAAGAAATTTTAGCTTAATACTGGCCATTCCTCCCTGTTCGTTCAGCGACAGTAATATAAAAACATAATACGCTGAACTCTCGATTATTCGTGCCAATTAATGCACTGAAAATAATCTATTAAAAAATTACCTGCATGCTGTAAAAAAGAAATGATTTAGAGGTTTTAAAGGAACTACATATGGTGATTCCAACTGGGTTTAATCAAAATAAAATAAATTTTAATTTATTTTCCAATACAAATTTTTGATAGTTCTTTTCAAGCTGTGTTAACGTTATTTAGGGCAATCATTATTTATTTTTAACCATTTACGTCCGTGTTGCACGAATAATCCGCGATACCAATAACCGGCGTTAAGAGTAAATTCGATTACCTTCCAGGATTTCTTTTAATTACACTCTAAAGACACACACTGCAAAATTGTTTCCTAATTTATATCAAGTAAAGCATTCTATGTGCTAATCGGGGATTTTTCTTGGATTGTGATGATTATATTTTAGTGCAAATATAATCGGATTTGGACGGTTGTGCATATTTTTATTAATAAATTTATAAACCCCTGAAATATATTTGCTAAACAATATTTCTTCTTATTATTGAAAACAATTACACGGTAAACACATTTCGCATCTTCAACAATTTTTTAACCTTAAATTCTGATGGTGAATGCTGTATATTTTAAACACGGTATTCGATCGCTAAGACTTCTGGGTATTAACCCTATTGAATTCGCTCACCTCCATGTTAACCTATGGAGAAAATGTGGCCAAAAGGATTGCTGACTTGGATTTAAAGATTTTTCTTATTTAAATTGTACTCCGTAATAGAGAAAAAAAATTTCACACCCTGGGACATTTTTCGTTTTTTAATAAAATTTAAATATTTTAAAATTTAAAGTATTCGGGGGGGGGGAATCTGGTACAGTGTGTTTTAAACGCTCATAAATTCTTTTGGTGGAACAAATTTATAAAATGAATTCCGTTGCAAGGTGCAGAAAAATTCAGGCTGTCTGAAAATACCATTTTTATTGGATTATCAGCATTTATGTAGCTGTAAATAGTAGACACATTTTCTCCATAGGTCATATGATACCTGCCGTATCATCTCACGATGGGGACGGCGTAAGCTTTTCGAATCTTTCTCCATAGGTCAACATTGAGGTAAGCGAATCCAAAAGGGTTAGTACACAACAGCCTTAACGTAGTTACCATTACGCCAGTAGTGCAATTATCACGAAACTTTTTCGAAAAACAACAGAATTTCTAATAGTATTTATTGGTAAAAAGAAGGTTTCTAGATAATCCACAATCAAATAAAAATGACAGCCAAGTAATAAGTCTGTAAACAGCCTTTATTGTTTCAACGTTTATATAACTCTTTAGGACGGATTTAATTTTTTTTAACGACCAGAAAAGTCCAAACTTTACCTTGAGTCTTCATTCGTCTGTCGTGGTTAACTGTTTTCGGCACTGCAGATGGGTGATAATACATATAAATAGTCTGTTTATGGATGATAACACATATAAATAGTAAGAAAAATTAGACAGAGTAAATGTTGAAATGAAACAAATGTATTGAATAATAACCATAGCCTAATTACAAATTGAACACATGGTCAAAAATTTTACTCAAAAAGGTCGAGCACTGACAACAAAAATATCTTTCAAGAGCGTTATTTATTATTGAATCAATACTAAAACAATGGCTGCTAAAATGGAGTGAAGAAGTTCAAAATGTATTATAACCAAGAATTCAAGAATCAGGCTTCGAGCGTCATACCTTTAATCGTTCAAGAGTAACTACAAATACACGGTTCGTAGAAACCGCGATGCAGCCAGGTGGCGCGACCAGTACGCCAAAACAATATATCTGGTGCCCGATATAAAGGGCTGAAGTCAAAAACAGTCATTTAAATATACCAAGTTATCGGCTTTTATACCAATCGCAGAACAATAATTTCGACTTGAGTCTTTTGTACAAAGAGATGTACTTTTGTATACAAAATTGATAGACTTAAGCCTTTTATACAAGTCAAAAGATTTTTGTTTTTTTAATCAGCACTAACAAATATCTAAAAATCACTTTTTTTGACTTAAGCCCTCTATACTGGGCACCATAGATATATCTTTAATTTGCGACATAGAAAGTTTGATAATTTAGTAACAATTAGTCGTACAAATAGAAAAATATTCATTTTCTTTTCAACTGATAAAAATCGGAGCTTTGTTAGTTCGTATGTAATAATTATGATACTGATGCGTTGATTTAAGATTTGATTCTGCTCTCCTTATTTTTACATACATAGAATGCAGTAATACATTAAACTGAAGTATTGAGATCCAGTGCACATGTCTAATATTTACGTAATCAAGAATTTTTCATATTTTAAAACATACTTTAACATAGCAACGCGATGACTTTCTCTCTACACCAATGGAAAAGTATCAGTCAACTCTGCTTCAAATTCTTATATGAATACCAACTCAATCATAACAATTTTTAAAAAGTTTGAAATTGACTGGTCTCCATGTATTAAGGCTGATGTGTACTAACCTTATTGGATTCGCTCACCTCAATGTCAACCTACGGAAAAATTAGTAGACCAAAGTCGTGCCAGAAATAGGAAAAATGTAACTTTTAATATATGTCGAAAATATTAAAATGTTGTAAAAAAGGTAATGGTAATTCAGTGAATTATTAGCGAAATTCTTTGAAGTGCTTTGATTTTTATGTGATGGAACAGTATCTGTCCGATCATTTTTGGGACTTATTTCTTTTACTAGTTGTTCTCTATTATTTATAATATAGTTTATTCTAAACTATTACTGTTATATTCTTCTGAAATGCACATAAAAATACATGTTACAAAATTAAATATCAGATGGAAAAGCGTTTGAATTTTTTTTTCTAGTACGATCCTCAGATTAAAAAATGGCATAATTTGGAAAGTTTTCTCAGGGCAAAAAAAATTAATTCACTAAGTGTCTGTGAGTATGTTCACATGTATACATATACTACGACAAGCTGAATACCCGTACTTTGCTACAGAGTACATTCAAATTAAATACAATGGTCATTGTATGCAATTAATACGAAAAATATATATTACATATTTATAATAAATAAATATGTAATATATAGTCCTTTAGTGGTCAACGTATGCAACTAATGCCAAAAAAAATATAATTATAAAAAAAATCGTAACGGATATTTTTATAGACAATATAATGTAGAAGAAAATATTCAAATTAAATACAACGGTCAATGTATGCAATTAATTTGTATGTTCAATATCCATAAGACATACTAATTTGAATAAAATTCTTGAATACTTCCATCTCAATTAGTCTAGTGGTTAAATTTTATATTTTACTGTATTTCAATATTTTTTTTTGTCAATTTATTTCGTTGCTATATCCGCGACGGAAATTTTATTTAAAGTGTCACAAAAAAAAGAAACCACGGTATCAGCATTTAAATTAAATTAAATTCTAAAAATTAATCTTTAAAAATTCACCAAAAATCAGAAAATGGAGGTGAAGATTTCATTTTAAAGGAATTTTTATGATCTTTCTTGTGATATCAATTTTATAACCCTCGGATTATTAAATTTAAAAATCTAAGAATTTTTTAAAAATTTTTCTTAGTGCACCCCTACACTATATGAAGAATCGCCATGCAAAATTTCAGTCCTTTAGGTCCAGCGGTTTGGTCTGTGCGTTATCTGTCAGTCAGTCAGTCAGAACTGTTATATATATATATATATATATATATATATTACTGAAAGAATAGGATAAAACAAAGGGGAGGGGATAAGGATATGAAATTTACTTAACACGGAATTTTCGTAATTTTTTTAAAGGGGCCAGCCTTTACGTAAAGTCTATTTGAATATACATTTATGTATGTGCTCAAGAAATTTAAATGATCACAGACCAATACATATTTATAATTTTCAAACTAATAATTACTGACTTCCTTTGACAAATATTCTCCACAACCACCAAATCTGATCGCAATTAAACTTAATATGAATTAATTGTGAAAACCAGCACAGCCAGACTATAATTTGCTAACAAGTCCATATTACAACTCTATTTCTCTATTACCATAAAAACCGAGCGAAATGAATATTTAAAAGCGCAGACGATCGCTTTCGAAAATTCTCTTGTTTCATTTCCATATATGACACGGATTTTTAAACGCAGGCGAGTATGCGCAGATTACGTTGGCAGATAAACTGCCACAAGCTGTGTAACCTCGTACAGTAGACTTAAACCTTAACACATGCAGGAAACGCAAAAATTTTCTTTACAGCACTATAGGTTATTAAAAAAATTATTGCATAACTCTCGGATCGCAAAGCTCACTTTATTATGAATTAAAGCATGACGACGCTGATTTAGGAAAATTGTCATACATCTCTCTCGGTCATTAGGTATTATAATGTCGCTGTGGCACTGATTAAATTTAAATTCAGACAGACGATCCAGAGTGGGAAGAGGAAGGGGTAATGCTACTCTAGATTAAAGTGAATATTAAGTATATAAATTAAGAAGTATAAAATTACAATAATTTATTACTAACATTAAAAAATAGATAATCATACATATAAATAAAGCATGAAAGATATTTAAGCCCATATTGACATAAAATTTGGTTGTTTTTTTTCCTTTAGAACTTTTTTTCAAAAATTTCTGTGGCTTCTTTTAGAACGCCTAAATATATACAGAAAGCTTCATTTCTTTTTAAAACTGTTTAATGTATATACATTATATATATTATAGCAGAGAATCCTTTCAAAAATTAACAAAATAACGACAAATGTTAGTTCAAATGATATATGATAGAGAGAAGATTTATTCTGTATTTTATGGATGATTTATACGAAAAATTTACACGAGTTAAGGTCAACAACCATTAAATGTAATTAATGATGTACTTAAAATGCGCATGCGGTTTCGTTCAATATTTCTTCCCATTTTTTGTTTATTCAATAGCTATTTTATTTCCATGCTTGTCATATAAAATTTATTTTAATTACGATCTTGAGATTTAATCTCAATAATTAAACCTAACTGTTAAATTATTCTTTTGAAATTTGAATATATAATCCGGCATTTTAGAAAAAAAAAATTCAGGTAGTCTCTTCTAACGAAACTACCGCGGGTTATTAACGTAGGATTACTTATCGTTGCTTACCTCTTTGCCGCCTCATCATTTTGGTTCTTTTCTGTTTAACTGTTTACTGCTTGTCCAAGCGATACAGACTAGGTTTGGCGCGCTGCCAAAATTATAACTCACGGCGACGCTGAAATTTTGCTCTCCGGAGGACCGTTATTGAGGAACGTAATCCTACATTAAAAAGGATTTTTTACAACATCATTTTATTTGCATGTGACATAAAATTATTTAAACTCATATCCATATATCGTAAAATCTTGACTATAATACGCACACGTGTATAATACGCATGCTTGATTTTGCGCGATATTTTTGGAAAAAATTAAAATTCGACTATAATACGCACCCATAACTTTTCAATATTTTATTTAAAAATTGCACAAATATTTATTAACATAAATAAAATTTGTAATAAAAATAAACTAAAATGTCAAATTCTGTAGAAAAAAAACTTCAATTTTTAATTCAAAACAAACAATGCTGCGAAATTATCAGTCTTAATCACTTTCACTAGAGTACAGCTCATCTATTGTTTGCCGTTTATTCAATGTTTAAAACTACGTTTTTTTTTATATACACGAGTATAATACGCACCCTGATTTTTGCGGACTAAAATGTGAAAAAAAGTGCGTATTATACTCAAGATTTTACGGTATATTTGTTATTTACGAGTTTTAAAGATGAAGTTTAGATAGAGGTTACCTTATTTGCGCACGCATCACATCTCTCCATAAATTGTTATAAATTTTCAAACACTGTACCTATGCCCAATATATATAATTTCATTTATACTTATATTTTGTAGCATTTTATTTAATTGTTGAACCAGTAATATAACGTTAAAAGGAACTTAATTTGCAAGTAGTTGATTCTACTTTATGAAAATCGAACAGAACTACTATAAATTTTAATTGAGCCATTTTTTTTTCGCATGCTGTCTTACAATGTGCTATCAAGTAGTTAAAGAAATATCGTGATACAGCGAGTTAAAAAGTAAATACAGAATTTCTGATTGTAGTAAGTGAATAAGTTTCAATGGTTTGATGATCTAGAAAATTGGTCTTTATTTATTTTAATTCTTTTCTTTATACTGGTATTCCTAGTTTTTCAAGTTCAATTTTAAAAAGATCATTAATATAGTTGAAGGTTAAAAGTTTTTATTATAATGATAGTAGATTAACGCGTCAGAACATTGTTAAGTAAAATAAAAAATCTCAAATCTGCTTGTAGCCATTTTTTGTTCTATTATAGCTATAATCCTATTTTATAGGTGATATCTGGATCCTAGGATTCGTTCGCTATTATATTCACATACGTAATAACGAGGCATTTCGGTGTGATTGTAAAATTAATTCATATCGTATTGAGAGTCCTTTGTATTATTGGTACTACACTCGAACCCCGTTATAGAGAACCCGGTATATAACGAACTCACGGATATAACGAACGAAAATTTTGGTTCCGCCCTTTTCCTATTGTACGTAATTTAATTAGTATTGTGTCAGATAATGTA
This sequence comes from Dolomedes plantarius, assembly GCA_907164885.2. Lineage (NCBI taxonomy): Eukaryota > Metazoa > Arthropoda > Arachnida > Araneae > Dolomedidae > Dolomedes > Dolomedes plantarius. Next base: position 146,179,380 of record OU015496.1, read on the forward strand.
ATCGATTTTAGTCGATTTAATTCATTAATGATCATTTTTAATAGATTTTTATAATTTTTTAATACATCATTATTGAATACACATTGCAACTAATGAGTTATACATTTTGTGAACTCTGGCATTTTTCGTAACGGTTCGGATATAGCGGAACACCGGATAAAGCGAACAAAACCTTTGGTCCCTTGAAGTTCGTTATAACGGGGTTCGGCTGTACATGAATAAACTTTTCAGTGGTCTCAGTATTATATTCGGGATTGAACGATGATAACATTTCTAAGGAAGAAATTCCTTCAGCGGAGGAAATTCGTGAAGGATTATTGGCGTCATAAAAGCTACAGTCGAACCCCGTTATAACGAACTTCAAGGGACCAAAGGTTTTGTTCGCTTTATTCGGTATTCCACTATATCCGAACCATTAAGAAAAATGCTAGAGTTTGCAAAATGTATAACTCATTAGTTGCAATGTGTATTCAGTAATAATGTATTAAAAAATTATAAAATCTATTAAAAATTATCATTAAGGAATTAAATCGACTAAACTCGATTACATTAACTGACACAATACTAATTAAATTACGTACAACAGGAAAATGGCGGGACCAAAATTTTCGTTCTTTTTTTCCGTGAGTTCGTTATATATAGAGTTCGCTATAACAGAGTTCGACTGTACCTACATACAGTTCAGTTTTGTCTCATTTACGGCATCCTTTTGGACGGATTCTCGGTGAAATAAGTAAAGGTTGGAAATTTATGAAGTACTCAAATTTTATCCAATTTGATATTATCGTCACATTAAACAACATATTTTCCCTCTTAAATATTACGTGTTACCATTTTTAACACAATATTAGTTTACTATAAATATGATATATAAATAATGTGCTAGTTCATTAGTTTATTGTTAAAATAAATTTCAGAAAATTTGTGAATGCGTATCATTTAATATGTTCAAAGCACAACCTCACGCAGAAAAACTTCAATCAGAACTGTAAATATATTTTACATGCAATGGAATAAACATTAAACGAACTTTGTTAATATTGAATCGTAAGAAAAATAAGTGAAAAGCATATTTACTATTTGTCCTGGAGAGTAATCATATTTTTCTCAAAAATTTATCCATGGAAACACCACCTACTTTTGTAATTTGATGGCTTATGTTTACATCTTATTTAGCTAAACTTTTAAGGATAAATCTTAAACACACACAAAAAAAACTCAAGCATGTATCAAATAGACTTCATTGAACATCTTTCGTCAACTATCTGTAAATGTATTTTTTCCTTAATAATGATTCTCAAGTAAGGAAACAAACATTAAATCGTAATATTAAAAAGTCAAAATCTACATTAATTCTACATTAAAATCAGCTGCACCGTGTGTAGAACTTTTTATTTTTGCTTCTGCATGTAATTAAAAGTAATAATCAAGTGGTTCTCCATATGTAAGAAAATAAATCTTCATTAATTTCATATCTGGAACTAACTTACTATCGGCTATTTTTGCTGAAACTGAAAAAATTAAAATATTTCTTTGCAGTGAAACTTTAGAGGCAGTAACAAGAGTCGAAAATGAAGTAAATACGCGATTCTTTTAAAATATTTATATACCTTGTGATAATTTTAAGAATTGATTCTCGTGACGATGGGAAGGGAACGACTTGACACAGTTCAAGGTTTTAAATTTAAATTCCTTTATATAAGGAATCAAGTATGCAGGAGCATATGACACAAATTTTTTTTTCTCTTTAAAATTTTTCTCAGCTTTTCTTCATTGAATGAATAGCTGGATGACTCGAATGCTAGGGCAAAAATATTTGGAACAATGGCTGCGGGTTCGAATCCCACGATAACCATGGATGTCAAATAGCGTCTTTAAGCGGTAATTCCCGATCATCATGCTGTAAAAGATTACTGGTGCTCTAAACCAGTGCTCCCCAACCTTTCTATCGCCGCGGACCGGTCAACGGTTGATAATTTTACCACGGTCCGCTGAGGGAGGACGTTGATTGTTTATATTTTTGATTGTTTTGATTTAATAATTGATGCTATTATAATTTTGATGTATAAATGACGTTACGTTAATTTATTGTTCAATAAAAAACTCGTTTTATTTATTTATTTGTTTCGTTTTTTTTTCTTCCTTCCAGGAAAGCTCATTTATTTTCAATTTTATGACTGCAATTTTAATTCATAATCTTGAAATGTTTAATAAACAATAAACTAATTTAAAATAGTTACAAGATTTCTTCTGTTACAAAGGTATAAATTAGTACAAACCCGAAAAAGTCGCACAAACTCGAGAGAAATACACCACAGTAAATAAAATGGAAATAATTTAATGTTCCTTTGGGCGGCCCGGTACCGGTCCGCGGCCCGGGGACTCGGGACCACTGCTCTAAACCATCAAAATGAGAATATATAGAGGGTAACTCTATTCTATTCAATTTTTAATGCCTAATTTACCTGAAGAAAAGTACATTATGGTTTTTGCTCTTTTGCTCTCAGATAATTTTAAAAATTAACGTTACTTACACACACACACATACACACACAGATATATATATATAAGCAGAAAACCTAATTAATCCAATATACTAAAAAAATATTATAAAATAGAAGGTGACCATGAGTAAAAAATGTGTGGCATTTTTTAGTTTTTACAGTCATCATTAGAATTACACTATCCGTATCATTTAGTTCAGAACAACGTAAGCAAATTTTTAAAAATGACACGCCGGGAGTTCAAGGAAAGGATTAAGTTAACTGTGTAAATGACTGAGTACATGAGAAAGTGGAGTAATTACTCGGGAGTTGGTGCGATGTAATAGAGGGGCTCGTGTATACAGGGATCGTTGTGTGTATAGTGAGATGTGTTGGGATTTTGTGATGTCTTATAGTCGATTTTTGCTTTTTTATTGAGATTTGGGGTCTGACGATGCATTGGTCAACTGGGAGCGTTCAACCAGAGAAGAGGGGTCAGAACTCCCCTTTGGCCCTTTTTGTGCATCGCTCCGATTTTATTCTATTCATTCAACTTTTTATTAATCTTATATATATATATATATATATATATATATATATATATACAGTCGAACCTCCATATATCGAACTTCCCTATATCGAAATTTTCTATATATCGAACTCTTAGCAAATCTCCATGTTCATTACATAGAAAAACTGTTTCTATATATCGAAAAAATCTCTATATATCGAAATTTTTTTTCAGGACATATTGGGAGATTTTATTCCACTTTAGAATAAAATCTCCTAATTTTTGGCGTTTGAAACAATACGTCGTGGACTTCAATTCGCGGAAAATGTCCCTGATGAAATTTTTAATGAACTGAATAAATGCGAGCATTTCTTTGATGAACTTTCCGCAAAACTGGCTATTCAGCAAGATATTTGTAGCTTTTTTTTTAAAAGAATGTAACTGTGATCGCTGTAACCACTGTCTGGATTGTTTTTTAAAGGTATATAGTACTCAATAAATATTTCATATTAATTAATTTTTTAGTTATTAACTTTCATTTAATGTGATTTGCATATAAATTAGAAATGGAGTTTCGTATACGAAAATTAGCTTTAATTTTAATGTTTTAGGAGAATTATGATAAAATTAAGATCTATTCTATATATCGAAATTTCTATATATCGAATTTTTTTCCGGCATTTTGCTACTTCGATATATGGAGGTTCGACTGTATATATATATATATATATATATATATATATATATATATATATATATATCATTTCGTCAAACATATAGATCGCATGCAGTTTACAGTAACCTTTCAGACCAAGTAAATGCAATATTTTGACCACGAACTGTGAATATGAGTGATGATCAGATGATTACGAAATTGCAGACTCCATTGCTGTTTGACCGTAAAATTAACGGTGAAAGAAATGTGATACGTGTGATGCATTGACACCGAAATCTGTCTTATTGCCGTTTGGTTTGGTTTGGTTTGGTTTAGAGTGCTAAGGTCATATTTTTGCTACACGAGAGCCAATTAGACTGGAACCTACTGCTTAAAGCCGATTCTGAACGGTTACAAACGTCCATACCATGAGTGGGACTCGAACCCACAAACTCTGGCCAGCGACCTAGTCATTCGGCCATCATCCGGCCTTCTCTATTTTATGAATATTTTACAGAGTAAATCAATAAAAAATAGGTAACATATGATTGAAAACTCGTTGGGACTTTTTCTTCACGCTGTTCATGAAATAGGTAAAAAAAGGGGTTTGACTCATTGAAATACATTTTTTAATTCCCATAAATGTCTTTAAAATGTACATAAAACCTCGCAAATAATTTTTTATTCATTTTTCCCCAAAAAATTTCGTATCGTTTTTTTTTTTTCATTTTAATGCCGGCAGTTATCCTAATGACATTTACCTATCCACACCGTAGAATTTGTATGGCGCTTATATCAGGATCACTCCCTTATGGATTAGTTGTCATAAATACGAATAGGATGCTGTAAGAATTACCACGAATATTTTCGGTTTCAAGTTATCTGTATCAGTATTCTGTCACGTATCAAAATTCAAGTGCCATCATTATCGTTCAATTAATTTTAAACATTTTAAAGGTCTGGGACTTGGGATAGATTTTGGGAAAAATCTATCCCAATCATTTTCGTTTTAAATGTATTTGAGATAAAATTAGTTTCTAAAAATTATTGAATATATCAGTTCCGCGAATTTCGACATTCTCTTAAAATTAAGCCAACGTCAATTTGCCGATCCCTTAAAATTGCACAGTTATAAAAAGCAATCTGCCTTTCTATCCACTCACCCCTTTCCAGGCAGAAATGACTATTTGCAATGTCCATTTGTAAGGTAAGTAGTCAAAAATAATTTAGTAGGGTATATGTAATTATTTTTAAGTAAATTAAACACAGTAATTTTAAGCAAAAGAAATATGTTGTAGTTTTGCTATTATCTACTTTATCTGTTGTTGCTTATATTTATTATCTCAGGAAATCTTCTGTTGTCTTGGAGGTCCTAGAGAATTTAAATTAATATAATATCCGGCTAAAGTAATCCCATGGGAGTTTCTTTATCTATAGGAAACCAGAAAATTAATAGTGAATGATATGAAACAAAATTTATGAATATCCCATTTTCAGTACTGTTTTGTTAGTAAGATACTTTGACATTGGGCGGAAAGCGTACTGTACGACATCATTTCATTCTGTTACCAATTTTTTTCTGGCCCGAGGTCGCCGGCTTTTGATACTGAGGGTGCTCGGATCGAATCCCGACAAACTCCGTTAAATACGACATGCTACCCAAAAGTTCCCGAAATGTATCGATAAACAAAGTTGTAGAATGCCTTGATATTATTCGCCCCCGTCACCTTCAAAGTAGGCCCCTTGGGATTGTAAACACCGATCCCGGAGCTTCTGCCACGAAAGCAATGCCTGCTGGAAGTCTTGTTTCATTAATGTGTTGAGCACCATCTGCGATTTTTATTGAATCTCCTCTATCGTGTCAAATTTGAGTCCCTTAAACTTGATTTTTTATCTTTGGAAAGATGAAAAAGTCGCAAGGATCTAAGTTGAAAGAGTACGGTGGATGAGGAACAACGGTCGTGTTGTTTTTTGTCGATAACTGCTGTATGACTAAAGCATTAGGAGTCTCGCATTATCATCGTGCGGAGAACCCAGTCATTCCATGCAATGCTACATCTGTGGATGTTTCCGTCTCATGTCCTCCCTCGGCCAACGCAGGACATCACGGTAAAATTATGCACTATCCATCGTTCCTCATCCACCTTACAATTTCAAATTAGATCCTTGCGACTTTTTCCTCTTTCCCAAGATGAAAATCAAGTTTAAGGGACGCAAATTTAACACGGTACAAGAGAGTAGAGGAGATTCAAGAAAAATCGCAGATGGTGCTGAACACATTAATGAAACAAGACTGCCAGCAGGAATTGCTTTCGTGGCAGAAGTTCCGGGATCTGTGTTTACAATCCCAAGGGGGCTACTTTGAAGGTGACGGCGGCGAATAATATCAAGGTATTCTACAACTTTATTTATCGATACATTTCGGGAACTTTTAAGTAGCACCTCGTACCTTCGTGTCTAGGCCGAATATGAGCACGTTAAAATCCGTAGACCGTAAAGTGATCCCATGAGGTGTGTGGGGAAGGAACAACAACAACAACCAATTTTTTTAGTGGTCCTGAAACGGCGATAGTGCATGCAGTGTCAAGGTATTATTTAACCGTCTTATTTAGCGAGACAGTGTCAGTTGATAGAAATCATTTACCGTTTTTTTCCCCATCTAGTATTTATACAGACCATGAAAATCTTATGTAATTTGTCACAGTGCACTTCCTTAAAAGGTTTGTTACTTTCGATTCAGCAGAAGGCTTATTGTTTATTAAAATGAGAAAGCTACTACTGCACTTAAGGAAACAGGCTAAAGGCAAATGAAACAATAACTCCGATACCAAACTCCCAAATTAATATTGATAAGGATTTGATTTTAATGCAACAGCATCCCACTATCTCTCGCTTAACGTTCCGTTTCGTATTCGTTAACGGACCTACCCCGATTCATTAAAGCAAAACCTACTGCCTGCTTTTTTATCAAAGCCTCTACGATGTTGCCAGATTTGGCGTGGATGTCTTAGTTTGGCATTTATCATGATGCTTTTGACGTAAGATTATTGTTGGAAAACTTTAAACTTCAAATAGTGTGTTTGGTATTGGATCTCATTTTACAGAGGTTGGACACTAATGGTTTCCAGAAATCGTTTCAAAAGTTCTATGAAAGAAATATTATACGAAAGGCATTTACTTAGACGTATGTTTACTGCGACTTTTTTTTCTTACATTTTTTTTAGAAAGGGAAATATTGAACAACATTTGAAAGAGTGTTGTTGTTGTTGTTGTTGTTTCTAATGCCCCCTGGTCGGAATTTATTCCAGACCAGGTCTACACAGGCTAGCGGGTTGAAGGATACGGCTGCTGTTTATAATGGCACCACAAGGGTCGAAGCCCGATTTAGCCAATACCACCTCAGTTTTGATCAAGCTACCTCCAGAGGCTGCATCTGGGGGGATCGGACCGTCTCCCATCCTCTCTGACCTCATAGAGGGACTTTCCGGTCTACGAATTTAACTTGTCCATATCCGACCTAGACACGGGCGCTTGTCGGGATTCGATCTAAGCACCCTCATTACCAAAAGCCGACGCGCTACCACTAGGCTACCTCGAACCATGTCGAAAGTGTTCTTACGCTATTGAGACTACAAACTAATTCGTTTACAATAAATTCAAAACGTAAGTCGATAAAAATGGGCAATGCCTCAGAAATTAATCGCTTGACTTTTTCACTGAGATTTTCTATGAATTATTTAATATATTTCAATGCTATCAAGTCTTATGCAAGAAGGAAAACAGTGTTAGAAATTAGGAGATTATAAATGAAAATTTATTAGAAAAATTTCTAAAATTGTTAATTTGAGCTACTTGACTAATTATGAATCTCGCAATTAAACGCAGTCAATGTACAACACCATAGAATTCAAATCGAAAAAAAAAAACACCCTGAAAGACTCTTCGTGATGTTTCAACGAATAAAATGCATTATTTCCAGGAATATTTCTAAAAATGTTCGATATCAAGGTCGGATTGCTAAAAAATAAATTTCTAATGTAGTGAATAGAGTTGTAAATCCATGTGAAAGTATTAATTTTGAATTTTTGGATGGACCCTGGTGCCTCAGACATTCGGCCATCGTCCAGTCATTTGTTTCATGAGGGTCCACCGAATGTATTCCGTCATCTGGACATAATCACAAACATGGCGCTATTTTATGGCTCATTCTGATTATTATTAACTTAGGAACGAGGGCGGTTTTCGGATTCCCTCAGCATTTGCAATTCCCTCAGCAATGGTAAACTGCCTATTCAACTCCACTTATTCTTGTAACTTCAAAATTATAGGAGCAATGGTGACAAATAGCTAAAACTTTCGAGGCCACGTAACTGATGCAATGTTCGAAAAAATTGCATTTAGTGGGGAAAATTAGCTATGAGCTCTTCTCATATGTTTTTAGTGTCGTTTATCAGTTCAGAAGACATTATTACTGAAAATAATATGATATACAACCAGTTGTCAAAACATAACATAGTACGACTCTTCAAATCTTTTCAATTCGGACTTTTTAATATGTGGTTCCACTTATCCTTCGTGACAGTCTGGAATAATATTAAACGCACTGAACAAAGGATTAACTCATTGATCCTTGTTAAGTTTTGATAGTCTGGAAGTAATTTAGTTAAGTACAGCTGCTGTAGCTGTAGGAACTAGAGGCAAAAGCCTCTAGTTCCTACAGCTAGAGGCTTACCTATTGAGTCCTACCATTGTGTTGACTCACTAGAGGCAAAAGCCTCTAGTGAGTCAACACAATGATAGAATTTTAAAATCAAATATGTTCTACATGACTTGGTAACACTGTAAGTGGTTTTATAAACGGTTGGGGGCAGAAGATTTCAAACCTCGTTTTAAAATGTCAAGAATTTTGTACTGCTTTATTGTATCATTTTCAAACTTTAGATTACCGACTCATTCGGAGGACATACATCTTCACACCATAACTTCTATTTCACGGTTGGCACCAAGATCTTTTATCAAAATTCTTCTTTAAGGTCTTCTCAGTACCAATATTTTATAATCTGAACTAAATATACTAAACTTATTTTCTACATCAACAACAGGTTCGAGTCACGTGGTAAGCATGAGAATTTTAAGAACTTCGGAACTGAATATGAAGATTCGTGTTGGGAAAGAAACTTGGAGACGAAAGATCCAAATAAAAGATCTTGAAGATTCTGATTGTTTTAGCTCTCGTGTAGGAAAAAACGCAACAGTAGCTCCTCAAAACTCAACCAACCACCCAACTTCAGCTGTTGCAAAATCGAAAAGTGGTTCAGTGGTAAATTAAAAAAATAATAAAATAATCAGATGTAAGGCTAAAAATTACATATAATTTTGATATCACACAAAATAAATGGCGAACATAAGGGTTAAAAACCCAATCAAGAATACGAGATGGGCGAGGTGGCTCAGTTGGCAAGAGCAGCAGGATAGTGATCTAAACGTCCCTGGTTCACTGCTCGTCGCTGCAAATCCACCACCGTGTTCACTAATGGTGGCCGGGGCACGTAAAATAGGTCGTGGCTACAATGTACTCCAAGTTCTCAAATTTACCTCTGGAGGTGCGGGGTCAAGTGTTCCGGTCTCGTCACTTGACTCGGCTCAAAATTACGGGACCGATCATTTAGCCAAGTCAGACTCCGACCCTTGTGGTGCTAATTCAAAACAAGAGCCGCCCCTTTCATCCCAATAGACTATTAGGACCTGGTGAATGGAACTTTCAACCAGGGGGCATTAACAACAACAACAACAGCAACTGAATACGAGCATAGCTCGTTTGAAATAGGACCTACCATCCCGTATCAAAATCTTATTCTATCTAGTTCGAATCATAATCTAAACCTAAAGATCTATATCAGATGAAGAGAGGGTACGAGAATATCTCAGTCAAGCAGCGCGACCAAACGTCGTCTGTAATTATTCAAGCACAGTAGTTCTACTTAACTGAAACTTTCTCAACGCATCAATGAAATTGGAAATTCATTCCCTGTTACTCAGTCGCGATGACGTGGATTAAGAAATGCACCCAAAAAACTTGGTTTTGAAGTCGAAATGTGCCGAAAGGTGATTTTGAGGTCAAAATGACCTTAAAGTATATTTTCAGAGTACTTCAGACTTCAGATTTCAAACTAACGCTGAGTTCCCACGGAGTACTCAGTAGTCAGAAAAGATGGTGGTCGATAATTTTCACAATAAAAGTTCACAATAAAAGTTCACAATAAAAGGTCAAAGAACAACTTCTTTGCTATTTTTATACAAACTACCATGACATTACCAGAATAAGCTACCTTAATAATTGAGGTACATATTCAACACGTTTAAAGGTTATTAACCAGTACAGATAATTAGTTAACTCGAGACAAACCGATTTTGGTCACTGTTTTCGCGGGCAATTGCTTTAAATTAATTCTGGTCCAGTTTTTAAAAGGATGTCGAACTATTGAGTGATTTTACCAATATGCATACTAAAATAGTAGTTTCTAAGATAAAAATGTTTCCTTTGAACAACACCAGCTCACACAGCGTTAATTACAGTACTGCACTCTGCCGGGACGAACACTAGCACTTTTTTTTTTCTCTAACCTGTTGGCGAACTTTGGCTCAATAACAACCAAACCCTGCTCATCCAGATCACGATTGCTTATTCCAAAAACGAACAACCCCCTTCCTCCCCCGGCAACGTGCTTAAGACAAAGCACGTCTCTGATCCAGAAGAAATAAAAGCCGGACATAATGACTACCCTTTGTTCCAAAGTCCGGACCCTCGGAGGAAGGTGCGCTGCAGAACCCATTAATCTAATTCGATCAGATAAGGAACGTCCATAATGGGATAATTAATATCTTGGTTGTTTTCGCTGGAGGGGTTACACCCACTATTCGATCGTTCCTAATTCGAATGTCGGTGGGGTGCTTTAAGAACAATGGGTGTGGCGTCGAAATTTGTCGAACATATAAGATTGCTTGAAGCGCTTCTTGTGGCTTACGAAAGATATTTATTATGTGACATGAATTATCAAGGTGATTTTTGCTGCATGGTTAATTTAATTTGGATGCTATTTGATATGGAGGAATCAGGACCCATGGTATAGAAATGGGGTTGAGAGAACTGTTGAGGTTGAATGCACAAACAGTAATAGACTGCTGCACTTCTCACATCACACATTCAATGCTGTAAATTTGTATTCAGGGTGGCGTAGACAAGCCTTTATCTGCTATTAAATTACACGGGGTTATTAATTCGAAACTAAAAAAAAAAAATTATTTATATGCATATGCCCTATACCCACTCGCATTATACAGTGATCGCACGCATGTACACATAAAGAGGAAGCAGGTGAAACAACAACCTGCAGAAAGGATGCAAGCAAATAGAAAAGTCATTTCATTTTCTCGTTTGTTCTTTGCTTTCGCCATGTCTGTAGATTCAGTGTTGTATTATGTACTTACATGTGTAAAAGCTTATTGTTGATCTTAAAGTTTTTATCTAATTATTTTGTAACTTTTTCTCCTCTTAATTCTCGGTAATACAGTCGAATCCTGTTATAGCGATCAAGGTATATAACGAACGAAAATTTTGGTCCCGCCATTTTCCTATTGTATGTAATTTAATTAGTATTGTGTCAGTTAATTTAATCGATTTTAGTCGATTTAATTCATTAATTATCATTTTTAATAGATTTTATATTTTTAAAAAATATTGAATACACATTGCAACTAATGAGTTTTACATTTTGTGAACTCTAGCATATTTCTTAACAGTTCAGATATAGCGAAACACCGGATAAAGAGAACAAAACCTTTAGTCCCTTGAAGTTCGTTATAACGGGGTTCAACTGTAATTTAATTTAAGTAGAGGAATATTATATGGACGAATGAAGGATTATACAGCGGTTAATTTGACTCTTTTTCGTAAAAGTATTTTTATAACTTAATTTTCTTTAAAAAAAATTATTACCAATTAAAGGTTAAAAAAATTAATGGTAATTTTCTTGTCTTGAAACAAATTATAATATCAGATATTAATTTTTTAACGCATTTTTATTTCATGCTTGAAATTGTAATAAAAGTAATTAAACGCAACTTCACTCTAAGGAGAGGCTTTCATCTTCCAACCCCAAAAATCGTAAACTTCATTTATATGCACTTTGAACCCAGTTTCTCACTTTCTCACAGCAACTTATTGTAACTGCATCTCATAAATAATTATTTCTCATTCAAACTTGATATGTTTTTTTCTTTTATAGATTTTTATTGTACAGTGCACTTTTTCAGGTTTCCATGAAAAATAAAGTCACAGATTTAGCCCTTTTTTTAAAAAACTTTGTTAGAAATTGCCATGGAAACTGAAGGAAAATGAGTAACCAGTGAAACTTTTGATTGAAAAGAAATCTTTTTTTATTAATAACTCGCTGAATACCCGTGCTTCGCTACGGAGTACATTCAAATTAAATTCAACGGTCAATGTATGCAATTCATGCAAAAAAGAAATATTCTTTAAAAAATCGTAAAGGATATTTTTATAGGCAAAATAATGCCAAAGAAAATATTCAAATTAAATACAACGGTCAATGTATACAATCAATTTGTATGTTTAATATCCATAAAACATACTAATTTTAATTAAATTCTTAAAAAACTTCCATCTCAATTAGTCTAGTGGTTAAAGTTATCTTTTACCGTATTTGATATTTTTTTGGTCAATTTATTTCGTTGTTATGCATGTAACGCAAAATTAATTTAAAGTATCACAAAACAGAAAAGAAAGCACGTGATCAGCATTTAATAAATTGAATTCTAAAAATTAATCTTTAAAAATTCACCAAAAATCAGAAAATGGAGGTAAAGATTCGAAAAAGATTTTATTTTAAAGGAATTTTTATGATCTTACTTGTGATATAAGTTTTATAACCCTCAGATTATTATTTTTCCAAACTTAAAAAATGTTAAAAAAACAGCTTAAAAATTTTATTTTAAAAAAATCTAAGAAGAATTTTTCAAAAATCCTTCTTAGCGCACCCCTACACTGTAAGAACTGCCATGTAAAATTTCAGCTCTTTAGGTCTAGCGGTTTGGTCTGTGCGTTATCTGTCAGTCAGTCAGTCAGTCAGTCACGGAACTGTTTTTTATATATAAATGAATGCATTACAAGTATAAGGAGGGGTAGGTTACTAAGTATACTGTTTTTTTTCTCCAGTTATTGTAATGAAAGATTTTAAATTATTTTCTTTTTGAAAACCGATAGATCTAGATTCTTGTTTCAAACGTTGTAAGAAATTGATGTGGAAAGTGAAGGAAAAACAAACAATAAACAAGTTTTTCATTTTTAACTGACTTTTATATTTTGTTACTAATGAGTATATTGCATGAGTAACGTGGGAAGAGGTATCTGAAGAACGTTATTTTGTTTTCACTTTAACTAATTATTTAACGTATTCTACAATGATATTTTCTCGGTTTGGAAATATGAAAAAGTACGTAATCTAGTCTGCAGTAACAAATAATGTTAAAGAAAGTCCTTCATCAGAAAGTAATAGTAATGATAAAAAAGATAGATGGAATTTATAGCCACTTTCATGTCCTTCGGACTTTTAATTTTTCAAGGAACATCAGAATTTGATATCACTATCCATTAAGTCCCATTACCTCGAAAATTATACCCCGGGGTCTATCTCATACTTCAAAAAATTTAACTGGGACCTCTCAACGGGATTACATTGCTCGACCACCCTGAGTAGCCCACAGGCAGAAAGATTCAATGATTCAAACTCCACCCTTGATGCGTCTTCAATAGATCAGATATCAGACGATTCCTCTTCTGTACGAACGCGTGTGGCTCGATGCGTGGGGTCCCCCCTATGATGTGTTCGGTGATGTTCAACAAATTTGAACTCCTAGATATCTCGTTTCATTCATTCCCTCCCCTTATCAATGGCAACGATAAAAGCAGGTAATGATAAATTAGTTCCTATCATGCAGTAAATAAAAAAAATTAGATTGCAAAAGTTGGCAACAGTCTTTTTTTACTTCGTGAAATTAAATTTGTTTCATTGCTTTTATGCATTGCGGAATGACACTGTTTTTTAACGTACCGATTAAAACATGAAAAGTTTGTGAAACAATTTAAGTCAGTTTTTTTGTTTAAAAATACAATTTAAAATTCCAACTGAACGAAATACGAAAATATAAATAGAAATCTGAAATGTTATTTTGAGAATAAAACTGCAGATGACAAAATAAATAAATTAATAAATAAATAAAAAACATGGATAAGAAACTGTTCTCCAGTGCGTGAGTATTAACTTTGATATATTTTGAGTTTTTCTAGGAAATTATTGCTAGAAAGAATAATTATAGGAAGAATATAATTTTTAAAGATATGATATACCAAATGTAAGTGAGCTTATGTCAAGACTCTAAAAAATTGGAATTTTAAACTGTTCATCATATTTCTATGGCATAATGTTACTGTAAATGTTGTGCAGCCGCTGTGAAAATTTACCGTTCAAAAAAGTTTCCTTACCTTTTATTGTGGCTCTGAACGATCCTTTTCGGAAAAATAAGTTTGGTGACAAGCGGGAATCATAACATGTTAGATTTGACTTTTGGAGTCTATACACGTTTTTCACAACCTGATAATGAACGTTAAAAACAAATAATGACAAAATTTGAAGAATCAGTTTTCAGATTTATTGTTGGTAACTTTGCAGATCAAATTTATTCGTATCGGAAAGCGTTAAGAGTAACCGGGCTCTGAACAATTTTTGATTTGTTTTGATGTTCAGTGACATTCTACTGATCCTTGTTATGAAAAAAACCCCATTTACCCCGATTTATTTACTATAGAATTCTCATTCTGTTTATTTGTTTGTTCTCCATACAGTCCAGAATTCTGAAACTGATGCTAGAAATTCTGAAAATTTGTGCTGGAAATCCGCTAGGTGAGGGGTGGGCATTAAGTCGATCGCGATCGACCGGTGGACCGCCAGGACATTTTGGGGTGACCGCCTTTACTAAGATCTAAGACGCGTATACTAAAAGAAACATATTTATGGACATATTATTATGTTTGTATCTTGCGTTTTGCTTTAAGCGCGGTTTTAAAAGAGTAAGTTTTTTTTTATTGTAGTTATGTAGGTAAGTACATATTCCGCATTTATTATTAAGTTATAATAAATATTGTAAATCTTTTTTTAAGCTCACCACACCTACACCACTGGGTGGACCGCAACACCTTGAAAAAATTAGAAGTAGCCCGTACCCTAGAAAAGTCTGCCCACCCCTGCTCTAGGTCCTTGAAGCTACCATAAAAAGCAGACACCCCCTCCCCCCCGATCTCTTTCCCTTGACGACTATTTGACATCACAGATTCATAACTCCAATGTTAGGCTATATTGGGAAGTTTCCTGTCATAATCTTATCTGATCATGCATTAGTGAATGCATATTTTTGAGTTCTTTTTTCTATGTTTGAAATTAGACCTGTAATTAATATTCACGTGTTTGTAAAAACCTTTCAATTTTAATACCATTTTTTTTCAATAAACATTTTTATTTTAAAGCTAAAGACATAAAAAAATCCATGTCCTATTAAAAGTTTACACTGGAAAAAAATTTTAATTTTAAAAACTGCGCTCTTTTATTTGACCATATTCCTTCATGTGGAACAAACAGAACTTAAAAATATGAATTTGCTAATCTGTGGTTAGAAAAATACTGAGAATAAAAATTCACAGTACTGAACACAGGGACTGAAGTTCTTCGAAGTCAACTGGTACACCGCTTTGAGTCTGCATTTTGCCCTAATTTTTAACGTAGGATTACGTTCCTCAATAACGGTCCACCGGAAAGAAAAAAATTCAGTGTCCATTGCGAGTTATAATTTTGGCAGCGCGCCAAACCCACTAGCAGAAAACAGTTAAACATAAATCCGCGGTAGTTTCGTTAGAAGAGACTACCTGAAATATTTTTTTCCCTTCAGGATTACCTTCTTATTGGCTAGGTACGAATTTCTGCTACTGGCCACCAGGCTTGGTATCTTGTCAACTTTGTGTTGCTTACTCCAGAGAAATTTAGGGAAAATATGAAGCACGTACTCTGTGATAGCAAAACGGAAAACATTGAATGTTGAAAAAGCACTAGAATATTGAATCATCTATGTTCCAATAAAACATGTATGTAGCGTAGTTTCAAAGTGATGCATAATGCGAATTTGTAAATTTTATATCACTATGAGCTTCTTTAAATATGTCATTATTTTATTTTTTACATTTGTTTTTCCAAATAAAGCCATAGGTTTAAAAAAAAACATTCCCTCAAATGCTGAAGCTCTGAATAAAAGATATCCGGCAAGAATCGATATATTAAAGTTAGGGATCTTATAAAAATTTCTCAAAGGCTTAAAGCTGCTGTGTACTAACCCTATTGGATTAGCTCACCACAATGTTAACCTATGGAGAAAATTTTTCTACTATTTAAAGCTACATAAATGCTGAGGATCCAATAAAATGGCATTTTGAGATAGCCTAAATTTTTCTGCACCTTCCAACAGGATTCACTTTACAAATTCTCTCCACCAAAGGAATTTAGAAGCATTTAAAACACACTATACTAGATTTAATTCCGAAATACTTTAAATTTTAAACTATTATTTGCATTTTTTTACAGAAAACGAAAAATGTCCCAAGGTGTAAAATTTCTTTCTGTATTACGGAGTACAGTTTTAAAAAAATCTTTCAATCCAAGTCGGCAATCCTTGGACAAATTTTCTCCATCGGTTAACATTGAGGTGAGCGAATCCAATAAAGTTAGTACACAACAGCCTTAAATTAATAAGAATCACAGGTAAATCTACAAATAGACATGTCATTAATAAAATTCAGAAATTCACATTGTCTGTTAAATATAAATAAAATTCAACTTAATGCGCATGAAATTACAACAGAATTTCATAAGAAATCTTGCGTAGAACTACCAATCATCAAAAAATTAAAAAAAGAAAATGGATGATATAGATGATCTACAGTTTTGGTAGCGATAGATTTGCTGATCGCGGAAGATTAATCGTTCAATCATAACCACTCTAAGATTTGTCTACTCTGTCTCTACATTGGACAATGTGGACAGATCAAGTGGAGTTGCCAAAATTTTTGAAGTGAGGGGGGAATAAACAAAATTCATGCCACCCTACAAAATTGCTGCGAAATTACTTTCGATGTGTAAAAAGAATTTGGGAGGAGGGGGGAGCTTTTCCTAAAATTTCTAAAATTCCTGCTAATGTTGCGCTGCTCGATAGATCGCAATCATTTTCACCGGACAGCATTTCAATAAAACTTTGATCTTTGACGAATTTTCTAAATGATGGAAAATTTAAAAGCTTTTCATTTAACTTTTATGTGCCCACAATTATAGGTTTAAATTTTGCGGAAATGTCTCACAACAACAAACGGACAAAGAGATCCATCATAATTTTATATTTTAATATGCAATATTTTCCGAAAATATTTTGAGAGCTTTCGAGTGACTGATCTCTCTAAATGCGGATTTAAAACTACAATGCGTATCAATACCATAGCTGAGTCTGAGTAGGTATGTAAATAAGCTTGGCTTAGAGTTCAAAATAAATAAATAAATAAAAACTGGTGCAACTATTGAATATTAAAATTATTTTACAAAGCAACTTTCCATCGAAAACGAAAGGAATTGAAAACTTTTATTTCGAAATTGAAATTAAAACTGTAAAATCCTGTGCTTTAGAAAATGAGTTTTGTAACGAGAAAACTTTGAAGAGAAATATGTTATAGTATTAGTAACTGATTTTCAAGAAATACTGATTACTAAATATTTTTATAGGGATTATTCCGATTTCATTTTCTGTTAATCAGTCGCAAAGAGAATTCCAGTCTTAAAAGTTGGCTATCTCATTTATAGATCCTAGATATTCTTAGATTAGCCGAAAGAACAGATTGCACCTAGCACTGATTAACCAAGTCACCTGGGAGATAAGAAAGAATATTTAAATAAACAAATACGTAGTTCTTAAAACATATGAGCATTAGAGTTTTACCTGAAACATTTTTGTGCTTCGAAATCTAACCCATGGCTAATCTAATTATCATACATTTGCTTGTTCGTGCTCAGATTAAAAGAAATAAAAGTTTAATACTGTGCTTACAAGAAACCTTTAAATTAACTAGCATTGGCTTCCCAAAAATTGCGCTATTTATTAATACTTTTATTTGCTGTACTGTGCTGCGACTTATATTAATCCATTAAAAATTCATGATGCTACATAAATTGATTAATGTGTACGGTCTACACGCGGAAATGTTTGACCATCATTGGCCACATCGTTTAATGCAGGGGTTCCCAACCTTTTTCCTACATCAACCCCTTTTAAAAGAATGATTTTCTTCATCGACCCCCTCACATTTTCCTCTATAATATATAGCATACAACATAATTATTTTACTAATAATTGCACATAAAAGACTTAAAGATAACAATTTGACTAAGAATATGAATAAAAAAATAGAAAAAGTGGTTCATTTGGTTTGTGTTTTATTATTTGTGTACTATTGTCCTTTTTAATTTCACAAATATAAACAAGATTTCAGAAACTGATTGTACAAGATTGTAGTTGCACAAGCATCGCCAACAGAAAAACGAAACTGCTTCTGATTGGTTGTATCGGGAGGACCCATGTGCTGTTTAAGGTCCAGTGGATTTTCCCTGTTCTGCCTAGTGTCGGTACACAAATAAAAGCCAATGGCGGCATTCGAGGCATATACAAAAGCGTCATGACATTCGACTTTAGATGCGTGGATCACTCCGCCCTATGCAAATCTGTATTTTTACATGTTAAAACGGATATTATTATCCAATGATTACATTCCTAAAAAATTAAATTAAATTTTAAAACAGAAAAATTTATTATAAACCCCCAATTGACCCCTGGAATACTATAGATCATTTTTAAACTTCCATCGACCCCCCAAGGGGTCCACCTGGACCCCGTTGTGAATCCCTGGTTTAGTGTATGGCGTTAAGCCGCGGTATGCCATGACGACTTTTAATCTGCGCTTGGATGATTTCAAAAAAATTAAAACAAGCAACATTTTAAAATTAAAATCATAAATATCTTAGGGCAAAATAACAACAATTAAACCATTTTACTTGATCAAGACTGCTGGGATGTTAATATACAACCTTCCCTATACTCAAAGTTTTATCACTCAAATCTTTCGGCCACAGATGGATTGACCAAATTCTAAGCGACGAAATGCTTTCCATCAGCGTCATCGAAAAATGGATCAACCCAGCTTTCACAGCTTGAATCAACGTTGCAAGCCTTGGTGACTAATTGATTGCATCGAATCGACAAAATCGTCCAATCGGGGTGGCCCACCGAAGGAATATTCGATAATCTTCAGCTCCACCCAATCTCCTGTCTTCGATTGTATCTAGATATCAAAAGCTTTCAATCACGGAACGCGTGCGGCAACGTGTGTGAGGTCCAATCTCGTAGATTTTCTTCAAGGTATTCTAGACAATCATGATAGATAAGGTAGATTTTTTTTCCTCGTTCTTCGAAAGATATTCCTTCCCAGCCTTCGATAATACGCCAGAGAAAGGCATGAAATTAAGAAATTGGGTGAGTTCTGCTTGCCAGATATTTTCAAGGGAACTTTTCACGTCTCACCTGTTTAGAAAATAGCACTTTTTGAGGTTAATTAAGTAGAAACCTCGTCAATTTTTCATAACAATTAACCGGAATGAGTCGAAAAGTCTCACATTAATTTTTTTTTTATAACTGTAGGGATCTTCTTTTTTTTTAATACTACTTTTCATAAATAAGAACAAAAGAGTTATGTTAATTTAGACAAGGTATATATTCAATTGCAGAAGAACTGATATTTGTTTTTAATAGTAGAAATTGATGTGCGCTATGAAAATATATATTGTTCGACCGTTATTATTATTACGTTGTGATAACATAAAATGTGACATCTACCCATTCATTTCAGACTTTTGTTTGTTTGTTTATTTTTTACGTAAACTTTTATCATTTATTTTTTAATCGCCGTGTTTTTACCGATTAATACCAGGCCCATTGACTATTTAGGTCGTTAGTTCGAACTTCGATGATTAGTGATGCGGGGAGTTGAATCATGTTGTTGGCATTTCCCGCTTTTTCCAGTAATAACGGTCTGATTAGTTCTTGTGTAACGAAAGGATAACCCTAAGGTTGTACAACCGCTTCCCAGGAGTAAGTTTCAGATCCATGATCTCAGAGCTCCGAAGCCAGTGATTTAATCATCGGACCATCTCGGAAATGCAAGGGAATCTCCTCTTTTTAATACTATCTTTTACATTCTTTCCCACTCTCTTCTTGCAACCAACACATAAGAAGTTAGTTATTTACTCCCGTGACGCAGGGCGTTGGCCGTACAGATTTAAATCTTCTATTTTATTATATTTTTTTTCTGAGGCTATATCTATATATAAAACAGTTCCGTAACTGACTCACTGACTGACTGACATACAACGCACAGACCAAACCGCTGGACCTAAAGGGCTGAATTTTTGCATGGCGATTCTTCTTATGGTGTAGGGGTGTACTAAGAGAGATTTTTAAAAAATTCTTCTTATATTTTTTAAAATTAAATTTTTAAGCTGTTTTAGTTTGTTTTTTTAAGTTTGCATTTAAAATAATAATTTGAGGGTTATAAAATTTATATCACGAGAAAGATCCTAAAAAATCCTTTAAAATGAAATCTTTTTTGAACCTTTACCTCTATTTTCTGTTCAGAATTTAATTTATTAAATGCCGATCACGTGATTTCTTTTTCCGGTACTTTAAATAAATTTATCGTCACGTGCATAACAACTAAGTAGACAAAAAAATATTTTTTCTCTTGCTAATGCATCAGACGATTGGACATTATTTTGTCTATAAAAATATCCCTTATGATTTTTTTATAATTATATATATTTTTTCTACATCAATTGTATATATTGATCGTCGTATTTATTATAAATATATATATGTATATATATATATATATATTTTTTTTTTTGGCATTAATTGCATCCATTGTATTTAATTTGAATGTACTTCGTAGCGAAGTGCGGGTTTTCAGCTAGTATATTTATATATAAGCAATGAATATTTTCTTTTGGAGTTCCCTAACATTCCTCAAATGTTCTAATTTTTATAGAGCACGACCGTTAACGATCACTTAACAGATCCCATCTGAACCTGAATTCCATCTCCTATATATATATATATATATATATATATATATATATATATATATATATATATATATATATATATAAATTAAAAATGTGTAATTATAAAGAAATTTAAATATATTTTTTAATCAAATAATTAAATATGATATAAATTTACATCAAACTATCGGCGACCCCTCCAATTTTTTTTTCGTGACCCCAGTGGGTCGCGACCCATAGTTTGGTCACCACTGCACTAGACCATACCGATGATGGGAGGGTATCTAATCATCTAAAAATCATCCTTTACCATACTCTAGAAACCAACCAAGTTACCAGCATGGAATGTAAATCATCCCTTTAAGCAAGGATTTTGCTTTATGTTTCTAACAAACTTGTTGCGAAATTCCCTCACCCCAATGATATTCTTAACACACTTTCTCCACATTACCACAATCTTCATTTGAATAAAGTTTTACATTTCGCCCGACAACTAGCAATTTTTAGCGCAAGTTTTTCTCCATTGTAGGCAGCATACAATAACAGTCTATTGATGGGAAATATGTGTTATTTTCGTTTGAGATGTCACTGCAAAAAAACGTTCATTTCTGTAAACACGCAAATTAATCTATGCAGGGTGTATCAGCACAGCGGTTACAAACTTTCAGGAGAGATAAGGAACACCTAGACGATGGGAAATCACATAGCAATACTGTAGGAGAATTTTAAAATTTTCAAGTTCAGGGGTTGTCCTGTATATAAATTCAAACTGTAATAAGCCCCTAATTTTCGTAGAGAGATGCGGTTTTTACCAAAAGACTGTATTCGATCTCCTCTTTTAGAAAATGACCTTGACTCATTTGACCTTGAAAAAATAAAAAAAATGAAATTTTTGGTGGTCCAATAGACGCTTGTGTTTTGTGTCGTCGATATCGCGTTATGAAAGCGTTTCCGACCATGCATTGCTATGTGACTTACCATCGTCTAGGTAGGTGTACTCTATCTGTCCTGAAAGTTTGTAACCGCTGTACTGATACACCCTGTGTAAAACTTTAATGAGACTGATTATTGTTTATGGCTGCGAATGCTGGAACCTAAATAAATCTGAGAAGAATAAACTCTCAGTCTTGAGCGTAAGATTGTACGTAGAATTTATGGTGCAGTGCAAGAAAATAACGTCTGGAGAATACGTTATAGCCATGCATTAAACCTTAAATATTGGTAACCAAATATAATAAGAGTAATAAAATCTTACCGTATCAGATGGCTCGGCCATGATTATAGAGATAATAACATTGACCCTGTTAAGAAACTGACTTTTTATAAAATGGAAGTTACTATAGGACGAGGAGGACCATGTACTAGATCAGTGGTTCCCAACCTTGGGTACGCGTACCAGTACCGGTACGCGGACAAACAGCTACCGGTACGCGAATGATTTTACAATTTAAAACAAAAAAATATTAAAATTCTGTATTACAAAAAAAGAAAATAACTAATAATCCATACGTTTTAATATTTTAGTTTGGAATTTCTTATCCATTGTTTGTGTTGCAATACTTTATTGGGATTTACCTAATCTCAAAAGATGCCGTCTACACCTGAATGTGTTATCTATGATCGCCCCATAAAAATTTGGTACTCGCCTGCGAATTATAACTGTGTCTATAACTGTGTTTGCAAATTATACCGTGTCCGAGAAGTTTCTTGCTAAGCAGTAAAATTTTAATGCCATTTGCGACACATATTTATGTGAAAAAGGATTTTCTGCAATATAGAGCTTTGCTGGACATTGAATTGGATCTTCGCCTTAAACTGACAAACATTGAGCCCGATATTACTTCTTTAGTTAATAATAAACAGGCCCAACCTTCTAACTAATTATATATTTTTTAAAGTGATTATTATATTTTATGTATATGTTTAGCAATAAAAATATATCCCAAGTTGCTTGTCTTTATTACAAATGTTCTCCCTCGCATTTTATTCCCCATTTCAAAATTTTTGATCTACCGGTACGTCATCAAATTGTTTACAACGTACAGGTACGGTACTATAAAAAGGTTGGGAACCCCTGTACTAGATGGATTGATTGTACCGAGAGAGACCTTAAGATCATTGGACATAACCGGTGGAGAATATTGGTATCTGATCGGGCTTGATGGAGAAAACTGACTGGGACAGCCCTGGCTTGTACCAGGCTGTCGTGCTGATGAAGAAGAAGATGAAGAAGTCAGCACACAATGGTAAATAACGCTAAATAATTTGATGAAGTTTCAATTTACAGACGGGACGTTCATTTCCCCCTTAAACACCCTGTAGTACATATTCATGCATCTCTCGGGGAAACTTTCTAAACCAGTGGTTTTTAATCTTTCGTTGATCAGCGATCACTAATTGAAAAAAAAAAAAAAAAATTCGTCCGGTACCATCATTCATCCAGCCCTGTAAGAGGCAAAAATGGGTTTAATTTTCTAAATAAACAATCTGTTTGTAATAAACATCTTTGATGAAAATTTACAAATTTAACATAAAAGTAAACTTAATAGCAAAAGCCTTTAAACACTTAAAAATGAATGAGAAAAATTTGTTTTACTTGCTGGAAAAGTGCTGTGACTCTGCAACTTTCCATTGTAGGAAATATATTAAGGATTTCTAAGCAGAATAGGGATTTATTTTTTTAGAACAGAAATTTTTAGAATATGAAGAAAAAATTTGGAACAAAAACTATTTTGTTCCCAATTTTATAAAATTGTTAGATTTGCGGTTGTTTTGAGACGATGAAACCAATTTTTTTTATCCCATCTGACATCGCGGACCAGTCCTTTGGTTCTCCTGGACTATCCGTTAAGAACCACTGTTCTAAACGAACCGACGCAATTTTTTTTCCGACGGGGGGAGAGGGGGATAAAATATACTTTTAACAAATGTCGTCCTCCACCTCCCATCTATTCGTTGATAATGGCTAATTTTATTAGTTTTACTTCAAATCTGATGAACATCAGACACTATCGTTATGCATTACCCTCACTGAGGTGATTATTAAAGCACTTTGAAAAGTGAAACAGAAAAGAAAAAAATGCATCTCACAATATCTATATCTATAAAGGAAGAAGTCCTGACTTATATATATATACATACACGTATCAACGCCCAGCAAAAACTATTGGAGATACAGATATCAAATTTTAGGAGCTTATTTTGTGCTGAAGGCGTCATTTAAGAAGCGATTTTTCAAAATTCGCCCCCCAAGGGAGGGGGGCAAAACGTGTTTTTTACATATTCCTTTATATCTCAAAGAAGAAAATCGATATCCATAAGATTCTTGCTTTAAAATGTAAGAAACATGAGTACCTAAAAACCAATTTCAGGATTTTTCAAAATTCGTCTCCCAAGGGGGAGAGGGGGGCTAAACGTGTTCTTACGTGTTTTATCTATATATATAAAGGAATGAATACCCAGCAAAAACTATTGGAGATACAGATATCAAATTTTAAGAGCTTATTACTTTGGTGCTGAAGGCGTCATTTAAGAAGCGATTTTTCAAAAATCGCCCCCCGAGGGGGGGAGGGGGGGCAAAACGTGTTTTTTGCATATTCCTTTGTATCTCAAAGAAGAAAATCGATATCCATAAGATTCTTCCTTTAAAATGTAAGAAACATGAATACCTAAAAACTAATTTCAGGATTTTTCAAAATTCGTCTCCCAAGGGGGAGAGGGGGGCTAAACGTGTTCTTACGTGTTTTATCTATATATATAAAGGAATGAATACCCAGCAAAAACTATTGGAGATACAGATATCAAATTTTAAGAGCTTATTACTTTTGTGCTGAAGGCGTCATTTAAGAAGCGATTTTTCAAAAATCGCCCCCCAAGGGGGGAAGGGGGCAAAACGTGGTTTTTACATATTCTTTCGTATCTCAAAGAAGGAAATTGATGTCCATAAGATTCTTACTTTAAAATGTAAGGAACACGAATACCTTAAATCCAATTTCAGGATTTTTTAAAATTTGGCCCCAGGAACGGGGAGGGGGGCTTAACGTGTTTTTCACGTATTCCTTCATATCTCAAAGAAAGAAACAGATATCCATAAGATTCTTGCTTTAAAATGTAAGGAACACGAATACCTTAAATCCAATTTCAGGATTTTTAAAATTTGGCCCCAGGGGACGGGGAGGGGGGCTTAACGTGTTTTTCACGTATTCCTTCATATGAGGCGGTGAAAGGCAAAGTGGTGTAAGTCAGTAAGTCAAGTGGTGTAAGTCAAAAGAGTTTTAGAGTAAAAACTACAAAAAATTCCACTATAAATTTAACAAATTATAATCCATAATAATTATTATACTATTGCAAATAATTATTATTTGCAATTCCACCATAAATTGAACATGGAGATTACATATTTAACCTCAAATAAAAAAAGTTGAAAATGTGACTTACACCACTTTGCCTTTCACCGCGTCATATCTCAAACAAAGAAACAGATATCCATAAGATTCTTGCTTTAAAATGTAAGGAACACGAATACATTAAAACCAATTTCAGTATTTTCAAAATTCGGCCCCATTGGGGGAGGGGGAGGGGGCAAAACGTATTTTTTACATATTACCTCATATCTCAAAGAAAGAAACAGATATCCATAAGATTCTTGCTTTAAAATGTAAGGAATATGAATACCTAAAAATCAATTTAAGGATTTTTCAAAATTCGGCCCCCAAGGGGGTTAGGGGGGCTAAACGTGTTTTTACGTGTTTTTTACATATTCCGTCATATCTCAAAGAAGGAAACAGATATCCATAAGATTCTTGATTTAAAATGTAAGAAACACGATTAAATGTAACAAACACGATCAATGTCACGATTTTTCGACATTCGCTTTAGATTTTGAAAAAATTGCTAGAAACAATCCAATCTATATCTATAAAGGAAGAAGTCCTGACTTATATATATATACATACACGTATCAACGCCCAGCAAAAACTATTGGAGATACAGATATCAAATTTTAGGAGCTTATTACTTTTGTGCTGAAGGCGTCATTTAAGAAGCGATTTTTCAAAATTCGCCCCCCAAGGGAGGGAGGGGGGCAAAACGTGTTTTTTACATATTCCTTTATATCTCAAAGAAGAAAATCGATATCCATAAGATTCTTGCTTTAAAATGTAAGAAACATGAGTACCTAAAAACTAATTTCAGGATTTTTCAAAATTCGTCTCCCAAGGGGGAGAGAGGGCTAAACGTGTTCTTACGTGTTTTATCTATATATTTAAAGGAATCAACACCCAGCAAAAACTATTGGAGATACATATATCAAATTTTAAGAGCTTATTACTTTTGTGCTGAAGGCGTCATTTAGGAAGCGATTTTTCAAAAATCGCCCCCCGAGGGGGGGAGGGGGGCAAAACGTGTTTTTTACATATTCCTTTATATCTCAAAGAAGAAAATCGATATCCATAAGATTCTTGCTTTAAAATGTAAGAAACATGAATACCTAAAAACCAATTTCAGGATTTTTCAAAATTCGTCTCCCAAGGGGGAGAGGGGAGCTAAACGTGTTCTTACGTGTTTTATCTATATATATAAAGGAATCAACACCCAGCAAAAAATATTGGAGATACAAATATCAAATTTTAAGAGCTTATTACTTTTGTGCTGAAGGCGTCATTTAAGAAGCGATTTTTCAAAAATCGCCCCCCAAGGGGGGGAGGGGGGCAAAACGTGTTTTTTACATATTCTTTCGTATCTCAAAGAAGGAAATTGATGTCCATAAGATTCTTACTTTAAAATGTAAGGAACACGAATACCTTAAATCCAATTTCAGGATTTTTTAAAATTTGGCCCCAGGAACGGGGACGGGGCCGTAACGTGTTTTTCACGTATTCCTTCATATCTCAAACAAAGAAACAAATATCCATAAGATTCTTGCTTTAAAATGTAAGGAACACGAATACATTAAAACCAATTTCAGGATTTTCAAAATTCGGCCCCATTGGGGGGGGGGAGGGGGCAAAACGTATTTTTTACATATCACCTCATATCTCAAAGAAAGAAACAGATATCCATAAGATTCTTGCTTTAAAATGTAAGGAATATTAATACCTAAAAACCAATTTAAAGATTTTTCAAAATTCGGCCCCCAAGGGGGTTAGGGGGGCTAAACGTGTTTTTACGTGTTTTTTACATATTTCGTCATATCTCAAAGAAGGAAACAGATATCTATAAGATTCTTGATTTAAAATGTAAGAAACACGATTAAATGTAACAAACACGATCAATGTCACGATTTTTCATCATTCGCTTTCGATTTTGAAAAAATTGCTAGAAACAATCCAATAATTTATATTTCCTATATATCACCATTTTGAACACCAAATTGGTGGTAGGAGAAAAGAGAGAGATCAACCTTAATTAAATGAAGTGTGGAAAGGTGTGTGTGTGTGTGTGTGTGTGTGTGTGTGAATTGTATATATTTCGGTTGTTAGTACGTATACATCTAGAGCTCAGGTTAACTCCATTCATTTTTATTATCCTGGGCAACGTCAGGTAATTCTTTGTTTATGAAACCGGCGATTTTTACAAGGGTTTACGGGGAAGCCCTCAAACTCCTCGAAGGGCCGGGATCCAGTGGGTTATCAAAATTGAAAGAAACATTTTAATGCTGACATTAGCATGGGGGGGGGGTTATTATAATATGCTGATGGGATAATGACCAGTGGAGAGGGGTATAGATTGCCATAAAATACAAATATACATATCATACAAGTAAGCTTTATTAAGGGTTCACCCGTGCAACGCCGGGTATATAAAGCTAGTTCTTTATAAGCATCCCCTATTTAAATGAAAATAATGAAAAACTTATGTAACTTTTTTTTCTTCTAGTCTAAATGATGCGTAATTTTCGAAATTTTGTAAACATACTTTATTTCATTGTTTTTAGTTGCGCTAAAAACATAACCAGGAAAGAAAAAAAAGTTATCTTTTCTTCGTTACCCTCAAGCTATTCTCATGTCCTCCTTTGGCCCTACTTAACTGAGGCATTAACAAGATTTCATTTTTAAACATTATAATCACCCTTTTTTTAATTCAATATTTATTGGATGGGTTGATCCTAACCGCTCCCCCCCCCCCCTCCCCGACTCTCTTTGCCACAAAAGTCAATTTCCTTTAAAGGAGCAACCCAACCACAACAAAAATATATAAATGTTATGAATGAAAAAGTGAGCAATTTCGGACTATTATCGTTGAATATTTTAATATTTAATCCTTTCGTTTCGGAAACAAAACTTACTTTATAAATCTGATGATAAATGACGTTCAAATCAGCGGGAAAAAAAATATATATTAACAGTCATAAACAACTTTTCAGATAATTCTTCAAAGTTAAAGACTCATTGCAATAAATCCCCCCCCCCCCCCGTATCATTTTGACACAATTAATTAATCATTCCGCTTCGATATCGAACATTTACAATTCATTTTACAAGACGCAACCGCTCCCGGACAAGATCCTATGCGATCTACAATCTGTAATATACACAGACATGAGCAAGTAAACAAAGAAAAAGTTCCGTAAACAAGCGCGCAGCTGGGTACCTCATTTTGCGACAATTTCGACCTTATGCCACCCTCCCCGTAAATACGTGTGTTCAATCGTCCGTGGAGCCTCAGCCCACACTCCAGAGATCGTCTGCCGCAAGCGTAATTAATAACGACCTTTTATAACTGCGGGCCCTGGACGCGATCAGACGATAAAAGATTGTGAAAAGGGTTCCCCGTTCCCACGGGTTCTGTCCGTTTGTTCTTTCTTTAATGCATCGAGTTCTAATAACGAATTTAAGTGGCAGTTATGTTACTATGAGGCTGTGGCGGAGCATCGTAATGAGGCTGGCTAAACGAACAGGTGTTTGCAGAGTGGTGGGAAAATTTTGAAATAGATGTCGCGTGGATAGAAAAGAAGGTTTTGACTCGAGGGGCTGGTGTCATGTCGTAACACACGACGGCAGTTATGTGGCAATGTGGGCAAAAACAAAGTAAATTATTACCGCAGCCGGGGATTAGATGCACAAATTTGATATGGCAAAACGAGATTCGGGGACAAGGGGTCGCTAGTGAAGGTCGAGCATATAATAGTTATGAAAAGTAGCAGACCTAAAAATAAAGAGAAAGGGTAATGGTTGATTGGGTTCGTTGTAATTCCAGCGCGAGGACGATCTAACACGCAACACAAATTTTAAAATTTCTGCGGAGGGAGATGTTCTTCAACATTACTTTCCCTCTGAATTTAAGTTTCATAACTTTGGAGGATTTTTAGATCCCTCCACCCCCTCGTCCATAAGGTTATTTTATGTGACTGTGATCCTCGCTTGCATGGGGATTCTGCGCAAACACTATACAGTCGAACCCCGTTATAACGAACTTCGAGGGACCAAAGGTTTTGTTCGTTTTATCCGGTAGTTCGCTATATCCGAACCGTTAAGGAAAATGCTAGAGTTCACAAAATGTAAAACTCATTAGTTGCAATGTGTATTCAATATTTGAAAAAATCATAAAATCTATTAAAAATGACCATTAATGAATTAAATAAACGGTTCGGATACGGCGGACCACCGGATAAAGCGAACAAAACCTTTGGTCCATTGAAGTTCGTCCTAACGGGGTTCGACTGTAGCTTTTATGGCAAAGTTCTACTCATGACTTCTATTCCCAAAAGAGTAACATCTATCAGGATAAGCAACCGATGTTTCATTTTAAATAACGTATCATCTGTAAGGCAGAAAAGAGTTTTTCGATAACTTTACCTAAATACGTTTAATATCCTTCAAGAATCTCCTCCGCTGAAGGAATTCCTTCCTTAGGAATGTTATCATCGTTCAATCCCGGATATAATACCGAGACCACTGAAAAGTTTATTCATGTACAGCCGAACCCCGTTATCACGAACTTCAAGGGACCAAAGGTTTTGTTCGCTTTATCCGGTGTTCCGCTATATCCGAACCGTTAAGAAAAATGCTAGAGTTCACAAAATGTATAGCTCATTAGTTGCAATGTGTATTCAATAATGATGTATTAAAGATATGATAAAAATCTATTAAAAATGATCATTAATGAATTAAATCGACTAAAATCGATTACATTAAACTGACACAATGCTAATTAAATTACGTACAATAGGAAAACGGAGGGACCAAAGTTTTCGTTCGTTATATCCGTGAGTTCGTTATATACCGGGTTCGCTATAACGGGGTTCGACTGTATCTCAGTCACACCGCAGAAACCAACTCTCACTGACAAATGTTCACAACTTACTTTCTTTACATATTATGTTGCATTTGTCTCATTTTTTATTATTTTTAAATATCATTAACATTTGCTTTAAAATTTCTTAACATAATTTACTGACTGATTTTGTTTTATTTGCTTACACTTCGTCACTTAAATGCCTCAGCCACAACCCCTCACCAGATGAAGAAGTGATGGGCACATAGCATAATATGCATGATTCGCGTAATGAATTGTATACTGATAGGAAATGTTACGAATAGTTAGATTGTTAAATTCTCCCTTGCTAATATTATATGTTTGGTGTATGTACATACAGTAAAATAATATAAATACTGGTTATCAGAGGAGAATTTTCTTCTTCTTTTTTATATGCAAGTTTGTCACGATGAAACTATACTTATCGCAACCTTCTTTCAGTTTTCCCAAGTAATTTGTACTCTGCTCAACTGCAATTTGAAATCGTTAATACGTAAGCCTCGTGCTGGTGTATTAGTCAGACCTTAGTTGATGGATGTCTTTCTAGAACATTGGTTGATTATAATAAAAATCAAACACTGTCCAAGGGTGGTAGAGTGTCCACAAAGTCATGCTCATTCAAATGTGACGCATTTGCAGTATCACAATATTTAGAAGAAAACTTTAGCCGAATGATAGGGGAGGCGAAGCACTGAAGAAGAAATAGACACCCCACAAGAAAACGGTTTCCAAAGTGACTGCATAATTGAATCTGCATTTCAGAATTCCGTGTTTGCGAAAATTGTGATCGAGGAACTTTATAAAAGAATGTTCTTGATTCGCAGTGTTACCAGTGGTTACAATCACTAAGCCGCTGGTAAAACCTGTGAAAGTCCCATATTCCAAAAAGAATGTTTTAAAAGAATGTATATTATTACATAATGCACTTTTAAAGCTATCAAATGTATTGATTTCTAAAATGAACAGATGATTTCGTTGAATCGTTTGTTTCAGTCTGGCGTATAGGGGATTCAATCACAACCCAAATATCTAAGTAACTTAGGAAAATGTTAGGTTTGTTCCGATGATTTCACAGTTACATTTCAAAAAGAATATTTTATTTTATACTGGTTCCTAATGGTTTTTCAGTAAACAGTTTCACTGTCTTATATCGTATCTTTTAGATTTCTTTTGCATACCTTTCTTGAATTTTGGCTCCTATCTTATTTTTAAGAAATGGATTTATCATTAAATATTTATTTATTCACTCGGATGTTTGTTTTTTCATTTGCTTAAAGTTGCATCTTGATTTTTTCATTCTTTATTTAGCATAGCAGTTTTTTTTCTGCTGATATTTACACCGCATTAATCTCAATATCTCGAGTAATGTTTTAATTGCAAAAGTTTTTCTATGACTCTCTTGATTTCTTATGAGTTAGGATGCATTTCAGTGTTCCTCCGATTTGCATAGAACTGTTTTATCATGCACATACACAGACACCTCTTTACAATTAATCTCTGTACATCCATTTGCTTTATGTTTTGAATACTTTTGTAATATGTTTTGTATATTTTGCTTTATGTTCGTAGGCTTGTATTTATTTTTGACATTGTCTTCTCTGGATAATATTTTTGTGTCTTAAAGTACATACTCCATGTATCGTAAAAATTTTGCAGTATAATTTGTAGAAACTTTCGCGAAGGATTTTACATCCCTTATTTATGTGCGTACATTAGTTATTCGCTTTCATTTATCCATTTTCTTTTGCGAACTTTGAGTTTATTAATGCTGGTTATTTTGCTGGTTATATTAAACTTTTTTCGCAGGCTATCCCTATGCATAATCTAACATGTATTTTACGGCATCTAATTAGAGGGGGAAAAGATCACGCTCAAATGATGGAAATTTTTATCGGTCGTCTCGTCATCCAAGAGCATGTGAATAGAAAACTAAATCCATCATCTCTCTTCGAGCATATAGTGGTGTTCTCATATTTCTGGAATTGAGTTAATCACTCAAAAGATATCTTACCTGACCAGGGAGTAGTGGATGGTTCATTGTTAGTTAATAGACAAATCTTGAATTGGTGAAATTCTAGACTGCCATAAAACGGGGGGAATCACAAACGTGACGTCCTGCTTAGTTTTCGCAGAAGGCTACGTATTTTTGTGTCCAGTGGTTCGTAAATTTATGGAAATTTCTTTTATAGAACAAAAGCGATGACATTGCTTAACCAGGTGCAATGTAGCCGGTGCTTGGGTTGGAGGAAAGATTAATCTCTTACGTCAGGTACCAGCAATCAATTCGGCAGTGTATTAGGGTCCAGTTAGGGCAGGGATTCTCAATCTAGGGGAAGTGCCGCCCCCCGCCCCCCCCCTCTGCGGAGGTGCGAGGGATATTAAGGAGGTGGGGGGCGTGGAGGGTTTGAAAAAAAAATAGGTGAAAAGCGTATTTTACTATGGTTACTTACGTTATAAATATATACATATGTTTATGTATGCGTATATATATATATATACACATATATATACATATATATATATATATATATATATAATATATATATATATATATATATATATATATATATATATATATATATATATATACAGGGTGGTCATAAGGAAACTCTTCCGATATATGGACCTCTAGCGGCTACTCCGTTCAACCGATCGAGATGAGATTTCAGATATAGTTATTCAGAGGTATGAGCTCGGGATTTTGTGAACGGCAACCAAGTGGCGCTCACGGTTACGGATATAGGTACAGAAACTCGAAAATTTCAAATGGCAATACCTACTTTTTCCCGTCGCAAAATGCTGAGCGCGTGGGAAAACCCTAATAAGCGTTGGAACGGTACGTGTATCACAAAAAACGGACGCGTTATGCAAGCACAAAAAAAAACAGCTCTGCGAATGCGAATGGCTAACAAAAACACGATCAGAGAGCTTTTTATCGGTTTTCTACGCTGAATATCTGGAGAACGGCGTTCTGCGATTAGTTTCTAGCCTCTGTCATATGCAGATTTCCTCCGTGTGCCCCGATCGTGTCTTTGTTGGCCGTTCGCAGAGCTGTTTTTTGTGCGTGCATAACGCATCCATTTTTAAGAAGCTGCGTGTTTCACAATGTAAGCCATTACATTTAATTATCAAAATCATGTAACTTTAGACCTAAGTAATATTAATTATTCTAAATCAGTTCAGCGTTAAAAGTTCTATGTGTTCTACGTAAACTTCAATGTAAAAGTGCTTCGATTCCGTAATTTGTTTCGTTAGTACTACTTCGATTCTAAAGTGTTTTTTAATGTATATTCAAGAAACTAAATGCGAACAAGAATGACCTTTTGGTGTTACAAGGTTTCTCTTCCATACCTCTAAGACATTTACATGTCAGCAAATGCAGACACTCATAACATACATTTGCCTTTTCGAATTCTGTACGGAATAAACATAACTACGCATGCATTAGAAGGTAAGTTCATCTTATCGCTACAGAAATTAACTACAATACGTGATGAAAGCGTTTGATTTACTTTTAGAAAAGTTTTCTCCGGCGTAATTCAACTATCCTGACATGATAAGTGGCTAATTTTTCGAAAATGGTTAATCAGGAAAACATGCGATAATTAGCTTACAAGATTAACAACACACACTCGAAACAACCCATGTAAAACCGCCTGTCTCATGTTAAACCAATATGTCTATGCCATCTTCGGCAAGCGACCGAGCTCAAATGTTCACAATCCTCTAGGGAAGCCAGTTGTGAGAAAGAAATTAAAAGACGTTTGTTTTGTTTTACATGGCGAGGGCTTGGCTGAGAATCATAATGAAGTAAGCAGAAAAGAACAGGTGTTTCTTATCGTCGCGATCTGTTCGTAGTACATAAGTAATGGTGGGAAAAATTGTAGAATAAAGTTGTCCCCATCCGAACTCGACAGAGGCCATTTTGAAACTTTGCTAATGAGATACGAAGAAGAAGAAAAAAAAAATGCTGTGACTCGAATACCGTATTTGTCAGCTGTCAGTTGTTTGGAAGAATTCTCGAAATTTATGTAATGTGTTGCAACTATCAAACAATGTTAATGAGTGAAAATGTACAAACAAGGAAAGAATATTTTTCATTGGAAGTTGCGGATAAATTAACGCAATTTGATAGCCATCAGAAATTTAGTGACTTTTCTCGAAACTATTGTTTCGATGTTTCGACTCTTGTTACGAGAGGAAATGAGGCAACGTAGCAAGTAAAACTATGTAAACAAATGTATCTTGCATTGGATATAATAGAAAAACTATTTTTCCTCCACAAATATTTTTGACGAACTCTCAAAAGTATTAGAAAGAGAGTGAAGTAATCAACAATGTGAGTTACTGGGGATTATTTTATTGAGTTAAGTGGTAAAGAACGTCAGTGGATGAAAGCATGTCCAAATAAGGACATATAGGCCTGTGTCAGTTTTCTATGCACTTTATGAAAATTTCGTTGCAATGAAAATTTGTTTTAAAAAGTGAGCTTAAGTTTTATAAAAGAAATTCAATAAAAGGAAAAAAGCTATAAAAAAATTCAAGCTAATATATATTGCATAGTGATGCATCAATTGTTGTAATAAATTCCTTTTACATTAGAAAAAAGGAGTTAGTAATTGACAAGAAATATTGGAAGGTTCTACTGTTCTGCACGAATGCAGTGGATTCACTTTTAAGTATTATACGCATATCTCAAAAATACATAAGGAATGAAAGGAAATAATTCAAAAATAAATTTTAAAAAGGCACAAACAAAAATGACAAAAAAAACCGATAAATACAATTTAGGAATTTTTAAATATGATAACTAATGAAACATTATGCATTTTGCGTTCAATTTGTAATCTAAACCATAAAAATCATATATAAACCTACTTTGTACAAGTCTGTTATAAAAAAAATTGCATCATTCACACATTGAAAAGTTTTTAATGAACATTGAGTTTCCCCGAATGCTCTCACATACATCACTCTCAAAACCTGTTGGTGTGCAGAAAAACTATGAAGCAAAATTTTTAAAGCATTAAAATTTTTCACTTCCTTATTTGCTAATTAGTTTTCTGGAAAAACAATTCAAACTGAATTTTAAGCCGAAAATGTCGTAACAAGTGACTGCAGTGAATAAAAAATGAAACGCTGCGTAAACTAATCAAAATATGCTAACAAGATTGCTTTGATGAATTTTAACTACGCCTTTCGATATATATAAGCTTGAGCTTTATTTTACACGGTTAATGTTGTTTAGCTCCTGGAACACGTATAACATTTTTCATGTAATTCATTTACACTATCAGAGCCTAAGGAAATTTAGCATATATATTTCAAATTCTGTATTTGTGAAAAATATACATGCTTAAGGCTGCTGTGTACTAACCCTATTGGATTCGCTCCCCTCAATGTTAACCTGGGGAGAAAATGTGTCCAAGGATTGCCGACTTGGATTGAATTTTTTTTAAACCTGTACTCCGTAGTAGATAAAAAAAATTACACATTGGGGCATTTTACTTTTTTTTTTAAAAAATGCAAATACTATTTTTAAATTTAAATTATTCGGAGAAAAAAATCTGGTATATTGTGTTTTAGACGCTCCTCAATTCCTTTGGTGGACGAAATTTATAAAATAAATCCTGTTGCAAGGTGCAGAAAAGTTCAGGCTATCTGAAAATACCATTTTTATTGGATTATCAGCATTTATGTCGCTGCAAATAGTAGACAATTTTTCTCCATAGGTTAACATTGAAGTGAGTGAATCCAATAGGGTGAGTACACAACAGCCTTAACAAGTGACACTAAGTAATCAATATGGTGAAAGAGGAATGAAAAATTTAACCAAAAAGCGCTGATATTGAACGTTAGTTGAGCAGAAAACCATGAGGTATAAAAAAAATTAACACTCCCTCAAAAGGCAAAATTTAAGGATAAAATTAATTTCTGCTTCATTTTTAACTGAACACGGGAACAATTTAATTCATGAGATCAAAAAGGTATGATTGACAAGTAACTAACTAAAGTAAATAAATAAATAAATAAATAAATAAAACTTTAGACTATTTTACGAAGTTTATTTGAAATAATTTTATTTCGAAATCCAAAAATATCGGATGAAATATTACTTTTCGTATACTTCTCATACATTCATCACATATGTTGAAGACAAAGAAGCACTTTGGATTTTAGAAGAGTTTTTTACTCCATTCAATTGAATCATGCTTTCATATTTCAGCACCCCACAAATATTTCTGTTAACTTATCATATTTGAAATGTATTTTTACATCTTTGTGAAATTTTATATGCAGTATTTTTTTTTATATAGGAAGAAGGCTGCCATGCTGTTTGGTTTGGTTTGGTTGGTTTGGAGAGTTACGGTCAACTTTTTGCTACACGAGGGCTAATTAGACCGGGACCTACAGTTTAAAGCCGATTCCGAACGGCTACAAACATCCATGCCAACAGTGGGACTGGAACCCACAGGATCTGAACCGAATGCTAGCGCCCTAGGCATTAGGCCATCACCTGGCAGAAGGCTGTCATGTGTGTTTATGTGTAGGAAAATTATATATCACATAAAATATAAACGTTACATGAAAACCCCAAACTGATATTGTCATTATTCCGTATGTACTGCAAAAGGTCAACCAGCACACGAAATTTGATGAGAAAAAAAAATGACTTGTGAAGCGGCTAGAATAGATTTGCGTAGGGATTTCGAATTTTTTTTTTTCAAATAATGTGCGACTTAGAAATTTTTGTATTTATCTCAGTGGTAGGTGAACCCTAAGCCATATAAAATGTTACTTGGACGTTTTGACACAGCGGTATACGGCTTCAATTGTCATACGAACGGGTGATTTACATACCTTAATCTGGACTTTGTTCTTGTGTAATGCATTTATGAAATACAGATTATTCTTGGATTAGGATCATTTTTAGATTAAAATATAGCGGTTTTGTTTATTACATTGATAAAACAGAAAATTTATGTGAAATTTAATTCCTCAACATGTTTACTAATCGTAAGGTAGAAAAAATTTTAATTTGTATAGAGGTATCGAATTTATTTTTCGATTTAAATAATTTTTTGAACCATATAAAACATTGACCAGAAGTGTGTTTGATTTAATGAAATATGTTTTATAAGTCTAATTGGTGGAATTTCAGTTTGATATTTCTTACAAATTTTAAATTTTTACATATGTTTACAGAACAGGTCACGTGAAATTGGTCTACAAAAATTCTCACCGAGTACAAAAGACGTATCAATTCATACAACTATTCGAGAATTTTGCAGTCAATATTTGAACAGCAACTTTTAACGTAGGATTATGTTCCTCAATAACGGTCCTGCGGAGAGAGAAAAATTGTCCGTCGTCGCGAGTTATAATTTTGGCAGTGCGCCAAACTCAGTAGCAGTAAACAGTTAAACAGAAAAGTACCAAAATGCGTCAAAAAAAAAAAGAAAAGAAAAGAGGTAAACAACAATAAGTAATCCTACGTTAATAACCCGCGGTAGTTTCGTTAGAAGAAACTACCTGAAATGTATAGATCTTTTTTTAAGATCCGCATTCGCCAGTTGTATATTTAAAGGTTTATGAAACCCAATAGTCAAATGTGCATAACTACGTTTTGTGAATTTCAGTAATTTTACTGTTTTAAACATTGTGTATGTTTTCTATGTTGTATTTTGCGCATACTCTGTTGTCTCTTTCGCACTATGAGCAAGAGTGTTTTCACCCATATTGTTAGCATTGAAAGTTGATAAAAACTTACTCTAAGTAACACATGACTTCATTATTAAAGAATTATGGTTTGGAAAGGAGCTTAGTAGATATTCGCAGGGGCTCCGCTGCGCCTAACCTCTATGACAGGGGAGGACCGACTGTGTAACCATATTTTATTTGTTAAAATATTTTGCAATTCAGAATCCACGTGAACATGCTTTCCTACAACCTTTCCCGTTACGATTGTTCCAGTGCCGCAAAAGCAGTTCAAAATAGCACATCAATCAACCCCTCAAGGTTGAAAAACTACTTAATAGTCATATTCCCGTGATTTTTTGCTTCTTCGGACTTCCCATATCATAGTTATGAATTTCTTTTCTCTTGGTTTTGTTATTTCCTGTCACGAGTTTAAGTAGTAATAATCAAATAAATGCTTAAAATAAGATTTGGATAAATCTGTCTATGAAATAGCATTTAATATCTCGAAAATCAAGCCAGTGCCAATAGTTAAGAAAATCCACTAAACACATAAGTAAACGTCCTGCAAACCAAAAACATTTTTATAGCAGTTATAAACTAATAATGTGATGACTTATGAAGTCTGTCATTACATATTTGGATAACGCAGATAACAAGTAGGAATAATTTATAAACCATTTCATACTTTAGTTTAATAATTACAAAATAAAAAGAACTTTTTATATACCATGTTTTTTTTAATTTTCTGTTGAATCATATAAACTAGACAATTCTAAGTATTAATAAATACTTTTAAAAAAATTTTTGATGAATTATCCCATCAACTTGAAAGAAAATGAAGTAAATTGGAAGTTAACTTGCATTTAACTTTTCGTTCCCGTCCCGGTCGATAGATGGCTGCACCAGTCTACAAAACAAAATTAACTGAAAATAACTGAAAATGAATTTAATACTGCTTAAAGATGGCTAAAAGTATTAAAAAATGCATTGTCATCGTGTTCTGAGCTATTCTTAAAGTTTCAAATGTCTAGCTAGTCGGGAAGTTAGTTAAAAATCGATTGCAAGATTTGTACTTGACAAACACACGCACAAACACACAAACAAGAAAGCAAGTTAATAAAAACATGGTAAAAATATGAAATGGAAATGGACAATATATCCAAAACGGTGATCCAAAATATAAGAGTAATAGTTTTTACAAATAGTTGTTCGCTAACTATTAAAAAAATTAATTCAATACCCAAAATTTTCCATTATTCATTAACTTATGTTAATAAAAACAGTAGCTCTTATGCGAAAAAGAAAAAAAAAAAAAAAAAAAAAAAAAAAAAAAAACCTGTTGCACTCCAATTTCAGTTTCCAGATTTGTGCAGACATTGTTAGCCAAGAAATTTCCATGTATTTTGAAAGATTTATTTTCAAAAATAAAAAGTAATCTAATAGTTTGAAAGATAGTTACTGCAATCTACTAATTCAAATCACTTCTCCCGAAAGTAAATCAGCTAAAATCATACGATGTTAAAGTCTTTTACTATAATATTGATTTCAAACATTTTAACGTTTTATTTAGTAGTCAATTCAAAGAGTTTAAACTGACTGTAGACGATAAATTGGCTATAGGATCATTTATTAGATTGCTAAATTTTGCGACATCACACAATTGTACTTATAATTAAATGTATTTACGAACTCAAGGTGTACCGTAAGGTAGTAATGTGATGAGTATTTTAGCTATACACTTTACTTTTTCAAAAACAAATTTTGTCATGGTATAACTTAATTCTTCATCAATATATTGACAATATTATCACAGTTTATAGTAGCAAAAATCAAATATAAATTTTATCCCACCAATTTCAAGTTTTTATAATGCAAAAATAAGCGTAACCAGTTAATTTTTTTGGCCTCAGTATTATTCCTAATAAGACATACACACCTACAGGAGATAAACGCACAAATAAATTTGATTTTAATAAACTTCAAAGTTATAGAACTTGTCTGCGTATATCTACTTTCAATAAATAACTTATTAATCAATTTATTCGCTTGAACAGATTGTGTTCAGAGAATAATTCAGATAGGTAAATTAATAATTTACATGAAAATTTATTCTAATAAGAATTTAACATAACAAGAAATTATTCCAATAAGTTAATCCCAAAAATTGTAGATTTCGATTTAATTTTATATTTGCATTTTTATATTACATTTGTATTTAAATTTTACCTTAGTTAATATAAGTTAAGTTTTCTCAAATTTTGAAACACTTTAAGCTGTTTTTTCACCCGTAATTTCTATTGCTTGTAAACTTCCTTGTCAACTTATACGTAAAGTTTAAAACAAAAGTACAAAGCGTTTGGAAGTTTTTAACCTCCTTGTACTATTTGAGATAACAGGATTTCTCTGAACTGTATGAGTCACTATGCATATTCATTGCTTCTCCCTGTGATGGTAAAATTATGCTTCCAAAAACTGTTTTCTTCTTTTCAAGATAATACGCACACACACACACCTATATATGTGTGTGTGTCTTGTGGGTATATCTAAAGTCATTAACAGCTGTGAGGGAAGCCCATGATAAATCACTTCAAAGGTACAAAAACAAATGTAACGTATGATTCTTTTTAAAGACGAATACATAAAGGACGCTATATATTAAAATATTTAGCGTACAGCTAAAGAGAGGGATTCTCTAAGAAAGGGATTCCCACCCTTTTTACGTTTGCGGTACCCTTGGAAATAAGATTAAAAACTTGGGGCACACTTGCTAGAATTTTAAAATTTTCAATAATTTCAATATTAAAATTAAAGTGGAATATATTTCAGGAATATGTTAAATTTGAGTTCAAATAAATACTGACTCCACTGCTGATTTTATTCATTTATTGAAAAATATAAAAGAATAGGATACATTGATGCAGTTCCGAAAATAGGCATGGATTCAGTATAGTATAACAATGGAGCACTGCAATAGAAATCACTAAAAAGAGTTTGGATTTATTAATGTGAGACTTGCGATGGATGCTCAGAGCATGAATGTTTGATATCGAGACTAACAGTTGTGGGCGTGAGGGTAGCTAATTCATTATCAGGAACGAGTGCATCGATTTATGTCATAATCTGTTGGGAGTGATAGTAATTAATTCAACTTAATATTTACTTTAAGTGAGGGTCTACAATTATTTTTTCTTTATAAAAAACAAATCTCGTGGCACCCCTCTTAGATCTCATAGCACACTAAAGTGCCGCGTTACACCGGTCGGGAACCACTGCTCTAAGAGTCTATTTAAAAGAATATAACTTAAAGTAAATAATTCAACAAAGCAAGATAATTATTAGCAGCAAGAATGTAGACAAAAATGAACAGAAATCACGCACTCAGTGCTCAATGCACCATCATGCAAGATTCTGTAGCAGTAAAGGAACTAAACCATATATCGAGGTAACCGACTGGTTTCGTCATCAGGAGGCCTAACCAAATCAGTTACCTCAAAGGGGAACT
This sequence comes from Dolomedes plantarius, assembly GCA_907164885.2. Taxonomy (NCBI): domain Eukaryota; kingdom Metazoa; phylum Arthropoda; class Arachnida; order Araneae; family Dolomedidae; genus Dolomedes; species Dolomedes plantarius. The sequence goes on from OU015496.1 coordinate 146,220,760, forward strand.
TTCTGAATAGGATGCAGGTCTCACCAAAATACACCCAAGGCCCCGAGATCCCCATTGAAACAGATAGTCAAATCAAATGAAAATAAACAGACATCCTGCACTTAGGGTTCAACGCACCATAAATGCAAGCACACATACAATCCTAAAAGAACAGAAATGAAAAGACAGAAATGAAAAAGGCGCACTCACCCTATTCCAGTGAGTAACGGTTATAGCCAAATAGCAGCCATTTTATAACCGTAAGAGTTACGCCACTGTGGAAATATTACAGCGCCACATCCCATTGAAGTTTTTTAGCCACAAAAATTTAAAGAAAGTGTTAAATCAGAAAACCCTATCTTAAATGTCCTGGAAAAATACCTGAGTATAAAGGCCATTTTTAAATACTTTTAGACTACCAAAATTATTAGGGGAATTGTTCTTACGTATGTTTTTCTCGAATTTATTACACGCTTCCAAAAAGTCGTCACTGTTATTGCAAATGCTTTTTATTCTGTTTAGTTGTGAGTTAAAGATATTATAATAAATTTCATATTATAATAAAGATATAATAAAATTTAATTATTTACATTATTTGTGTTATATCTAAAATACACTCATGGGCAAAAAAATTAGCGCACCAAGAAATAATTGCGGGATCGTAACGAAACTTGCAATGAAGGTACATGTCGGGGAGATATGCAAATGATTAGAAATGCAGCGTGATTGCGCATTACGTATAGCCGGTAGAGGGCGTTGAACATCGTACTCTGTGGAGTATAAAACAGGTAACCAAAGCTTGTTTGAGTGTGCTGAATCATTTACAAAGGAAGAGCTGAGATAGACATGCCATTACGCCGTGTTCGAAGACAATATAAGCAGTTGTCGTAGTTTGAGAGGGGGAGAATCGTCGGGATGATGGAAGCTGGGTGGTCGGCTAGGCGAGTAGCTCGTCAATTAGGCCGCTCTGATTGTGTTCTGAGGAGGTGTTGGGACCAGTGGACCCGAGAGATGTCATGTACACGAAGACCAGGCTCAGGACGCCCTCGACAGACCAGTCGTCGAGAAGACTCCCCACATCGTAAGAAATGCACGCGTGCAGCCAACTGCTTCATCGGCCGCCATCCAGGCACAGGTAGCACCTTCACTAGTGGCCTCTGTGTCTTCTCGAACCATATGAAGGCGCCTGGCTGAAGGACAGTTGGTATCGCGGCGCCCATTACGTGTGCTGCCCTTGACGCCCACCCATCGACGCCTCCGTTTGGAGTTTTGCCACGCACGAGGAAACTGGACTGCAGCGGAATGGAACCAGGTCGTCTTTAGCGACGAATCCAGATTCAATCTCGGCAGTGATGACAATCGTGTTTGTGTGTGGAGAGCCCGTGGTGAACGCTTCAATCCTGCCTTTGCTGTACAGCGACACATCGCTCCCACAGCTGGTGTGATGGTATGGGGTGCCATTGCCTACAATACACGGTCACCCCTAGTATTGTTCCGTGGCACCATGACAGCCCAGCGGTATGTTCATGAAATCCTGCAACCACATGTGTTGCCACTCATGCAACGGCTCCCAGGAGTCATTTTTCAACAAGACAATGCTCGGCCTCATACGGCAAGGGTGTCACTAGACTGTCTTCGCACTGTTACTACCCTTCCTTGGCCTGCCCGATCCCCAGATTTGTCTCCAATCGAGCATATCTGGGATCATTTGGGACGACAAGTTGGGCATCCCACGAGTTTGAACGAACTAGAGGCAAGGTTACAGCAAATATGGAACGAAATGTCTCAAGACATCATACAGAACTTGTATGACTCAATGCCCGATCGTATCGCATCGTGCATTCGCGCTAGAGGGGGTCCAACGCAGTATTAACTCCTCCGTTCTTTTGCCTTTTTCTCTGAAATAAATTATCCTTTTTCTTTGTTTTTGTTATCATTTAGTTATATCAAAGTAGTCATTACGTATATAAAATTTCGTTTCATTTTGACGACTCCTTCTTGGTGCGCTAATTTTTTTGTCCATGAGTGTAAATTGTTTTTGCGAGCATAGCTCTATAGTCTGTATTTTTTATCTTATTTTTTAATCTACTCTGCCTCTTAATTTTCTCTAAGAGTTTATCTAAATACCCTGAATTTGAGTACCTCAGAGAAATTCGAGCGTCTAATGAAAATATATATATATCTTCCACCTGATATCTTCACATAAACCAGAGCTCAGAGAAAAGACCCTGTGTGATTTCCAAGGTGTTAATAAAAATCGCTCAAATTTCCCCCCTAAAAGATACAACAGGTGAGTTTCAAACCTTCCAAACCTAAAAAGATCCCTTTTCAATTTGATGCTGTCCCTAAACTCTTCTTGGCAAGGCCACGCGTGCTCTTCCTTCCCCCCCGTCCCTTACTCTCACCTGGCGGCGACAGGCAGTCTGCTGGCATCGGCGATGAAACGTTTCATCCCTCCCAGTGTCACGTGACATCCCCAGATACCTGTTGGAATGTGGTTCTGTTTCTTGAAAAAAAAAAAGAGAGAGAAGAAAAGGTCGTCCGGGGGAATGTTATGGAACGTTTATGGAGAAGCAGATGTCTGTAGCAGATATTCCTGAATAAATACAATGAAATGTTCAGGGAGAGAATGGAGGGGTGTGTGGGGGGATAAAATTCCAAATGTCTCTCAATTCTTTTGTGCGTTTGTACTGTAAGTGGGGAGTTGGGATTTTCTTTTATTTATTCGTGGATTGTGGGCTAGTTGGTGTGATATGTAGTCATGATCGAAAGCTTAGATAAAATGCAGATTTTTTTTGGGTGTTTTTTTTTCCCCCTCCCTTGCACGTGTCAAGTGGAGACGAAAAATAGGTTTTTGGGAAACGTATTCGAGATTCGCTCTTCCCCCAATAACAAAAGAAACGGTGTTGTGAGTAGTATAGAAAATTTATAAGTTTTTTGAAATCACACGAATCTGTATGATATTTGCTTGTTCTGCAATTCTGACTGTACTAGAACTCCATTTGCACCAAAAAGATCGCTAAAACTTTGCTTTTTCCATGAGTCTTCGAAAATTTAATTTCTAAATTTATTTGAAAATTAATTTTTTTATTTTCCCCCATCCAGAACGTCGTTGTCTTAAAAGCTGAACAATGGCCGAAGGATTAGGGCACTAGCCTTTGGTACCAAAGCCCGTAAGTTCAATCCCCACTATTGGTATAATTGTGTTCTGTCACTCGCAATTGGCTTTAAACTGTAGACCCTGATCTATTTAGCCCTCGTACTACAAAAGACGACTGCACCTTTCTAAAAAATCCAATTAACCAGTCAATCTAACCTACAAATGGTAAACTAAATTTTCCACTTGGCAACGGAAGGGCATTTTACCTTTCTATTTGTACCTTTTTGTTCTAGCGCTCTGTACCCAGACAGTGCTTCGAGTTTCTCCCTTTGACCTTTCCATTTTCTACTAAAAAATTCCCTGATTTAATTTTTAATTTAATTATGGGAGTTAACAACTCGATAGTCACAGGTGTTATGGGGTAGTCCTCAGAACAACACAACTTTGGCCTTCTTTTCACCAGAGAGAATTTCAAATTAAATGGTGACACTGGCAGCTTGATTGGCGGAGGGAATTACTTTTAGGGCGGCTACCATGCCTGCATGCATGCACACACACACACACACCAAGAAAAAAAAATCTAGCTTGCATGTATACTCCCACGACTTTCGCAAAATTGTCCAGGTGTCAGACGTTTTTTTTTTAAACAGTTATAATTTATTTCTAATTCTAAATCTCTGTAGGTTCGCTGTTGGAAATTATGAATGAAGCAGTTGTTCTTAGCATAGATACAGCAAGATTCCTGTTTGCATCTGTAGTCACAATCTTTCATTCCCGATTCGAAAATTGCTGGCAAAATGTCTTTAAAGGAAAGTTTCTGTAGTCAAGATCTAATGTGGCATTCTAATTCATTCCGAACTTGTTATAATGTGTTTGAATCAAGACTCTGAGCCGACCAATCCAACTTTCCAATAAATTGATCTGCCTCGAACGAGTCTTTTGCCTATATTTTAGTGTAGTACAGCCCTGCTGGGTCAAAGGTAACAAGCCGAAACACAGTTGGATTTTTCATTCTACAAATCTTTTGTTATAACCCCCCCCCCCAAAAAAAAAAGATAAATAAAAAATAAAAAATAAATTAAAAAATATAAAAAAATTGGAAATTGACTCCTCCTGGTTAAAATGAAAACAGTTCAAAATATTTTGAACAACACTTAACTCTAAGCCTATTCACTGCTGTTTTTCATCATTCTTAAAAACGGGTTACGAGGTCAAAAATATGAAGTTTTGATAATTATTTTATTAAATAAAAGATTTAGTCAAAAGGCTTAAATGAAATAAACTTCTAACATTGAAAAGGATTTATATAGACCATAATATACAGTTGCTGAATCAGAAATTTTTAACTATTCTTCTGAGTTTTAAAAATTAATGTTCCTCAGATTCAATTCTAACAGTGATACACTTTTATGTGCTAAAAATTTGATTATAAATGGCTGATCCCGTCGTTAGATTGAAACAAAATCTTAATATTTTGCATTGATGTTCAAAGGACTAAAAAGGAAATTGTTATACTTCGCGCTCTGAAGGTCAAGGTAAACTGGACGAGGTTGTGAACGGCGGTTCGATTCCACTCTCAATATCACTTTTCTTTCGGTTTTATTTTCAGTGGCAGTGCTGCCATCTATCAGCATTCAGTGTAACTACTCCAAACCTTAGTATTTACCCCTTTTTTCATTTCTTCTTTTTTTCTGTCCGCAGTCGTTTACGACCAGGTCTGCGAAACCATTTATTGCGATAAAATGTCAAATGATACAAAAGACAGAATTGTGAATTTTCAGTACGACTGATTTTCAGAGCGTGAAGGGCACATAGGAAGTTACAGCTCAAAAACAAAAGTATCTTCGTGGTTTCGGATTAGCATTTTTCAGTATTATAAATAAAAACCTGCAATACTTTTATGTCTTTTTAGAAAATTTTCATACAAAACAGATTTTCCTATATTATCGTACATAAAATAAAAAAAAAAATCTACAAAACCTTCAACGAATGAATCTGAGAGCATAACTTGAGATTCAAGATGTCAAATACTGAACCTGACATTGCTTGGTGATATTGTTGGGTATAGCAACAAATAATGGATGAATCATACATATGGTAAATAAAGATAATGTAAAAAACTATATATTTATATTCATATATAATCTAATTATTTGTATAATGACAGGCATTGTAAAACTGCTTTATTTTTTAAGAGAAAAAATGCAACATTTTTAATAAGTGTATTTTCAAGATGTAAAGTTGTTTGATTTTTAAAGAAGTTAACTTATTGCTAACAAAGAATAATAGCTAAAAGGGGGGACATTAAGGGGGAAAATATTCCTTCTGTAAGGGGAACATCGAAACACTAATTTCGGAGATAGTTTAAATACCCTTAAAAGCTTTGATTTCAAGCGCTGAATATCAAACTAAACGAAACCTGGCAGTCTAGAAACATTCTGAAAAATCTGATCTGACTGAGTTACAAAATGTAATTTAACGTCCAATTTTAGAATTTTGTTTATAAATCCTTTTCAGATTATTTCAAGACATTGATACATGAATTTGAACATAGGCTGGAAATTATCGCCTCCAAACGATCCCTCCAGCTAAAATTTTCGCTTGATTTTCTGCGAAAGTGAATATGGTCCTTATCGAATGGATGCATATCCAGGTTATTTTTTCGTACTTAACATCATAATCCCCTTTTCTCGGTCTTCTAAAATATATTTTTTTATTTTTTAAGCATTGATTGAAGATGTGTGCTTTTAATTTTGTGACATCATTATTCGTGTCAGGAACAGATATTTTAGACATTAGGTTTTTATATATTACGAGATGGTGTGATTGATTTCATACAGTTTAAAAGCGTTCGAAGGGAAATTATCCGAGCTATCAACAGTATAAGAAAATATTTCCAAACCTGAGCGAATGTAGAAGACGTACTTTCTCAGTCAATACAATCGAGGAGACAATGGGATTTTTGTAATTATATATCAGGGTAGAAAAACAAAAAAAAAAGGAATGGAACTGACAAGAAATAAAGGTAAATTTATGTCATCAATTAGGTTTTTAATAGTTTAAGAATCGGCAAATCAAAACCTAATTAGTAGGGATACGTAATTATCGTATTTACGAAATAGATGTGAATAAATGCGAAAATTATTTTTTTGCAACTTTTCGGTGAAAACTCGGTCATAAATGGCTTGTTAAGCGAAATTAGGTAATAATTTATTAACATAATTGCTTATCTAAGACCATCCATGGTCTTTAAATAAGAGATCTCTCAAATTTTGCTTATTACTTATTGTTGAAGACTTTAGGAAGAGAATGTGGAGACTACTACAATGTTAGCTTTTAACTAAGAATTTTGATACTTACACCTAACCATGTAAGTAAAATTGTGATTTTTTTTAATAAATGCGAAATTTTAGAATTGATATTTTTTTGCGAATAAATTCGAAATTTTATGCATTGTAATTTCTTTTTTTGCGAAATTTACGCACCCCTACTAATTAGGGATATTTACTTCGTTAGGGAAAAAGAGATACTGCTATATGTTCTGTTGACATTCAATTTGGTCTACAGCAAAATTTGGTGTGCTTGTAAATTTTATTGATATTGTGAATAGATATTTGTTTTAATTAATTTTGTCTCTGTCGAAACTTTTACAAATATTAATAAATGTATTTTCCAGCAGTTAAATCAGTATTACACATTTTTCATAAATTTTCAAATGGCGATTGTTGTTTAAATTTGACTTTATCGCATAATATGTAAATTTTTTGCAACATATTTAAACGAAATTAAAGATGAATTTTTTAATTATATAATTTATCAAACGCCTAAATATATAGTAGGATAATGAATTTCCAAATGTATCTCCCAAAATGTATTTACCTGTAAAGTAGGGAAGTGGCCCAGAAAACTAGCTAAGAAATTCGATTTTCTGAATTAATTTTATTAAAGCATTATGTAGAAGTATTCGTGTTCATCATAAAATGTACGATTTGAACTTTGAAGTCTAGTTCAAATTGTTGAATGATCGAAGTCATGCCAAATTTTAATCTTGGTAACATCAGTTTTTGAAATTGAATTTACTAACAAAAAAAAGTTAAGAAAAGTCCTATGAATTAAAAATTCACAGTTAGAAAATGTTATTTTTTGAATGCTGCATAAGGAAAACAAACGAAGAAAACAAAAGGAGGGATTTTTAAGTTTCCTCTGAAAAACAGTTAAATTACCTCAGTTAATTAACGAAGGGCATGATGTTTAAATAACTACATGTTCAAAACTGTCATGTTAAAAATCAAATTAAAATATTTAAAGCAAACAATTGATATGCCTAAAAGGTTGAGGAACACGTTGGTACCACGATAACTGTCTTAGTGTAAAGCAAATGGCATTAAGGCTGCTGTGTACTAACCCTACTGGATTCGCTCATCTCAATGCTAGCCTATGGAGAAAGTGTGTTCAAGGATTGCCGACTTGGATTTAATGATGCCAACTTGGATTTAAATTGTACTCCGTAATAGAGAAAGAAATTTTACGCCTTGGGACATTTTTCGTTTTTTTTTTAAATGCAAATAATATTTTAAATCTTAAATGATTCGGGGAAAAAACTGGTATAGTGTGTTTTAAACCTTCGTCAATTCCTTTGGTGGACGAAATTTATAAAATGAATCCTGTTGCAAGGTGCAGAAAAGTTCAGGCTTTGTGAAAATACCGCTTTTATTGGATTACCATTACTTATATAACAGTAAATAGTAGACACATTTTCTCCTATAGGTTAACATTAAGGTGAGCTAATCCACTAGTGTTAGTTCACAGCAGACATAATCTAAATTCACGAAATTAGTTCATAAATTTCGGTCGTACTTGCCATCTATGCTAAAGAAGCGCATAGAAAAAAACGGATCTGTGGTAATAAAAGTTTATAATCATATAACATATTTTATATATAATTTTCATATATTTTATAAATAACGTCTAAAGTATTTCGCGTCACCAGCTACAGCTTAAAGACTGAGGTGATAACAGTTTTCGAAAAACTATCTTAACCATAACACATTTGCTAGAAAATACCGGGTGGTTATAATTAAACTTCCCCTATAAACGGCATCCTACAGCGCAAACAGGTGAACGGAATGCAGCGAAATTTTGTATATGGGCTATACACGAGATGCGCTCACGGAATTTAGAAAAAAAAAATTTAGTTCCAAAATGTCCACCAGAGGGCGCCTTTTCGGGAAAAACATGAAATTTAACACAATACACGACCAAAACGGAATACAGATACAATATTAACATTTATTGACTAGTTTCTCATCACCTTGTCATCGAACTACATTAAGTAAAGGTAAGGGAGAAACAAAAACAGTTCAGTTTGCAGAAACAAGAACAGATTAGGACAAAATTGCACAAGAAGAGCAGTTGTTAATCGTGCTCAGGACCATGTACCGAGAAAGGTGCTGAATGTGGTCACCGTCAGTCACCTGCAAAGTTTGAAGGCGATGGACAGTGTGTTCAATAGCAGATCGTAACAGATCAGTTGTGATGCTTCCAACATGAAGTGTAATGACACATGAAGCGTGATGTAAGGAAAACATTAACCTTTCCTTACATTATCTTGGACTGGACACGATTAACAACTAGCTCCTTGCAGTGGCGTACCTAGACCATTTGGGGCTCGGGGCGGATTTATTTTTGGGCCCCCCCCCCCCAAGAAAAATGGCAATTTTTAACTTTTTCTAACGACATCTAGCCTTTCTTTGCCTTAATCAGACAGTTTCCTTAGGCTATTGACCTGTGCAGACAGTGGCGTGCTCAGGATTTTGTTCTGGGCGGTCAAGTTCTCCATATGCTAGGGGTCATCCATTTCCCTGACGCCCTATTATCAGGGTGGACTAGAAGGGGGTGTCTTCTGGGGGGTATGGAATACCCCCCCCCCCCCAGCCGAAGGGGGTCCGGGGGTCCTCCCCCGGAAAATTTTGAAAATTAGGTGTTAAGTAGTGCCATTTTAGGCTATCTAGAGTACTAGATGCCACTTCTTAAAAATCATATATCTATGAATTCGAATAAAATATTTAAAGCGACTTCCCCATCATTATTGGAGTGAAAATCTAACAAGAAGTGATTTTTAAAGCAGATACGCGACGAAACAGTGCGTGCGTGCCCTGTTGAAAAAAGACGCCTTCAATACTTTGATAGGCAAGGGTTCGGTTCGCGGATTAGTACTATAGAAGTGTATAAACAGCGCTCGGCACTTGGCTTTAGAAATACTGTTTCTGGCACTGTATAGCGCTAAAATTGTAACAATAAAGATCGCTAAAAATGTAAGTGCAATAAAGATCGTAATGGTAAAGAATAAATAACGCAATTACTATTAGGACTATACGAAACATTTTTGCATTATTTTGTATATTTAAAAAATTTATTTTAGCTCTGTGGCTCCCGCTTCCCCCCCCCCCCCCGCGTCGGCACGCCCCTGTGTGCAGAGAAAAAATTGACAGAATAAGGGTGCGAACTCGTGCAGTACGAGGTGAGCAATGATCATTACTGTTTAAGCGTTAAATTGATAAAAAAGTCTTATGTCAAGGTCTGGGTTCGAGCAATAGAACCAATGACGTACCGCACGGCACAGCTCCGAGACCAGCGTTCTAACCGCCTGAGCCATGAGCTCGCTAACTTACTGTTCGGTACAAGGTTAAAATCAATTGTACGGCACTGGTTTTCGTTGTATGCATTTTTCGTCAGGCCAAGGTGAATGGTAAAAGGCTTGGCCGTTTGATTAATAAAAGTGATAATAGTTAAAGACAAAATTCATATTTAAAAGAAAAGGAGCAATTTTGGCGCCAATACTTACTTATAATATTCAGGTAGCTTCAAGGAAAACCAAAGAAATACCTCACTTTGATCTACGTTAAATTTATTGGTAATTCAACTTTAAAATTTTTTACCTTTCACAAGGCAATACACATTCACATTATCAGTATGAAAAAATAGAATGGGAATACATCACCTAGTAAATGCCGTGTTGTGTGAAACCATGTTATATGAGACCCAGGGACATTTCCAAAAAAGGGGGGGGGATTGCGTTCTGAAAACTTATTAAAAACAAACATTTAAAAAAAATTCCATATAAGCGAGCTAAATTAAGAATTCTGTAATTTCTGTCTTTTTCTAACTTTTGCATCAGAAAATTGTCTAATTGTCTCATGAAAGTTTATTTTCATAGCCAACTTGTTCTCGATGGATAACATTGCTAGGCCATTTAGTCTGATTTGGCTCATTGTTGAGCGCAAATAGTTTTTGATGACTTTCAGTTTCGAAAAACTTCTTTCACAAGTTGCAACTGAAATGCAAATCGCCAAAAACAACTTTAGTGCTAAACACAAGTTTGGTACTGACTCTTGAAATTCCATACCAACAATGAACTGTAAAACTTGAAGAGCTGGCCACTTTTTGACTTCCTCTGTATTAATATTTGAAGGTTATCATTATGGAATGGAATAATATATCTCCTAATGAAACATTCAAACTGGTTCAATCTATGCAGAAACGATTGATGGAGGTCCTTAGACGTAAGGGCTATCTGACCCGTTAAGTCTTAGTCTTTTTATTTCTGGCAAAAACTCGTCCTTAGAAAATTCGTCTTAACTTTCAGTTAGACGAGAAATAAGTTCTGGCAATTTCTCATCTGGAGCTTTGATCAAATTAACCGACTGCAAGACTTCAAATTTGTATGAATGTTCTCCATGGATTTTGTTCTTGTTTGGATTTCCAAATACAACCTATCTACACATTGGAACATGGACCTCCTTAGTTCTTCTTGTAAAGATAAACCCTCATCTTTAGCTTTTTCACCAGGCATCATCTTTTTCGATCTTTTTCTGCCTTTATTTTCAATAGCAATTCCCATTTCTTAACATTTCTGGGAAGCGAAGTCCAAAGCATCACTAACTAAAGATTCTCTGCTTTCCTTATTAAAAAATTCCAATGCTCTTAGTTTATTTAAATCCTTGTCCAAGGAAATCCCCTGAATTTGCAGGTAGTGTTGAGTGTGGTTGATTTCCTCCAAAATGTCTGACCACAGGCGTAGAAACGCTATAAACTTAAAATCGCAAACATTTGCCATTATAGTCTGAGCTGATCCTCTTGTATCTAGGTTTTCAGACTCGTCGCACAGCTTCTCCACTGCATCGATCAATTTTCCAAATTTTCCAAAACGCACAACATTATTCAAATTTTTACGCCAAAACCAGAATCTGACACAAAGAATCGGCCTGTAATTTCCAGGCTCATCGTCGTCATCCGTCAGTCTTTCCTCAACCTAATGCTTAAATCATGACTTCTGACACCAGAAAACTAACCAGTCTATAACAGGGCACGATTTAGAAAATTCTTGACTTTAGGCACAACTCGGGAAAGGGCGATGGGGGCCCCCTAACGGTGATGTGGGCGTAAAATTTCCAAACTTGACACATACAAAAAATAATCATGAATCATTGTGAAAGTATCATTTTACCGAGAATTGGCTATTTGAAGCGTAGAAGCCTAGAGCATTATCAAATAACAAACAGAAATACAACATATTAACGTCTTCATTAAATTAAAACACCAATACAATGCAACCAGAAAAACTTAGTAATCCCTTATATGCACTATAACATACATATGAACTATACATATAACTATACATATGATGAACGAATCAATCAAATTTGAAAGGATATATAAAAAAAAAATTGATATTGAAAAAGGTAAAAAAAAAACTGAATTGGAAAATTTCTTATTTTTCTTTTAAAATAAAAGTTTTTTTTTTGGGGGGGGGCAAAATTCGGGGGCCCCTAGGCCCGGACCTGCCAGGCCTAATGGAAAATCAGGACCTGATCTATAATGACTTTGCCTAAAATAAAGACTATCAGCCTATTTAATGATTTTCATGCGTTTATTGCACTTCTAGGATAAATACGGTTACGTACAAAATTTTAAAATTCATCAAGAAAAGTTCATGGGTTCTGGAATACGACGAAGAATGTCGGGCGATTCTCAGCAACTCAGCGTCAGCTCTATGGCATCTCTCAGCACCATAGGCTTAGCGTGCTTATAATTTTTTTTTTTTTTTGGGGGGGGGGGGGGGGGGCGGGCACGGATTGAATTCAGTTAGGGCCCTCCTCAGCGGTTTGACTACCGGACGGTCCTTAAAATATGGAATATTGGGATTTTTTGAAATTGAATAAAAATAGAATTGATGTTTGAGTAGTTAGTTATACAATGAGAAAAATAAATAAAGTATTAATAAAATCAGAAAAAAATATAGCATCGAATTTATGCTATGGATCATATCATTGTTAAAATCTATGTTAGGGCTAAAGACATAATCGGAATCTTCAGTTTCACATTTTGAAAAGGCGGCAAAAAACCCAGCTTTCTTAAAAGTTTTCTACAATTTTATGGTTTTAACTGAACTTCTATTAACGTTTTAATTTATTTCGAGATAAGTTGAGGAGGGCGGGGGGGGGGGGGCACGTGAAATGTTGGAAGTCGCTAAAATATGCAAGTGTAATATTTTATAAAAACAATAACGTTCTTCTCTGATTTTTTTTAAAATTAAAAATGTAATTTTTTGTAGTAAAGTTATCATTCAATTTTAAAAAAGGTCCCTGTCGTGGGGCCCCCTTAGTAAGTGGGGCCCGGGGCGGACCGCCCCCCCGCCCCACCCTTGGTCCGCCACTGGCTCCTTGTGACATTTCGTCATAATCTGTACCTGTTTCTGCAAACTCAATCGTTTTTTTTCCCTCAAACACCAAAGGCGTACTGTTATTTATTTCCTTACCTTTATTTAATGTGGTTCGATGAGAAGGTGATCAAAAACTAGTCAATCAACGTTCAAATTGTTTATGTATTCCGTTTTGTTCGTTTATTGTGTTAAATGTCATGTTTTTTCCCGAAAAGGCGCCCTCTAGTGGACATTTTGGAACTAAAATTCTTTTTTCGAAATTCCGTGAGCGCATTTCGTGTATAGCTCGTATACGAAATTTCGTTGCATTCCGCTCACCCGTTTGCTCTGTAGGATGCCGTTTATTGGGGAAGTTTAATTATAACAACCCGGTATTTTCTCTAAGAAGGTACTGAGAGCTCTGTTTTCACAAATTGAATAACAATATACTAATAGAAAAACCTGAGTCAAACTCGACGTCACTGCTGATTCCCAACTCTGCAACGAAGTTTTGGATAATAAAGCATCAATTCCTTCTCCTAGAATAGGAAAAATATAATTTATTCCTATTTTACAAAAAGATCGTGCTTTTGGGGGTGTAAATATGAGATACTCGAGCAATAAGTCAAAATAACTGCCCTACTACCGTCTATATTTGAATTGGAATAATTACAAGATAAAAAGAACTTTTTATGTACCATGTTTTTAAATTTTCTGTTGAATCATATAAACTTGACAATTCTATGTATTAATAAATACTTTTTTAAAATTTTTTTTTGATGAATTATCCCATCAACTTGAAAGAAAATGATCAAATGCGTAATCAATCGTTTAGCTCGAGAATTGGAAGTTAACTTGCGTTTAAATTTTCATTCCCGTCCGGGCAATAGATGGCTGCACCATTCTTCAACACAAAATTAACTGAAAATGAATTCAAATCTGCTTAAAGATGGCTAAAAGTATTAAAATAATGCATTGTCATCGTGTTCTGAGTTATTCTAAAAGTTTCAAATGTCTAGCTACTCGGGAAGTTAGTTAAGGGGACAGTGGACCTTCAAATCTAACATTTTTTGTTTTCAATGGATTTGCTTGAAATTTTTATATGTGATTAGTACCATAGATATGTAAAAAGTGGTTAAAATATAATGATGAAATATTAATAATTTATGAATTATGAATTATTAATTATATAAAAAATTGGCCTAATTAAAAATGTTCCATGCACATTTCTTTTGCATATAATATGGTAATTTTTATTTACAGGATACCTTATAGAACTAACAATGAAACTTATTGCTTATTTTAAGCATTAATTAAAAATATAAAGAGAAAAAAATAAAAACAGTGAAAACACCCTTTTTATTACGCAAAATATCTGTAAATCATCTTTTCAAGTACAAAATTTAGAAATTTTGAGCTACGAAGCATAATTATTTTCAATAAGATTTATTTGATATACAGTTAAATATATATAACTTAAATTTCAAAGCAATACGATAATTAGAAATGCGCCTGGAGCAGTTTGAATATTCGTATGACATGAAAATTTTCATTTTGAGAAAAAACATTTAAAGTTATTACTATTAGTAACCACATAATATCTAAATTAAATACAAATGCCTATAACTAGGAAAGTAATCACAGAAATTAAAAATTCTTTTTGCAACACATTCCTACTCGTCCGTAGTGTTGCAATTCAATAAAATAAAAAAATCGAATTTTTGGACAAATTCCACAATTTTGAAAGTCCACTGTCGATTGCAAGATTTGTACCGGACAAACACACACACACTAACAAGAAAGTGAGTTAATAAAAACATGATAAAAAAATAGTTTAAACAGAAATGACATAACTATATATATTCTGTAACTAATGCACAACCCTTTTGACATGGCTGTATAAAAATTTTGCCTAAGATTTACTGCAAAGAATCCTCTCTATTCTCTTTGCCCTTCAGGCTCGCTTTGGCTTTCTAGAAGAGCCTCAGAAATGGTAAAATAGAGTTAAAAGCCAAGAAACGATCCTAAACGCATTTAAATGTTGCGTTTTCCAATGTTTTTTTTTCTCTACTTTTAAAAAAGACAGGAAAAAAAAAACTGGTCTGAAAGAAATCGAAAGTGATCAGTTGCTATCCATCACTCCATTTCAGATAGCTAACAGGCGGGGGGAGGGGTAGGGAAACGATGGTCATGATAACTTCTGAAATATTGTTTGTCCTTGAGTGTAATGATATTGAGTCGATAGCCCCTTAATAGCTCAATCTGAAGTGTCCAAAAGCTATTAATAACCGCGCCGAGCATTCAAATTATCAATTCCGATCGCATTCAGGGGTTACTGGTCAAGCCATCGCTTTTGAATTGATGCGAAATTATACCTTGTTCCGTGGGAAAGTCAGGACAGTCTTGGAGAGTCACCTGCAACGGAGTTTCGTTTTCATCTGTTGGTCATGAGTATTTTGTTTGTCTGCATAGCTATCACACGAGAAAATTTTCCAGGTGTTCTCTCCGGACGAAATCTTGTTTTAAACACACCTTTTCTTTTTTTTTAAATGCAAATAATTATTCTAAAGCTGGTTTTATTTTTATCTTATGTTCATTTTTAGCAACGCATAATGGTATCTTAAGGACGTAGTCTTGAAGAGGTGCCAGGGGGGGGGGGAAGTTTCTTCCAAAATTTATGTCCTCTATATATTATTGCAATAATTGGAAGTCTCTCCAATACGTGTTCGTCAGACGTGTGTGTAGATTCGCTGCCTCGCCCCAAGTTTTCTTCTTGTTACTTTGTAATAATTAGATAAAAGCATCATCTCACGCGTTTACTTTTGCAATTGTCTGTTCCAAGTCCACAGCTTGTATTTATGCCGCAAATGTGTTTCATAACGAACATCCCTTTTTGCATATATAACAACTAGCTGAAAACCCGTACTTCGCTACGGAGTACATTCAAATTAAATACAAAGGTCAATGTATGCAATTCATGCCAAATATATATATATATATATATATATATATATATATATATATATATATATATATATTATATGATAAATACGACGATCAATGTATACAATTGATGTAAAATATATATATATATATATATATATATATATATATATATATATATATATATTTATAAGAAAATCGTAAAGGATAATTTTATAGATAAAAAAAATGTAGAAGAAAATATTCAAATTAAATCTAGTATAAAGAATACTAAAGAATATAGTACAGTTAATATAGCACAGTTTATAGAACATTTCTTTTACTGTATTTTAATATTTTTTTGGATAATGTCCAATCGTCTGCCGCATTAGCAAGGAAAAAAAATATTTTTTGTTTATTTAGTTGTTATGCACGTGACGATAAATTTATTGAAAGTACCAGAAAAAGAAATCACGTGATCGGCATTTAATAAATTAAATTCTAAAATTTAATCTTTAAAAATTCACCAAAAATTAGGAAATGGAGGTAAAAATTCGAAAAAAATTTCATTTTGAAGGAATTTTTATGATCTTTCTATGATATAAATTTTATAACCCTCAATGTATTATTTTAAATGCAAACGTAAAAAAGGTTTAAAAAACAGCTTAAAAATTTAATTAAAAAAAATCTAAGAAGAATTTTTGAAAAATCTTTCTTAGTGCACCCCTACACTATTAGAAGAATCGCCATGCAAAATTTCAACCCTTTAGGTCCAGCGGTTTGGTCTGTGCGTTGTATGTCAGTCAATCAGTCAGACAGTGAATGAATGAGTCAGTTACGGAACTGTTTTATATATATATAGATAAGTATATCATATTATACAGCACACTATTATATTTTGCAAGTATAGCCGTAAAGAACAGTTTGTGATATTATAGTATTTTGCATACGTATCGGAATGCATTTCTATTATATCCATTTTAAATAAGTGACGTACATTTTTATTTTGCATACGTATGTCTCATTTTGCGAATTGCCGTCCACAATGATGGGTTGCTTAGTTATATTCTATTTTGTTAATGGTGCAGCAGTGTTGGACTTTAACAATTATTTTGTATGATTAAAATTGCGGAAATAACTAAAGTTTTCTTAAAATTTAGTTCACAGTTAAAAATGAATATGCAAACCAAATAAGCACACAAATATGCTCATTTGTTTTCCCATTTGAAACTGATTCGTTACTGAAGGTCGCATGTCCGTAGTAGATTTTGAAATATAAAAATCCAGCCAACCAAGGAATCTATAAAGATCAAAACACTTTGTACAAGACTTGTTACATGTTTCATATATATATTTTTGTAACTAGAATAAAATGCAAGTAGTTTTCCCAATATATTCAAAATTCTTTCAGTGTAACAGCATCATACTTGAGCTGAAGCCATAAAAAACTTTATTTAATTTTCTATCTCAGATAATCTCGCGACAGCTTGTGAGGAAATGAAACGCATTGCAATAGGGTAAGTTTGGTTTGGTTTGGAGCGCTACGGTCAACTTTTAGCCGCACGAGGGTTAATTAGACCAGGACCGACAGTTTCAAAGCCGATTCCGAACGGCTATAAACATCCATGCCAACAGTGGGGCTCGAACCCACAGGATCTGAACCGAATGCCAGCACCCTAGCCATTCGGTCATCACCTAGTCGGCCATCATCCCGGTTAGTTGGGAGAGCTGCCGTTTTGAAATGGACGACTCCGGTTGAATCCCCGATTCTGGCACACGGTTAAAAAATAATCTATCTTCGAGATTTTTTTACAGTAAATCCTGAAGGCGAAAAGTTCACCTGTTTAAGATACGGTTTTCTACCATTAACACGATGTGCATTCGACTAGTGGCGCGACTAGAACCCGTTTCTTGGGTTCCGTAATAAAAAAATAATTAATATGCTACTAGAAAATTTTAATAATTAGATGCCACGAGAAAAATTTTTCATTAATTGCTCAATGAAAAAAATATTTCTTGTGGCAATTGCTACTTTAAGACTTGAATACTTTTCTCAATGTATAACTTAGAAATGTTAGGGAAGGGGGAGGTTGTTGCGATAACGGCCTTTTCTCGAGACTGCACCACCGTATTTCACTGAACTCCATAGTCTTTTTTCTCTCCAGATTATGTGGTCGCACTGAAGTTACCTTCAAACAAGTAAATCTGGTATCTTAGCCCATAGTTATCAATCTATTGATATTTGACGATTGCAGAAATTGAAATCCTCTATTCTGTTTTTAGTGTAACTAACGGTAGTGTAACTATAGCTGTTTTTAGTGTAACTAATGGTAAAGCATGGCTCCCAAAATTACCAGTAGTATTAATTTTTTTGCATATATTTTGTTCATCACACTGTCATTACTGAAGCGCTCGATTGTTCAAAAAGCGTTAATAAATAGTCAGGTAAACATATCAAAATTAAAAAAAAAATGAAAGAAATAGATGTGTAACGTCAACTTATTGTGTCGTTAGCCTTAAAAGTGAAGGAGGAGTGTTCAAAAGGATCATCCCTAATCAGTGGTATGTAACTTACTTAGCTCCCATCTAGACATGAGAAGACTTTCTATTCCATTTCCAGTCCTACAACAAACTTTCGCGATTAAAGATAGGTTGTCCCCTGAGACTAACCTGTTGATTATGGGGTTATGAATTTAAAGTTGAGAATAATGTTCATGATAACCCATTGGTTAATTTGTGAAATATCTTAAGAAAATTATAGACTGATACAAAAATTTTCCGTTTTTATTTATATCGGTTTCAACTATTTCAGAACCTTTATGTGCATCTTTAGTGTAGGAGAACCCAAATAAAAATAATATCTAAAAGTTCCTCCAAAAAGGCGTAAAAATTTAGCCAAAACTTAAGAGTAAAATGACTTTAGATTGCGTGATGGATCATGGGATTCAATGTATCAAATTTTACAGAAAAGTAACTATCCTTTTGTAAACAAAGTATTTTTTAAGGATTTTGAACTCTCTAATGAAATTCGCTTTGATTAGTATATTTATTAAAAATTTGCATTTGCAGATGATTCTTCATGATACTGTCTACATTATCTATTTATCATATTTTCCCCAGTCTCTATTTATAACACTTTCCGAATCCATTTTTATTCATTAATTACAAAAAGAGATACATAAATCTTCACCTTATCCATCATAAGCGATTCAAATAACATATAATAACGATCTGTCCGCTCTACTAAATGGATATCCGATGGCCGCAGTCTGTTACAAATGGATACAATACTATTACCAAACCGTCCGAAACTTATTTATAATTGCTGATAAGGTTCGTATTAGAATTTTGCAATGATATTCATGATAGTCGGATCTGGTGATCGGCTGTTAGAAGAGTAGAAAAAAAAAAAGATTTCGCAGGTGATTTTGGAAATAGCACAGGATTTGATTCGCAACATTTTGCATACTTTAGTTCTAGCTTAGTAACTTTAATAGTCGAAGGGTGGGCCAGATTTCGCTTCTTCTTTTCTCACTAAGCGTTTGTTAATTACATTGTAATATGTTTTTCACGTGACTTTGAAGTCAGCGGTCCGAATTAGATAGGGTGGTGCCAGAATACTCTTATTTTTTTTTTACATTTAAAAGAAATTTATTATTAACGGGAGGCATAGAGATAATGACCTTCAAGAAAAGAAGTCATTTTTGTTTCCAGTATTCACATTTCTTCTATGTTCAATTTGTTTCTTTAACTTCTTAAGCCCGAAATTTCATGACTAAAACGACGGAGTTATATATCAGCTCGGTAATGAAAATAGAAACAATCCGCCATAACTTGAAGTTAAGGATACTTATTGTAAACATGCAGATAATTAAGTACAATGAAGTAGGTTCGTACTTTGGAAACATAAATTACTCTCTATCTGTTCTGAGATTCAAAAATCCGGGATTTTAAATTTGTTTAGTTTGCATCAAATCTAGAAACAAAGCGGTAAAACATGTACGGGATTAGAAAAATCTTAACAAAGAAATTTAAAGTATTCTCTAAAAATACTTTAAATTAAACTCTGTTTGCGAACTTCGACAGCAAATTCAGCTTTCTTCTCCAGAAGCAAAGTAAGAGAATACCTACCTGGACAAAAAGACAAAATGGCAGGCAGGTAACAAGGCCATTTCATGACAGTGGAACTGTGATTAGTGGACTTGCCAACGCAAGAAACAAAACAAAACAGAAAAGGCCCGAAAATACCATAGAAAATATTAAAAGTAGTGGGGGAAAATAGCACTCTATTCTCATCGGGTCTTGGCTGACGTAAGCTTGTTGGGCAAATTGTTAAACACGAAGTTTTATGAATCCTTGCGATAGTGCATTTAGGATTCGAGCTTGGTGGTTTTCAACTAGCAGAAATGCCTCACAAACCTTCAGAATGGATATTTACCGTTTTGGGAACCTTTGCTAAAGCGGGATGTAATTATATTGGCTTTCTGTAGAGTTTCACAATGTTGCTCAAATAACGCTTTGATGGTCGAGGCATTTGACATCGGTATTCGAGGAAGGTCATTGAGGATCCGAGTTTGAATGTACTGTGAGTGAGGACAAATCAAAACTCCCCTTTCCCTAAAGTCCCAAATAGAAGCTGATGGGTAGTGGGTCGTAGATCCTATAGAGTGTCTAATCCAGAGAAGATGGAAACTGTTACGCAGGGCAAATAGCATTTCCAGCGCGCAGTGCAATTAAAATGGACCAAAGTAAACTGTTACACAATGTTACCCAGTCTTCCTCGAAAAGTGGTACGAGATAACACATCATTCCTATTAAGAACTGACAGATTTCCTTGCCGTGGGCTGCCTTAATTTATGGGATTAAAAAAAGAAAAGAGCTACTCATTTGCCTACCACGAGGCTCCAATCAGATCTGAATGAATGAGCAAAGCACACAAACGAGCCTACTCAGTGCCTTATTCTCCTAATTAAGGCATACCGTCTAAGGGGCCAAGGAACTGTAAGGAATCAGTTCAACTGTCGGGGATTTGCATACGCTGGGCGTTATCCGCCTCCGGGAACGCCGCTTCCTGCATATTCTGTGAGGGCGGGGCACTGCGGGGGTATTTTAATTGTGGGCGGTAAGTTCTCTTTTTCCCCCCTCTGTTTTTATGCTCACCTTAATTGGGGCATGGTAAGTGATTTCGTAGAACGTGGGGGGCAACGAGAGGAGTTGAGTTATGGAGAGTAATTGGGTATGGCCTAACCAGGTAGGAGAAAACATCCGTGCAATCCATTCACTGCGCAATAGGCTTGTATCTGCAATCTATGCTAAAATAAGGGGGCACGCGTTTCTCGCAGGTATATCACGCAACTATGTGGTTAATAAAAGAAACGCATTCTGAAGAGAAAAAAAAAATCCAAAGTTGTGACGGTTGTCGAAATAAATTTTTAGAAGACTCTTGAGGGAAACAGGCATAAATGATAGTTGCAAAGAAAAAAAATTGTTAATATTTTACTATAATCCTTTAATCTATGCATTAATAATATTAAACTGAACGAACACAATCAGGAAATTCCTTGGCCCAAGGTAACCTAGTGATAGCGCGTCTGCTTTCGGTGCTGTGTGTGGGGGGGGTGATCGGATCGAATTCCGACAAGCTTTATTATATACCTCCATGTCTAGGCAGGCTAGAGGCACGTTAAATCCGTGGACCGGAAAGTCCCTCTATGAGGTCAGAGAGGGTGGGAGAGGGTACGATTCCCCCCAGATGTCGCCCCTGGGAGCGCTCGAACAAAATTGAGGTGATACCTGGTTAAATCGGACTCCGAGTGTGGGTGAACCAACCTTGAACTCTGTTGTATCTACGAGGAATTTAGAAATGCACAAACATCTATGCCTTTGAATCCACGCGATTTGAACACGGATCAATGCGGTGGAAGCTTGATGCGCCAATAATCATACAGTGTGGGCGGCCAATATATCGTGAATCCTCAGATGTATCATTGCAGTGATATTATTGTTTCAGTATAAAATTTTGTATAACTACAATGATCCTTCTGTTAGATTTTAAAAAGAATATTTAATTTTCATTTTAAAAAGTTTCGTACTAAAAGAGTATGAATTCCTTGAAATTTGAAGAAACAAAAATTAGAAGCATGTCGTTGATTTTAGGCTTATCAATGGCAGATTCGAAAATCACAGAACTTTGTTTATGATATTAAGAAGGCTTTTGCTTTTATTGC
Source organism: Dolomedes plantarius (assembly GCA_907164885.2). Classification (NCBI taxonomy): domain Eukaryota; kingdom Metazoa; phylum Arthropoda; class Arachnida; order Araneae; family Dolomedidae; genus Dolomedes; species Dolomedes plantarius. Next base: position 146,242,688 of record OU015496.1, read on the forward strand.
TTCTACAGGACTCCAAAACTCTCCAAGTCATTTCAATTAGTTTTTTACATTCACTAGACCAGTGGTCCCCAACCCCCGGGCCGTGGACAGGTACCGGTCCGTGGATCAAATGGTACCGGGCAGCCCAAGGGACATTAAATTATTTCCATTTTATTTACTGTGGTATATTTCTCTCGGGTTTGTGCTAATTTATACCTTTGTAACAGAAGAAATCTTGTAACTATTTTAAATTATTTTATTGTTTATTAGACATTTCAAGATTATGAATTAAAATTGCAGTCATAAAATTGAAAATAAATGCGCTTTCATGAAAGAATGAAGAAAAAAGAAACACATAAATAAGTAAAACGAGATTTTTATTGAACAATAAATAATCGTAACGTCCTTTATACATCAAAATTATAACAACATCAATTATTAAATCAAAACAATCAAAAATATAACTCAAAAATATAATAAAATCAAAACAATCAACGTCCTCCTTCAGCGGGCCGTGGAAAAATTATCAAACGTTGACCAGTCCGCGGCGATAGAAAGGTTGGGGAGCACTGAACTAGACTACTCAAAACACCAACATGCTGTTTAGTTTTTGAATATGATGTGTCAGACCGCTACATAGAGATTGATGTACAAGTATGTACATCGACTGATGACAGGTTATTTAATCTTTTAGTTCTTGTGGTGTGCTGCAGATATGAAGAAATATATGGCCGGGTCCGAGGTGAGAAAAAAATGTTCGAACACGATCCCGAGCGGATCGCAAAAGTGGTACAGTCGAACCCCGTTATAGCGAACTTCAAGGGACCAAAGGTTTTGTTCTCTTTATCCGGTGGTTCGCTATATTCGAACCGGTAAGAAAAATGCTAGAGTTCACAAAATGTGTAAATCATTAGTTGCAATGTGAATTCAATAAAGATGTATTAAAAATGATAAAATCTATTAAAAATGATCATTAATGAATTTAATCGACTAAAATCGTTTACATTAAACTGACACAATGCAGTCGAACCCCGTTATAACGAACTTCAAGGGACCAAAGGTTTTGTTCTCTTTATCCGGTGGTTCGCTATATTCGAACCGGTAAGAAAAATGCTAGAGTTCACAAAATGTGTAAATCATTAGTTGCAATGTGAATTCAATAAAGATGTATTAAAAATGATAAAATCTATTAAAAATGATCATTAATGAATTTAATCGACTAAAATCGTTTACATTAAACTGACACAATGCAGTCGAACCCCGTTATAACGAACTTCAAGGGACCAAAGGTTTTGTTCTCTTTTTCCGGTGGTTCGCTATATTCGAACCGGTAAGAAAAATGCTCGAGTTCACAAAATGTGTAAATCATTAGTTGCAATGTGAATTCAATAAAGATGTATTAAAAATGATAAAATCTATTAAAAATGATCATTAATGAATTTAATCGACTAAAATCATTTACATTAAACTGACACAATGCAGTCGAACCCCGTTATAACGAACTTCAAGGGACCAAAGGTTTTGTTCTCTTTATCCAGGGGTTCGCTATATCCAAACCGTTAAGAAAAATGCCAGAGTTCACAAAATGTATAACTCATTAGTTGCAATGCGTATTCAATAATGATGTTTTAAAAATCTGATAAAATCTATTAAAAATGATCATTAATGAATTAAATTGACTAAAATTGATTGCATTAAACTGACACAATACTAATTAAATTACGTACAATAGGAAAATGAAGGGACCAAAATTTTCGTTCGTTATGTACCGGGTTCGCTGTAACGGGGTTCGACTGTACTATCGGTGTTGCTTTGATTCCAGATAATTTATTTGCCTGAAGTAGCGTATAAGTGCTTTTTGTTTGTTGTTGTTTCTAGTCCTCTGACATCCGAATATAAATTCAGATGAGATACATGAGCTTGTTGCCTCGGGCAAAATCTAGGGCGAGAGGAGGGTTTGTTATGAGATCTACTGTGGCAAGTCCCAGGCACCCCAAAATGTGCTCCGCGGAGGCCTGCTGGACATGATACGGGTACGTAAATTTAGCATAAAAAATATCGAAATTTCGCAAAAAAAAATTTACAATATAAATAATTTCGCATTTATTCGCAAATATATATATATATATATATATATATATATATATATATATATATATATATATATATATATATATATATATATATATATATATGTGTGTGTGTGTGTGTGTGTGTGTGTAAGTAAATGTAGAGCGATCCGTCTTCCTCCACCCCATTCTTCAAATTGTGTTCGTCTGTGACGTCATGCTGATGAGAGGTTTTCGCCTCGGTGAAATTGAACTTTGATTCTTGGCGGGCAGATGAGACGGAAGTCGATTCCAGAAAAGTCGTACTTGTGTTTAATGTTAGGTGCAATGCTAAACGACGGTTTTTATTGTTTAAAACTGACTATTTCCAAGACGTACAATTTTTTAATCTCCAATGTAAATACTATACGTTACTGTGTCGTCCCTATATATCTAAGAACTTTAAAATAAATGTACTATTTTCGTTTGTAATCCCGCTCGACTTAATTCCTGACCTACACACACACACACACACACACACACACACACACACACACACACATATATATATATATATATATATATATATATATATTTTTTTTTTTAAATTTGCAATTTTCTTATTTGGTTAGATAAGTATCAAAATTCTTAGTCAAAAGCTGACATTGTAGTAGTCTCCACATTCTCTTCCTTAAGTCTTTAGCAATAAGTAATAAGCAAATTTCGAGAGTTAGATCTGTGGGTTAAATTTGTGGATGGTCTTAGATAAGCAATTAGTTAATAAATTATTACTATTATTACCTAATTTCGCTTAAAAAACCTTTTACCACCGAGTTTTCACCGAAAAGTAGTAAAAAAATAATTTTCACATTTATTCGCTCTTTGCGGCAAATTCCGCATTTAATCGCATCTATTTCGTAAATACGAAAATTATGTATCCCGAGACATGGTACTTAGTGCAGATGGAAAAGACCTTTCTTCCCCCGTCAGAAGAAAGGCTGCTGGAGGTGTCCACTAGCAAGCCAGAGTATGTAGCTCGGGAGTTTCTATCGCAGATTAGGAAAAGGGGAGTGACGCTTTTTGTAGTCATGTTTAATATGGAAATTTGAAGTATTAGTGACAATCAATCCATCGCACTGCTTGAAAAAAATACAATGCTGCAGACAAGTTTAAGAAATTCATAGATTTATTTATGAAAAAAAAAAAACTACGCTGGCTGATGGCCGAATGGCTAAGGTGCTGGCATTCGGTACCAGAGTCTATGGGTTCGGGCCCCAGTATTGGCATGGATGTTTATGGCCGTTCGGAATCGGATTTAAGCTGTAGGTCCCGGTCTAATTAGCCGTCGTGTAACATAAAATGACCATCGTGCTACCAAACACAAAGCAAATACTATCTCTTCTCTGCAAAATGTCATTACCCCATGACCCACGAGGAGTTCGTAATTTTATATGATGGTCTAAAGTATGATAATTTGGCCTTGCTAATAAAAAAAAAGATACCGACCCGTTAATCATATGTAGTGTTCCATAATAGCCCTTCATATCTATCATTTTCATGAACCAACAGTCCATGACAGCACCATCTGCTCCACACAAAAAACAGAATATAAACGATCGACTCGCAGAGCAATCACCTCAGATATAAACTTGTAAATTATTACTAAATACATTGTAGCCGTTGCGATATGTCCCAACTTATCCCAGCGCCTAGCAATCGAATGACATTACCCCGTTTCATTTTTTTTCATCTGTAGAGTATCATTTTCGAAGTATATCGGAAAAAATTGCAAATTATCGTTTACCGATCCATTTCGATTTAGTGAATCTGTTAATGATATAAGTCTAATGATGATGCTCTGAATTTGATTGACGATGAATTTCCGTTCATAATAGGGATAAAAAAAACTGACGACAGAGTGAAGGGACTTAGTAGCCTTTCCTTTTTTTTAAATTCCTTAGATTGAAATAAACTAGAAAATGAAAAGGAATCCACTAATTGGTCAGGTAAAAATTTGGAGAAATTATCTAAGAACTGACGTTACATTAAGAACGATATAACTGCGGGTAAATTACACTGGACAAAAATGTTTGCTGAGGTTAAATGAACAACACTGATTAGCAACTTTTTCTGCATACATATACCGTCGAACCCCGTTATAACGAACTTCAAGGGACCAAAGGTTTTGTTCGCTTTATCCGGTGATTCGCTATATCCAAACCGTTAAGAAAAATGCTAGAGTTCACAAAATGTATAATTCATTGGTTGCAATGTGTATTCAATAATGATAAATTTAAAAAAAATGATAAAATCTATTAAAAATGATAATTAGTGAATTAAATCGACTAAAATCGATTTCATTAAACTGACATAATACTAATTAAATTACGTATAATAGGAAAACGACGGCACCAAAATTTTCGTTCGTTATATACCGGGTTCGCTATAACGGGGTTCAACTGAATTATGTAATAATAATGTCACACCAGTTTTAATTCTATTTCAGTCGTGTCTTTCGCGTTATAAAACTAACCCCTGCATTCTCTCTTTAAGCGCCTGGATGTCGCCAGGGCATATGGCACCACAGAGGGCCACGTGGTAAACAGAAACTAAATTACGTATATTCTGGTGTGAGTGTCGGTACTATATGGACTTAAAGATTGAATCAGGGATTGAACGAACGCCATTAACAATTCTCTCTGCTTGTAAATATACAAATAGCTTCTATTCCTTTACATTTCGTAAAATATGTTTAACTGTTAGATAACCATAATGTGTTTAAAGTAATAAAAGTATTATTCCGTCTAACGGAATTATTTGATTTGGAGTTTATGTGGACTACCAAGTCGAATGACCACTTAGCCCGATATAAACTTAAACTCACGGCGCAACAGTCCGATGTGGACCAGGGCCGGCGGTACCCATCTCCGCTTTCGTAACCGAGGGCTTGGGGTGCCATACAGCATGTCTCAGTCAGGTGGTCAACCTGAGTGGGACCCCCAGAGTTTAGTTCCCAAGCATGCTTGGTCCTCATTTTATCGACCCACTGAAAGGATGAAAGGCTGAGTCGACCTTGCCCAGTCACAGGGTTGAACCCTAGACCTGTGGGATGGCAGCTTGACGCTTTTAACCACTATGCCACCGGGCTTCTTAGCCCCGATATATATATATATATATATATATATATGGAGACTTTTATATATATATATATATATATATATATATATATATATATATATATATATATATATATATATATATATATATATATATATATATATGTGTGTGTGTGTGTGTGTGTGTGTGTGTTTGTTTAAAATTTCACATGTTTTCTTCTTTTATCTTCCTTTCGTGTTTTGAACACCAGTCTAAACTGTTATGCTGGCATACGAACATAAATAACATTAAAAAATCCATAGATAAAAAATGCACCATACTACACTCTTACAAAAAAAATGACCTCAAAAATGAATTTTAACACAAATGTTTCCATAGTAAGGCCAGACGCATTATTATTTTTTTTTTTTTGGCCTAAATAAGAAAAATGTGTAAGTATTTGAGAATAATAAAAAATATATATGACCTTTTGCACATGCAAAAAAGTTATCTTCAACAAAATTATCCTCTCCTCAAGTTATTTTCAATAACCTTAAAAGTCAGTGCTATTACAGTAAATGCTAAGTAAGCTTAGTCCACCCCTCGCGTCAGGAAATGGAAGCATTTGAGTTCGAATAAAGAAAACGGGGAGATGCAGCTATCCAATTTCAGTATATTAACCTCGTGGCCACAAGTTGTACCTTTTGCGCATATATTAAGAGGAAGAGCATATGGGTGATATTTTTTAATGGAAAGAAAATTTTAAATTTAATACAAATACATGAAGCGTAGTAGTCGTGAAATGTATCTTAAATACAAAGATGAGTAATATCCCTTTGTGGGTGAAAATTCGACAATATATATTTATTTAACACACCTGTAGGACTGGAAAAAAATGTTCTAACCATTTTTTTTTTTAACTTCTTGTTGAGAATACAAAGACATTATGAAATTCAGTCCATAGATCTTTCGATGTATTGTCTGTAAGTCACAAGTAGGAATCTTGTGTGTTTACAATTTAGGTCTCTAGGCGTTGCCAGAATTTAGCTTCAAACCCTTTCATTCAATCGGTTCTACTTACCACATGCTGCGACATTTTCTTGCACGGCCGGGTGGAAAAGATAATTAAGTCGATAAAAGCACCAGAATGGAGGAGATGTTGCTGTTGACGTAAAAAAAGAAAAGAAAAAGAAAACAGCATAAAAATAATGCAATTGCCTTGAATTATTGTGCCGTATGTCAAGTTTCCTCTAATCTAAAAATAGGGGCGTGAGCGGAAAAGCTCTGTTTTTCATTGGTCAGAAGTTAAACGAAGCCGTGAAATCATAAACACAAAAACGCAATGATCATTATCCATTTGAGGTTCCTCTCACGCCTTTTAACAGATGTGCCAGCTAGGAGATGGAGCTGACAGTATTCATCCCTGCAAAAAGATAACAGATTGAGCATACCTAACCAGAAATGCCCGAGACCAAAAGAGTTTCTGATTGAGGAACATTCGCATATCGATACCTAAACTCCAAAAGCTCTCAAATGAAAAATTACAAATTTTACAGGAGAGCCCAAAAAACAAACAAACAAACAAACAAAAAAAAAACATTTTAACAAATAAGTCACAGTTGTAGATAAATACGTCACAAATAAGTCACAGCTGTTCATTAAAATGCATTTAGAATGCATTTAACACTATTTATTGAGTTTTTTTATGAATCAATAGATGGAAGTAGCTGTGGGTTATCGTATTCCCACATAAAATAAAAACAGCAACAAAAAAAAAAAAAAAAAAATAGTAGTTGAGAGGTTTTAGAGTTTTAGGAAAGGGCCACTCAAATTTCCTTTATCAAGGACTCCTGTGCAAGCAGCTTTACGATAATTTTTATACTTTTGAAAATAGTTTTGCGTATTAATAATAAATATTATACTGAAACATTTGAAAGTTAAGTTTCTAAAATGCCAACTGCTTACAAGGCAAGGATTACATGTGGTTGCCATCATTCCTGGTTTGGTACGGTTGGGGCGCTACGGTCAATTTTTGCTACATGACGGTTAATTAGACCGGGACCTACAACTTAAAACTGATTCCGAACGGCTAAAAACATCCATGCCAACGGTGCGACTCGAACCCATGGACTAGGATACTGAATGCTAGCGCCTTAGCTATTCGGCCGTCGTCCGGCCTATCATTCCTTTCTCTGAATTTAAGTATTACCGATAAGAAATCATTTTCTTTCACTAATTAAAGCTTAAGTAAGTAGCAGTAAAAAAATAGGACTTACTTTTCGATCTGTAATAAGATGAGAGGTCATTAATAAAATCAATAGCTTGTGATGTCTTGTCGCTGTTCAAAACATTTAGGATTTTGAAAAAAATTGAACCTCGTATTTTTAGTGTATGGGCTTCTCAGCTCATACTAACATAGTTTGTTACCTGACCCACAATATAGATGGTCACCTATAGTAGTTTGATTAAAGCATTCAAGCTGTACTGAAATGAAATTTACGCACTGTATGCCTAGTTTAGAGTAGGAAAGCCCTAAAAATTACCAAAAAAATTTTAAGAATGTAGAAGAAATAATTCTCTAACTTTTTCTTTGTTTCTAAATGGCATTTTTGCAATCTATTCATAAAAATGCCCCATAATTTAGGATAAAGAGTTTTTTTTAATCTGAAATAGGTGTAGAGAAAATATTACTTGCAGACATTGAAATACTTGTAGAAATGTAAATTCAGTGTGGAATGTATTAATAAATGGAATCTATCACGTTTGAAGAAAGTTTTTTTATCACTGCAGGCTTCGATATCCTTCTTGTAATTTATTTTTAAACTGCTTCTTTTTTAATGTCTTTTTGAGAACACACACACATTCAGAGGTATGAGCTTGGAATTTTGTGCACGGCAACCAAGTGACGCTCACGGTTACGGTTATAGGTACAGAAACTCGAAATTTTCGAATGGCAATGCCCACTTTTTCCCATCGCAAAATGCTCTGAGTATGCGAAAACCCTAAATAGCGTTGGAATGGTACGTGCATCACAAAAAAAAAAAACGGACGCGTTATGCACGCACAAAAAACAGCTCTGCGAACAGCCTACAAAAACACGATCGGGACGAAATTTGCATATGACAGAGGCAAGACACCAATCACTGATGACAACACAGATAGGACAAAAGAAAACTTGGATTACACATTTTCCACATGGGTGCCATCATCGTATTTTTGTTGGTAGTTCGCAGAGCTGTTTTTTGTGGCTGCATAACACGCCCGTTTTTTGTGATACACGTTCCAACGCTATTTGGGGTTTTAGCAAACTCTGAGCATTTTGTGACGGGAAAAAGTGGGTGTTGCCATTCAAAAATTTCGAGTTTCTATACCTATAACCGTAACCGTGAGTGCCACTTTGTTGCCGTTCACAGAATCCCGAGCTCATACTTCTGAATAACTATATGTGAAATCTCATCTCGACCGATTGAACGGAACAGCCGCTAGAGGTCCACATATCAGCAAAGTTTTTTTTATGACCACCCTGTATATATATATATATATATATATATATATATATATACATACACACACACATTATCGAATCATTAGTCAATAGCATAACATTGCAAATATGGGTAATAATCAAAAACATGTCTCATTTACTTGTACATCATGTTTAATAGTCACTACATGAGTAAATGAAACAAAAGACAATGTTCCTGTAACACCTTTTCAGGAACACTTTGCTTCTGTTTCATTTACTCGTGTAGTGGCGGCTGCTGACGACAAATGGGACGATTGTTACTCATTTACAATGCCAAGCCTTTTGGCTATTCAGTATCGCCTTCAGATCTTACTTAATGATGCATTTGCTGAGACAATTAGTTGATAACTGTTTACGTCTTCTCTTTATACTCGCATAAGGGCCTGTTGTTTTGTACACTTATATGTTTGTATGCGCATTTTTTTATATTTAAGTTTTGCTCGAATTATTTATTTTATTAATTGTTAATTTATTTTGTTATTATGAACTCGTTTTCGCTTATGCAAAAGGAATTTACTCGAATATCTGATGCTACACTGTTCTATAGAAGAAATTAAATTTAGTTTTTATAATCTCTCAATCCTTGTTAAAATGTGTTTTCACTTCTTAATTTTCATATAAAGAATTTTTACCGTTTTTAGTAGAACGATGAGACCTTGTTTAAAAAGAGGATGAACTCCATTCATTGAGGTCTCGACATTGTACTAAAAACTTGAACTGAATATGTCAGACAGTTGATTTATGCACTTTCAAACTGAATATATTTACTCGGTTGCTTATAATGGCTTTCAGTATGTAATCTTTCATTTCCCCCCTTTGTTTATACAATTGTGGGTCGGATTGAAGGCTTTACGCTTTAAATAAATTATTTCATTTATTTAGTGGGTATAAAGAGTTTAGAGGACACTTTAGAGGTTTAACTTGCACTGGCTGTTTACGAGGTATGTGTGTGGCAAACTTGTCCAAATCAATTTACGGTAAACTAGTGTTTAAAATAATTCCGACAAAATGTTTGGGTATGGGAGACATAACTACAAAAGTCTTTAATTTAATTACCACGTTTTTATTAACTCGCTTTCTTGTTTGTCCAGTACAAATCTTGCAATTGATTTTTAACTAACTTCCCGACTAGCTAGACATTTGAAACTTTTAGAATAGCTCAGAACATAATGACAATGCATTCTTTTAATACTTTTAGCCATCTTTAAGCAGAAAAATTCGCAACGTGGCGTTTCGATCGAATTCAATGCTTGCACTTTTGCGTAACGGCGTTTGACGATTTTAAAAACACAATACGTGTGAATTTAGTTTGTTTACAAAAATATTGTGCGAAAAAATAAAAAAAAATTATAAAAGTTAAAAGTTTATAAAGTCTGTGGATAGTGGAAACGACTAAAAAGTGTTTAAAATTAAATAAAAGAAAGTGAAAAAGAATAATTAAGTGAAGGTTTCTGCAATTAAGAGAGAAAAGGAGAGAAAAATAAAAATAAATACAAGTGAAAAATAATTAAATAGGAAAATATTAAAATTGTGATTTGGCGAAATAAGAGGTCTTTCCAGTAAGTTTGGAGCCGTCAAACTCTTCGATGCGCAGTCCTTCCAAGGTTCTAACTCGGCTTAATGCGACGTAAGCTTGTCCCTCGGCGAAGATTTTTTTTCCGAGGTACAGAACCGTGTGGTTCACGGTACATCCTTGCATTTTGTGCACAGTGCAGGCCGATCATTTTCTTTCTTGATGGGATAATTCATCAAAAAAATTTTAAAAAAGTATTTATTAATACATAGAATTGTCGAGTTTATATGATTCAACAGAAAATTTAAAATCGTGGTAAATAAAAAGTTCTTTTTATCTTATAATTATTACCTTTTTAATTGTTGATAGTGTAATCCTTTGTATGAAAAAAAGAACAAAATGCGAGGCGGCATGCTTAAGGATACGTAATTTTTGAATTTACGAAATAGAGGCGAATAAATGCGAAAATTATTTTTTTACTACTTTTACGAGGTGAAAGCTCGATTATAAACGAATTTTTAAGCGAAATTAGGTAATAATAGTAATAATTTATTAACATAATTGCTTAACTAAGACCATCCGCGGTCTTTAACTGAGGAACCTCACTCTCCTTTGACTCACTGATTTGCTACGAATTTCAACCGGACAGTTTGTCCGTTCCGGTTTCGAATCCAAAAATCTAATTGTAAAAATCCACCATCAAGTTTCGTGGAACAATTTAGTAGATTTAAGAACGTCTCTTGAGCGCCAAAGTCAAGGGTATTTCAGAGACTTACAGTAGTCAACCAAGGGACTCCTGTTGATGTTATACAGATTTTAATTGCAACGAAATGCTTCTACCTTAACTTTGCAAAGGCAGCTATTACGAAGCCTCTATAATCCTCTATAAGCCTCTATAACGGCGTAGATGCTGAGATATTTTAGTATGTACAACATAGTAATTAATGACAGAAAGCAAAGATTTAAGGAACATAATGTGGAGACTAATACAATGTTAGATTTAAACTAAGAATTTTGATACTTACCTACCCAAGTAAGTAAAATCTTGATTTTTAAATAAATAAATGCGAAATTTTTTAATATATAATTTTTGGGGAATAAATGAGAAATTTTATCTTTTGTAATTTTTCTTGTTGCAAAATTTCGATATTTTTTATGCGAAATTTACGTATACCTATCATGCCTCGCATATTGTTTGCACACCTGCAACTATCAACAATCTAGGTGCACGGGTACGTCAAAGTGGTTAATACAGGGTGAGGCAGAAAGAACGTTCTGATTTGGACCGTCAATAAGAAAAATACAAAGCAAGATACAGAAAAAAATCTTTTATACCTAAGAAAAATAAAAAATAAAAAATATTATTTATTTGTTTATTATTAATTATTATTTTTTTATTATTATTATTATTATTATTATTATTTATTTTATTTATTAATAAATTTATTTATTTATACCCTCGGAACGTTCTTTCTGCCACACTCTGTACATTATAGAAATGAGAATATTCTACTGTAAGACGAAATCAAAGTTTAAAGTGTTTCTTCGGGCTCCAGGACTCTTAACTGCCTCAAAAGAGAAAAGTTCATATATTTTTTTCGAACGTCGAATCCTTTCTGTCTTCCCTCGAACGTAGGTCTGGTCATTCTTTTTCTTTATTTCTGCGAACAATGGCAAAACTTGAGATATGTAAAAACCAAGCGTAAAAAAAATAAAAGGAGTACAGATGGGATAAAAGACTTTCCGAATTAAAAGTGAGGATACGCCTAAATCCCAAATGGATGTGGCTTATGAATGGGAACCTGTTTTGGAAATATGTTGGTAAAGAATAGAGCCAAAGCGAGGAAGCAGAAAAAAATACGCTGTCTTATGTTAAATAATTAAGGTGTGTTCAAATATTTTTGGTTTATAACATATGGAGTTTGGAGTTCTTTTGATTCAGTTGGAAATTACATTCTTTCTTCCAATAATGCCTGGAAAATTGTTAGTCACTGTGAAACGACAGGTGTTTCGGCATATGGAGTCAGAATATTCCTCCTTTGTAACGCATGCGAGTAAAAGAAAATAAAATCTTTGTTGATCTTCCTTAAAAAAATTTAATGCAAACTCTACCGGTTTTAGAAACTAGGCACGCCCGTACTGTGCTAGTTCAAAACATTGAGTGTCATCCCGGATAACCACCTCAACTATTATTCGGGACAAATTCGGGTCTTGTACTTAGGGATGCGACATCGACAACAAAACATCGATGTTTAGAGAAACATCGATATTCAATATTAAAACATCGATGCTAATAAAACATCGCCCCCAAACCATCGATGTTTTTAAACATCGATGTTTATGAACTTCCATTTTTTAAAACTGGTTTAGTAACCTCTAAGATTAATGTTACTTCGGTTAGTCATGGAGGGAAGGGGGGTAATTTTACTACCAGGTTGGGCTGACACAAATGACAAAAACTTGGTTGCTAGAGTCAGCGCATATCGCTGAATTTCCATTACACATTTTATTACTTTTATCAGAAAATCGACGAAGAAATTATTGCAATTTATTAACAAATCTTTTATTTTCATGTTAAATAATACAAAAGAAAATTACATATATTTACACCAATTTGAAGTACTGATGCAAAAACAACGTATGGGGAAAACTGAACAAGCTCATTTTTTCTTTACTGTAAATAACAATTATAGGATCTATTGGGGCATATAATTATTATTCATTGGTTGTTCATTGCCATTTGTCTCTAATCGTTCCACCTTTTGTATTCATCCTTTTCAGAATTCAGACTTGCATTTACTGAGTGGGAAAATTATGCTAAGTGGTTAATTTTTTTTTTATTATGGTACATTTTCATTTAAAAATATCGAGACAACGTAAAACATCGAGCACAAAACATCGATGTTAAAAAAAATCGGCTTCAATAAAACGATGTCTTGAAGATCGATGTCGCATCCCTACTTGTACTGTGTTTCATCTTGTGATGAAGCAACGCCTAGCCTCTAAAACGATTAGAGTTTACAGTATCTTTTGATAGTATCACTCAAGATAATTTTTAACATAGGATTACGTTCCCCAATAGCGGTCCTTCGGAGAGAAAAAAAATTGTCCTGCGTCGAGAGATATAATTTTGGCAGCGCGCCAAACCCAGTAGCAGTAAATAGTTGAACAAAAAAAGTACCAGAATGAAAAAAAAATGAGGTAAGCAAACGATAAGTAATCCTACGTTAATAAACCCCCGGAAGTTTCGTTAGAAGAGACTATCTGAAATATTTTTTTTTCAAATATACGTTATTTTAGTGTTTTCCCAGCAATTAAGAATACAACAACAGATTTTTAAATCGGCTAACTAGATTCTTGATGAGAAACATACTAACAAAATTTCGGTGTTGTGAAAATTATCCCGTAATTTTCTTTTACAATTGGTGATAGAATTAATTAACACCTTCGCTGCCATGTGACACACAGGTGATGCACATTGAATTTTTAGGTGTGTGCTGAGAGCATTACTGGTGATCTCAGTAAGACATTTTTAAAATCGACCTTAAATTAACTTGGCTTGTAAGAAATGTTTTGAGATCGTGTAGTATTTTGTTAGGAATATAAAATATAATATTTTTATACATATGTTTATTTTTGTATTTTCTAAGTGCAATAAACCATTTTCAATAATCAATATCTATTATTTCTGCATGGACCCTGGGATAACACTTAATGCCCCTATGATGACAGCGAAATGTGTTAAACAATTAGTACTTACGTCTTTATTGTGAAATAATGTTTTTCTCTTTTATGTGTAACACATTTTGCATTAAATGTAATTTAAATGTATAAAGGACAATTGACATCTATTTTCTGCAGTTTGGAATTTTTTACATCTTTTTTTCCCTTTGTTTACTTTCACTCATTTTAAAAGACCCATGACAGCTCGCATTTAAAATGCAATTTCTTTTGTAAGACATGTTGCGTTGCAAATTATATGTTTTTCTCTCTGTTTTCCTTTTGCTCGTATTGTGTACGAGTAATTTTTATCTTTATAGATAAAATATTTTTTCTTCAGTTATTTAAAATTTATTAAATAACTTACACAAACTGTCGAAGAAATGCCAAAAAGGATAGATGCTTTTTAGAAAGCAAAAGCTAAACAAACCACAGTTTTAAATTTTTTTCTATTAGTCTACAGGAAGTCCTTTTTGCGTCTTTAATATGAGGATTGTATTGAAAAATTTTATTAAATTCATTTAATGTTAATTCATTTTTCAATTCCTACTATTAGTTCACACTCTCCCTATATATATCTTGTTCACATTTTCAATCGTTAATAAAATACTTTTAATTCATCCACTCAAGTTCAAATACATTTTTTTAAACTTGTAGTGGATGACACTTGATGTTAATACAGTTTTTCAAATATTAATTCATTAATTAAATTTAATTAATCGATTTTAGTTTTAGACCTAGAGCGTCTCTTGCTCTTGAATAGTAATTTCCCTGTTGTTACTCTGTAAACGGTAGCACTGCAGTAGCGCGGGCTCCTCCCGTCCTGTTGGTTGCGGGATCGAATCCCCAACCTGACAAACTTTTTCTCTCCCTCCCCCCCCTAATCTCGCACAGTAGGCAAGGTTCTGGCAGGTAATCCTTTTTTTCAATTCCTACTATTAGTTCACACTCAAATTTTTTTTGTTGACCTCAGTAGGAATTGACTTAAAAAAATTTTTGTTTTTATATTACTTGTTATATTAAAGAGATTTCAGTTTTATTTATATATATTCAGATATGCATAACTATTTGAGCAACATTGTATTGCCCAGGAGAGGAATATTTGACAGATATCAATGCATCATTTACATGTATAAGCAAGGAAAGATCCAATATCTAGTCAAAAGTGTTCCTTTAAACAGCAAGAGATTAAAGTTGGAGATCGTAAAATAGCAACTTCTCATCAGAGAAATCAACCGCTAGTTAAGCAAGTATGTGTGTCATAACTTAATTCCACGACATAAACTTTAATTTCTGTTGCATTTAATTAAGACACGTACTGTCACAAATATGATGAGCTCGCCATAGTACATTTTTGATATCTGGTTACTGTGACGAGCTAGTCTTGTCATTTTAGTGAAAGGTTTTATGAAAATCCATCAACTGTTTCAAAAGTGTATTTTGAAGAAATTACGGCTTAATAACTTAAGACGGTTGCTGATATTTCGTTAAGACCTTAGAAAAATTCATTTCAGTTGTGCATCGAACATATACAGCCAATATTTTGACAACGAAGTAGCTTGAAATTTGGACTTTCTGACAGTCATCTTTAAATATCTTTGCAATGCATGGAAGAAGTCATAATTCCTCCCTAGTTATAAGAACTTATGCTATGTACTATCAGAAGTTTACTGTTTCATAACAGGAAAAATCCTATTCTCGACGTTTTGATTGCGAGGGGTTGTTATTAAAAGAAGTTAGTGACATGATTAAAACTACCTATACATTTTTCAAATATCTATGTTACAAAAAGTAAGTAGTACCGTAAGTAGATATTTACGATATAATTTAAATATGTTTGTACTGTTAAAAAGTACCCTGTATAGGAAGTTTCTAGAGATGGCAGATATTTTCAATCCTTACAATTTTCATTCATAGAAATGCTTTTAGCTTCTCATCATTCGATATTGTGAAGAATATTACTTTTTACATCTGTCGAGTACAATGAAGGGATTTTTGTTGTATCACTAGTGAGAGTGTGAATAATTCGAAATGGCCTCCCAAGACTACAAAATTTATGATATTGCTACGTACACAATATTTTTACGACATGATATAGTAAGTTTAGAAAATAAGCCGCACCCGAAACTTTGACTTTTAATGCAATCGGCCACATTCGACACACACAAAAAAGACAAAATGATCTACAGTACGCTATTGAATATTTTTTAAAGTAAAATTACAATATCAACAATAAATTCTTACGCTTATACATACAGTGGAGGACTCGTGGAATGCTTCAACCGTTATCTGAATAGTAATAAAATTATTGTACAATTATTGTTAGATGTAGTGTATTGTATTGTACGTTACTACACTTAACTGTTTTTAATGAACAGCAATAATGTTAGTTGAACACTAGGCTTTAAAACGCCTAAAAATTTTCCTACCACATTTCAGATAACGAATACGCTAAAAATTTGTGAATGTCAATGTTCGACTATGTTGCATGTCATAAAATTCGTTTCACTCTAATTCATAATACTGGAAGAAAAACCTTGAACTTGTTTTCCTACTTAAATGTACAAACTCGAGGAATTTATAGTATTTCCTACGCAATAATAAAGAGTGGAAATCTATGGTAACTCTTTTAAAATAGATTAACGGGGTTTAAAATTTTGAAATATTTATCTATATATATAAAACAGTTCCGTAACTGACTCATTCATTCACTGACTGACTGACTGACTGACATACAACGCACAGACCAAACCGCTGGACCTAAAGGGCTGAAATTTTGCATGGCGATTTTTTTAATAGTGTAGGGGTGCACTAAGAAAGATTTTTCAAAAATTCTTCTTAGATTTTTTTAAATTAAATTTTTAAGCTGTTTTTTAAACTTTTTTTACGTTTGCATTTAAAATAATACATTGAGGGTTATAAAATTTATATCACGAGAAAGATCATAACAATTCCTTCAAAATGAAATTTTTTTCGAATTTTTACCTCCATTTCCTGATTTTTGGTGAATTTTTAAAGATTAATTTTTAGAATTTAATTTATTAAATGCTGATCACGTGATTTCTTTTTCTGGTACTTTCAATAAATTTATCGTCACGTGCGTAACAACTAAATAGACAGAAAAATATTTTTTTCTCTTTCTAATGCAGCAGACGATTGGATATTATCCAAAAAAATGCATATCCCTTACGATTTTTTTATAAATATATATAGATAGATAGATATATATTTTACATCAATTGTATACATTGATCATCGCATTTATTATAAATATATATATTTATTTTTTGGCATAAATTGCATACGTTGACCCCTTGTATTTAATTTGAATGTACTCCGTAGCGAATATATATATATATATATATATATATATATATATATATATATATATATATATATATATATATATATATATATTTAAAGAGAGAGAGATATATACGAGAGAAAATGCTGCTTTCCTGTCTTACTCATCACTACAGTAAAATTCCATCGTAATGCATGTTTTAAACGGCATTCTTAAGTCGGTACGCAACGAAATATTTTGAGCATTGTGCTACGCATGAAGAGGAAAAAAGGCAATTTGATTGCCCTTTTGATCTCTCTTCAATGGATGCACTCCATGCCTCACAATATAAGGACCACATCACGGAAAGGAGGGGGAGATTCCAGTCATTTGGCTGTCATCCGCATTTACATTTCACCTAATTCACCTCCCCCTGCATCCTCATGTTCTCTCTTATTTTTTCCTTGATAGCTTAATCCTCGAAAAGAGAAGCCCGCGTCCAGCGTTTGCATATTACACGGTCATACTTATGCTTTGTTTCTTTTTTTTTTTTCGTAGGATACATCCGGCATCAAACATTTTTTTTTCAGTACAGTTTTATGATACAGGGGGAGAGGCACGGAATTCACGTGCATTCTGTATACAGGTGAGGAGATGAGGGAGGAACAAAAGAATGTTTTGTTCTCCGAATGCCCTACAGACACTTAGATTATTCCGAGTCACGTTTCTATAAATGCCAGGTGCAGGTTTATTTGGTCTAGCATAGCAGTTACGGTTTCAGAAAGAATCGCTATAAATGAATACTTAGCGAGAACATTTTGGGTGTCCCGGTGTTTTATCCCGTAGAGTTCGATTTAGTTTAAAGTGATGTTAGTACCATTAAAATCACATACTCTTTTTTTACTCACTAGAAATAAATGGGATTGATGCACTTCTCTTATGTTAAAATGACTTTATTCTACATATCCTCTCGACATATATTATCAACAGAAAGCGTTTTATCAAGAGAAGGATAATTTAAATTCTGCAGCATTTCACTAATTCAAACCAGCAAAAATTTTGCTTGATCCAAACGGTTTGAAAAACTGAAAGAAAAACACACTTACTGCTGCATCAGTGCCCATAAAGAATTTGAAATACTGAAGAAAATGACAGTTTGGGCATGAACTGTAAGTAATATGAGTTTAAATTCATGTTCTAATTAAATATCCTTAGTTTTTATTGAATTGATCACTTTTTGTAGAGTCGGAACCATCTTAAGGGCCTGTTCACATAGAATCCGCCAGAGTAAATTATTTTATCCAATCACGTACCAATTATTGACCCATTTAACCAATCAGCACCAAAGGAGTCTTTAACGCTGACGCTTGGGGACTCTTGAGGCCCTGTTGGCGTAGAATTCGTCAGCGTAAATTTTTTTACCCAATTATATACCAATCATTGACTCATTTAACCAATCAGTGCCAATGGAATCTTTAACACTGACGCTGACGGATTCTATGCAAACAGGCCCAAATCGGGTTGATGCTGCAATATTTTTAGAACGCTGCCTGAAGACTAGTTCTGTCAGTGTTGCGCTGAATTATAGTTCGACATAACGAAGTGTTTCTTGTAGTACCCTAGTAGCTTCTTGTGATACCCTAGCAAGATACTGGTGTTTCGACATTTTGTTGATCTTCCTCAATTTCTTCTGAATTGCCCGGTCTGTTTAGCCCGAGTTGTCGGGGAAAAGAAAGTATAGCGCTTCAAAAAAAAACAAATAATCTTCTTGGCTTGTTTAGCTCTTGAATAGCTAAAGATGACTGAAGCGCTTAAACAATCTGACCAACCATCTTGGTCTTTATACACCCGATAAAGCAAAGTATGATGAAAGCGCTCCAAAAACCGACTGAATTATCAACACTTTTGGAATTCTTTCTTTCTCCTGTACCGTCGATACAATGTTATAGCCATCGCATATTTGGAGACCGTGGTTATTACAGATGGATGCAATTCATTTAGCTACATCAGTTTTACAAAGGGATACGTTTCTTAAAGTGTCGGTTTTTTTTCAACTTTCTCAACTAAATTTCGATACAGAGGCTGTTCACACATTTTTTAGACGATGTATATTGTATTCACAAAACTAAATTACATAAAATTCTTGTGTTTTAAATGTTCTATTTGACATCCCTTATTCTGAACTATCTTTAGACACCGCAATTTCCAGGATAATAATGCCTTTTGAAGTGTCAGAAGAGGTATTCTATCCCATTCCTCCTGAACAGCTTTCCAGAGTCCTGCAAGGGTTTTGGGACGACATTTGGATAATGCAGATTTTAAATGTCCGAAAGCACAAAAATACATAGGTGATACATCGGGAGATTTAGTAGGGATATCAGTGAAGGGTATGGCCTTGATACCAGTTTTTTGTTCCATTTCTTTTGGGAAATTTACAGTGTATTTTGATGTGTGACTGCTAGCTTTGTCCTGATGGAGTCTCACAGATTGATGGCACTGTGGGTAAAGCGATGGTATTTCATTCAAAAAAATTGGCGATAAAATATGTTCCTGATAGTATTTGGAGTTAATCTTGACATTTTTTTCCACTCTCTTTATTTTTAACTTGCCATTATAAGAAAAACCAGCAACAATCATGAATTCCTTAGAAAAACTTTCTTTCGATTCTTTGAACCATGTACTTAAATTTTTTTCTCCCTTTTTATGATAATAAATGGCTCTTTTTATTGTTGCAATCATTTAAATACACCCATGATTCATCTATTGTGACAATTGTTTTCCATTTTTCTTTGGATAAGTGTTCCTCATATAGAATTCTGCAGCGTGTCCTGCGTTCAGCGATATGATTTGGAAGAAGACGATGTACATTGCGTTTTTTCGCTTTCTTAAGATTTATATCAACGTTTATCATTTTGTTTATTTTGGACATCGAACATTTTAATGATTTTGCAACTGTCCTTTGACTAGGGGGATTTTCTTTTAACATTAAACAACGTACCTTTGCAATAGTCGAAGATGTCCGTTTTTTCCTTGGATACTTGTTTGGAATTTTTGTCCCACTTGAGTCTCCAAGTTGATGTTTTTTTTCCTTTCTTGTTGACGATATTACCTATCGACGCTTTAGATATCACAAAACCATGACTCTCACATAGTTTTTGGATAACGGAGTATGCATATTTCTCTTCGGAAAGAGCATAAATGTAGCCTTCGAACCACTGCTTTGTTAAAAATGCCATTTTGAATAAAAACAAATCTTTCAAGCCGCAGACGATAATTTTGACTTTTAAAAACATAGTACAATCCAATTATTTCTTTTGCAGCAAATGATTTTTTATTACCGCTTACCAAAATCGTCTAAAAAATGTGCGAACAGCCTCTGTATTGTTAGCAACTGTAATGTCTGGAAATAAATAGTTTCAGACCACTGTTCTATACTTCCACTTTTCCCCTTCACGCGAATGGCAGCTCTTTGATTTACAATAACATCCTTAATTACACAGATAATTAATTAGTATATAAATGTAATATTAGCATAAAAATAATTAATTTACATAGCATCGAAAAAAGTTTTGAATAAGCCGATACACTTGCTACTGCAATCAGGTTCATTTCCTACTTAGTTCGCATTAGGGAGATTCTACTGACCTTTAAAATGTTCATATTTTTGAACCTCATACCAAACCCAATGAGGTATGTGGATAAAGCGTAAGGGTGCTGTGTACTAACCCAATTGGATTCGCTCACCTCAATGTTAACCTATGGAGAAAAAATTTGTGTACTATTTACAGCTACATAAATGCTGATAATCCAATAAAAATGGTATTTTCAGATAGATTGAACTTTTCTGCACCTTGAAACAGGATTCATTTTATAAATTTCATCCACCAAAGGAATTGATGAGGGTTTAAAACACTCTATACCAGATTTTTCCCCGAGGAATTTAAATTTGAAAATATTATTTACATTTTTTTTAAAACACGAAATATGTACTAAGATGTAAACATTTTTTCTCTATTATGGAGTACAATTTAAAAAAAAAAATATTTAAATCCAAATCGGCAATCCTTGGACACATTTTCTCCATAGATTAACATAGAGGTGAGCGAATCCAGTAGGGTTAGTACACAACAGCCTTAAGTCATTTCTCCATAATTCGATTTCTTTTATCGAGATAATTTAAGAGCAAAAAGCCTTCAAGCATACTAAGAAATTCAACACTCTCTCAATGTTAAGAAATATGACCTTTCAAACACGTAATTTGTACTGAGTAATAAACCGAAAATCGTCATTAATCGCCAATTCTTTCTCCTCTTGTACAATTCCTTGTAAGAAGTCATATACTCCGTTTTCGTTTCTGACCGCCTACGTTCTTTTAGTTTTCTTACAAAAGAAGAGGAGGAAGAAGGAATAAGAAAGATAAAAAGTCTTTTTTTTTTTCCACTATACAAACCAAAACCGAAAAAGGAAAGAACGCAGAAAAATACATTCGGGGAGGTGAGGCATGACTCGGTAAAAATACTCGATAATATCTCCAATCATGTCCGACATTTCCTTTGTGCCGGTCTCTATTTGAGTGACAGCGGCACCTGGGGGGGAAAGAGCACTGGGCTTTGAAAATCGGCAAATGTCGGCCAGAGGTACAGCAAAAAACCTCATCACAGATCTCTGCGCGTCATGTAGTGTGACAACTGAAGGACTCCCGCGTTAGAGAGCAGTGTGTGCAGTCACGATAGGTCACAAGGTCTAGCTTGAAGTCATGATGTCTCTGCTGCCTGCTAGGTTTTATATTTTTAGTAGGAAAGTCTGCGGAGTTTATCCGGCATCTTATGAGGCGGAATAGCCTTAGTATTATGTACTAAGATAGAGACGGGGTTGTTTTGCACGTTTTGTCTCTTAAAAAGAATTAATCTCCTAATTTGGGTATGACAATTTAAAAGAAACTGGGCTTTACAATGCAGATCTACAATTATTTTATTGGCAAGAAATTACGTAATAAAGAGTTAAGTCATTTCTCCTTAATTCTGTTTCTGTTCCCGAGATTTATATTCTATAATCTAAGAACAAAAAGCCTTCAATCAAAGGCTTTCAATAAGAAGAAATTCAACACTCTCTCAATGAAGGGGCGTAACTAGGCTGGGGAAACCGGGGCAATGCCTCAGGGCCCCCGAGGTAAGGGGGCCCCCAGGGCAGGGGGTAAAAAATGAAGTCGTAATATTTCACTCGGATTCGTAATCATGATGTTTCGCTCTTCGAATATCTTACTGTTTGATTGGGAACAAATTTATGAAATATGAGGAGGCTCCAGAAAAATATGTTTCCTTATTTTCCCAGGGGCTCCAATTTTCGTCCTTGCCCGGGGCCCCTAAATGCCTAGTTACGCCCCTGTCTCAATGTTAATAAATATGACCATTAAAACACGCAATTTGTACTGAGTAATAATTGTAAAAAAAAAAAATTCAAGGCGGAAAATAAGGAATAGAACACAATCCTTTATACCTAGACTTGTTCTCATATTTTTAATATAAAATTTTGAGAACAAGTCTAGGTACAATGCATAAAATTCAATTTTGTTTTACTCCACAGCTATGATTAAAGCGCAGCAGTTTTTGGACTATTGATGAGAGAAGGGTGAAGTTTCTATGTCAGTTCACAGTTCAGTGTCAGAGTACTTGATGGGTTTGTTGGTTGTGAGTGCTACGGTTTTGCAACATAAGCAGGGTAATAGACTGGGATCTACAATTTCAATCCGATCGGAGTGCATCGAAACTGAATAATTAGAAAGGAGGTTGGTGACTTAAAGATCGTCTCCTTCGGGCATATAACTCGTGCTCTATTCAGTGTAGCCCCATAATTTTGTTGACAAAGGATTATATTGAACAACTCTAATTTTCAACATAATCCTTAGCTCGAGATGTTCCACGAGATGTGACTTTAGTCCATGAACTCAAATTGTGTGCTCTGAAACTTAGAATATAAGGATCTGGAGGATTCCAGTATCTCATAACTATGCACTTCCTCAAAATAAAAAGGCCAAATAAAAGCATTTGACATTTTAACTTGTCAAACATCTAAACCTCCACATTTGAAATGGTGCATTTCTTTGGAAGTACATTACGTTATATTTCACGGTACATAACACGTTTTGTGCTCTGTCAAGGCGCTAAGCTGACAAATCCCGCTTTTCCTAAACTAAACCTTTATCTGTGTAAAAAGACACATTATGGGTATTGATTCGCAATCTAAATAACTAATCTAAATTTGATTTTCTGAAGTCGATTCGTACATTATCCGGCTTTGTATGAGAGTTTCTGCTTATATTTTTTTTCCTTTTGATATGTTGATCCCTTGGACCTGTACGTTGGAGATGTACAGGTCCAAGGCTGGAGATGTACATATTTGGAATTTGCTCCGCTCAGCAGGGTATGATGCTCTATGCATTTTGTCATCTACAAGCACTGTAACGTCCCCGTGGTTGAAATATACACACGAGAGGCAGTAGACTTGCAACACAGAGCTTGTATTAAAATCTAATTCTGTACAGTACGTACAAAGGCAGAAAGACTCTCTTCTGCATATAAGAGATATCACAGGAACAGAAACAAACTTTCACGAAGAGTCTCCTAGTTTTTCAACAGAGAGGTATCTCTCTAAGTGTCTCTAATCGAGGGAAAATGACCGCCTTAACTGATGTGGTTTATTGGCTACGGGCCCTTCTGACTTTCACCTCGTCACACTCACGGCACTGCTGTAAACGGGACTCTGCGAGGCTCAACACCAACTCTCGGGGTTCGCGGGCCCTTGCTCTCCACACAGAACACCATCGGCACTGCTCTCTCTGCGGGACTGTCGTCAGGCGAGAGAATATTTCCCGCGTTTTCAACGCGTCGGCCCATCGGCGTTGGTCAATTTCCGCTCCCATGCTCGTATGCTTTCGGCTCTCACCAGGGGAGGGGGCTTCACTCGGTGGGGTCAGCGACGTTCGGTCTCAAAAGGACAGAAAAACACAGCATGCTGCCTCCTCCACACTGGAGTTGGGGTGCCAGTCGGTTTCAGCCAGATACAGGAAAACCAATTTACACCACAGGCTTACATTTTCTTCTGATAATTAAATGTGGGCTCTTCCTTCTAAGAAACAGGTCCCCCTCAAAAGAGAGAACTTTAGGCTTGGGTGGTCTCTTTCCCAGAAAAAAGCCACGACATTACAGCACCCTACATATTCCACCACAATTCATGTTAGACAATCGCTCCATCCGAAGTGAGCTGGATAACTGCACTTTGTCAAAATTTAGAGAAATTCCGCAGTTTGGAATTCTTTTTTCTCCTGCGTATTCATCGGTAATGCCTTGCTGAGGAGCCCATAACAGTGACGGAGCATACGTCTAAGGCTTTCAGGTACACTAGAAAAGCATATATTTACAACTCACCTTTTAAAGGTTTACGAAGAATAGTTCTTGATTTGGATATATATTCTACATTCTTATTCAAATTCGGTCATTCACTCCAATGAATTGCTCCAATGACGTCAAACGTCAGTTAATTACAATAGCATATCTAATATAGTAGTTAATAACATATTCTGTCTTCATATTTTACAAGAGAAGTTGAGTGTTTTGCTTATAGGGCGAGTAGTCTTTCAGTGTTGCTGAATGTAACAATATATCCTTCTTCTACATTTCAATAACCTTTTCTAAATAAACATTAAATTCTTAACTCCTCCAGGACTTATTTTTCTAGAATTATGTCTTTCTTTTTGAAATGTAGGATACACCAGCGTTTATAAGTAGATGTATATGGCTATATTGTATGTTACAGACCCCAAGGTGGATGGATATACAGTGAAATTTTCTCTATGGCGGTCGTCATGGTTCTCGAAAAAAGTGGTCAGATGAGGGGTAACCGTCGAATAGGAGTGGTTTTCTCTATGGAGGTCAGAAATGGTTCCGGAAAAAAAGTGGCCATTTTAAGGTGTGACCGTCGAATAGGGGTGGTTTTTCTCTATGGAGGCCAGAAATGGTTCCAGAAAAAAAGTGGCAATTTTGAGGGGTGGCCGTCGAATAGGGGTGATTTTCTCTATGGAGGCCAGAAATGGTTCCGAAAAAAAGTGGTCATTTTGAGGGGTGGCCGTCGAATAGGAGTGGTTTTCTCTATGGAGGACAGAAATGGTCCCGGAAAAAAGTGGCCGTTTTGGGGGAAAATTGTAAATTTGGTGTGATTCGGTTATCAAGTTGTCTGCAATACGTAGCCTGAAGGTGGGTTGATATTTATATAGTATTTATAACGATATAGTTCCTAAGTTAAATCTGAAATGCGTAAATCTGGTGTGATTCGGTTATCAAGTTATTTTCAATACAATCAAATATCAACTAAATTACAATACAATAGTCTTCTGTTTTAAACCTTATAGCACGTTTCTGTGAAATACTCCTAGGCATACGTAGCATGCATAGCAGTCAAAATCTACCTACCCAAAAGTTGAAAGATACGTATATCTAAAACAGTGATTCTCAACAACTGTGCCATGGAACTTTAGTGTGCCGCGAAATTCTTGACGTGTGCCGCCACTGCGAATTATTTTTTATGCTATTTTTACAAAATGTATTATAGGTAAATCAATCAGTTATCCAAGTAAAATTCTTTGAAATTTATCTTATTGTTAGTGTGCCTCCAAAATTTTTAATTGTTAAAAGTGTACCGTGAGGAAAAAAAAGTTGAGAATCACTGATCTAGAAAGTAATTCCTAATATTCGATAACTCCCAGATAACGCACAGACTAAACCTCTGGACTTAAAAGGCTGAAATTTTGCATGGTGATTCTACTTATAGTGTAGGGGTGCACCATGAAAGATTTTTGAAAAGTTCTTCTTAGATTTTTTAAATTAAATTTTTAAGCTTATTTTGTAATATTCTTTTAAGTTTGCATTTAAAATAATAATTTGAGGATTATAAAATTTATATCACGAGAAAGATCATAAAAATTCCTTTAAAGTGATATCTTTTTCGAATCTTTGCCTCTCTTTTCTGATTTTTGGTGAATTTTTAAAAATTAATTTTTAGAATTAAAATTCATTAAATGCTGATCACGTGGTTTCTTTTCTTTTTGTGACACTTTAAATAAATTTTTCGTCGCGGGTATAACAACGAAATAAATTGACAAAAAAAATTATTGAAATACAGTAAAATATAAAATTTAACCACTAGACTAATTGAGATGGAAGAATTCAAGAATTTAATTCAAATTAGTATGTCTTATGGACATTAAACATGCAAATTAATTGCATGCATCGACCGTTGTATTTAATTTGAATATTTTCTTCTGCATTATATTGTCTATAAAATATCCATTACGATTTTTTTATAAATATATTTTTTTTGGCATTAGTTGCATACGTTGACCGTTGTATTTATTATAAAGAATTTTTTAGGTTTTTTTTTGGCATTAATTGCTGCATACATTGACCATTGTATTTAATTTGAATGTACTGCGTAGTGAAGCACGGGTATTCAGCTAGTAGATTCATAACTATGCACTAAGACATCGCATTAACTTGTTTGAAGGTAACTTCAGTGCGTCCAGATAATCTGAAAAAAAAAGATAGACAATGGAGTTCAGTGAAATACAGTGTTACAGCCTCGAGAAAGTGCCGTTATCGCAACAACCTCCCCTTTCCCTAGCATTTCTAAGTTATACATTGAGGAAAGTATTCAAGTCTTAAAGTATCATTTATCTCAAGAAATATTTTTTCCATTCAGAAATTAGTGAACATTTTTTCTCGTGGCGTCTAAATTATTAAAATTTTCTAGTAGCATATTAATAATTTTTTAATAAGGAACCCAAGGAACGGATTCTAGTCGCGCCACTAGTCGAATGCACACCGTGTTAATGGTAGAAAACCCTATCTTAAACAGATGAACTTTCTGTCTGCGGAATTTAAAAAAACCACGAAGATATATTTTTATTTTAACCGTGTGCCAGGATCGGGGATTCAACAGGAGTCGTCAATTTCAAAACGGCAGCTCTCCCAACTAACGCTAGCATTCGGTTCAGATCCAGTGGGTTCGAGTCCCACTGTTGGCATGGATGTTTGTAGCCTTTCGGAATCGGCTTTAAACCGTAGTACCGGTCTAATTGGCCCTCGTGTAGCAAAAAAGTTGACCGTAGCGCTCCAAACCAAACCAAACTTAATATTCGGACAAACGGACGCAGATAATAGTGTAATGAAAAGAAAAACATAATTAATACAGTGAAAGTGGAATTTGATTCAGACATGCCCTAAAATTTCTCTTCATAACTCGCATTAGGCCTTACTTTATAACATCTTTGACTGTCTGGATTCCGCTCGCTCTGATTTCAGATGCGATTGGAGTGGCTCATTAGTTGACCCACAAAAGGTGAAAAAACTGGATGGGCGCCCAAATATTCGAGCACGCTCTTCGATCAAAGAAGAAGAAAAAAAAAAAACGAATAAAATCGTTAAGGCTGCGTAAAAAAAGCGGAGCGCGGCCCCTCTCTTCCAATCACTGCCTACGTTCTACCTGAACGGTTCTGCGGAGCACACCATCTGGCATGCGATGGACGTCCTTGGATGAGATGGTTATCGGTATAGAAATTCCAATGGGTTCATCCGAGGTGTGAACGTCCGTCGTTAAACGGGGAGGGAGGGGGGCGATTTTTGTCAAGTTGACACGCGACAGGTTTTTTTTTTTTTCCCTTTTTCTACTTTTAATCAGAGGTCGTGTGTTAATGGAACGAGATTCGAATGCATGTTAAGATCTCAAGCGAGTACCTGTTCTCTACCTTATGATAGATAAATAAATTATAGATGCTATTTTACATCATAATACAGTAAGTCCTCGAGTTACGCGGATTCGTAGATACGCGGTTATAATTTTCAATTTTTCGCAGACTGCTTTAGCATAATATCAGTTGATTTACGACGAGAAAAAGAAAGCTTCGAGTGTACAAACATCATTGAACAAATTCTTCAATGCCCCATGAACGTCTGCAGATTATTAGATTATTTTATGTTACATAATTATGTATATATATAATATTCGTATTTTATAATAGGTTCGTGTACTGTATAATATAGCATATGTGTGTATCATTTTCATAAGGTGAGTTTGGGGTAGCTGGGTCGTAGATTTACAACTTTTTTATATACTATATTTTTAACACATTAAAATTATACTAATATGTATAATTTTCAAAAATCTTTCTATTACATGTACTTTAGTAAGTCTTAGGGAGTATGTTTAAGCTATGATTTATTATATATATATATATATATATATATATATATATATATATATATATTATATATAAATATTGTATATATTTTTGAATACAGGTAGGCCCAGTTCCCCTGATAATTGGGGTAACTGGACCACCCAGGTCTATTTCTCATAATAAACAACAGAATCTGTGACTGGGTAAATAGGTCCAATGCTTGTATATCTAGAAAGAAAAAAAAATTGTATCCCCATTTAAAAATAATTTTTCAAAGCAATTACCAGTGTTGCAAGATAGATTGTTGCGAACACCTGAAAAATATAACACATAAAGTGATTGAAAAACACAATGTAATTGACTATAAACACATTTTCAAAAGTACAAACATACTTTCTAGCTTAGTTAGTAGCTATAATGGCCTTTTCTATCGAAAAATGTAATATTAATTTGAGTTTAACAAGCCCTGGGTTAGTTAATGAGTTAATAGGCGAATTAATGTGTCACTTGCAGAAAAAGGTTTTTTGTAATAACTTAACCAGTAGGAAGCTTAAGTGAAAAAGAACATAAATGAGTGACTTAACTACTTAACTTATAACAGTTAAACTTACTCATACTCAAATATTTTCATACTTAATAATTTCTATGTAAATATGACGCAAATCTTAGGTGAGTTGTAAGAAAAAAAAAGAAAACATGTTTGAATTCTCACAAGCTTTTAAAGTATAAATTTCTCCCACAACATTCTATCTATAAAGGCCTGTCTTGATTGACTTTATTGCGACTTATTAACATAACTTAATTAGTTCAGTTACTTAGGTTGGGTTAGTAGTCGTTAATATACGCATAAGTGGATCAGTGTGGGGAAACTGGGCCCAGGTATGGCCCAGTTACCCCAAATCACTAAGTTAAAGGGTAAAACACTACACAGAAGGCTATTTTGACATTATCTGAGCTAAAAATTCTTGCAATCAATTTTTGAGAGATAAAAATAGACTTATAAAAAATTACTGAATTCACCCTTGTAGAAAGATGTTTTGTGATGACAAATACAAAAAACATTAGCAGCCATAAAACGTTCTTCAACCAAGCTGGAGACCAAAGGGCTGTTGTTTTGTTGACTTCTGCTTACCAGTATTGCCACAATAGAGTGGAATTACCCCCTGATATGTAAAGGAAAAATCTAGGAGGGGATGGCCCAGTTACCCCAACTTACCTTATTTAACTCTAGAACGGTGGAAGTGGTCATTTTGACCACAAATGAATTTCAAACGCTCATATTTCCCTTTTTTATTCTCTGATTTTTGTTTGTTCATTGGCTTTTCCTAAATATTCATAAAGAATATGTCGGATAAAAATTATCTTTTTCTGCGCATTATTATCGCCGCTATAAAGGAGTATACCTATAAAGGCTGACTGCGGTCATTTTGACCTCTAATCCAATATAACTGTCTATGTTGTGTTTTCTATTCTATTTTTTTTTTTTTTTTGCTTTCTGTGTATGAGAAGGAAGTAATCCGTGTACGAGAAGGAAGAAGACGTCAAAACCAAAGTAGAGTACTGAGAAAAAATCAGGAACAATCATCTTTCTCTCAAAATGACCAAAATGAGCGAAATGAAGAAGTAGCAAAAAATTTAACAGTGTGGACTACAGTTCCTTCTGATACTTTTTCTTTAGGAAGACGGTAGCATCACAATATGTTGAGAGAAGTGCCTGGACCCAGCACATTTGTCATTAGACATATAACTATTGGGAGTTTTACTAGTGCATGGAGACTGTTCATAAACGAATAAATTCTGCATCTCATACAACATACAGTGCACGGAAGCAGAAGCCCACAGGCGCTTACAAGATCCGCATTGGAGTTTACATTTATATGAATTAGACGTTTTTATTACGTTACTGTATGCCCATAGCGCTTTCATTTCTAAAGGTATTTCAATCGACAATATGTGGTCCACGACTTGGAGCCTAAATTTTTTTCATGACAGAATGGCTCGTGATAGATTCAAAGAAATGCAGAGATATTTGCGCTTTGATCTGAAGTCAACAAGATTCGAAAGACTTCAAACCGATCAATTTGCTCTAGTATGAGAGATTTGGAACAAATTTATTGAAAATACTGTGTTACAAAGCAGGTGCAAATAAAAGGTAGAGTTGCAAATATTCCCAAGTAAGGCACGTTTCTCATTTACACAGTATATGCCAGAAAAACCGGATAAATTCGGGATAAAATTTGGGCTAGAAGCTGATGTCCATTCAAAGTACTTGTTGAATGGCTTTCCCTATTTAGGAAAAAATGAAAGTTGACCCAAGGAAATACACTCCAATGACTCGTTGGAGAACATGCGGTAGGCCGTTTGGCAGAACCATTTCAAAATAATGGAAAGAACATTACAGCTGACAATTTTTTTGCATCATTAAAATTTGGCAAAACTTTAAGCAGTAAGGGACTTAAACAGTCGTTCTGATTTAAAAAAGTCAGTTTGTAGCCATGTACAGGCAAAGTGATAAAGTTGAGTGTTTGCAGAGACTAAAAATGAATAATGTAAGTGTAATTTCGTAAAATTTATATTTTTAAATGTATATTTAAAAAAAAATTATAATATGTTATAAATATTTAAAATATTTTGTGCAATACAAAGTAATTCTCTTTATTTTGTACCTATTGTATTTTATTACATACTGACTTTTTAAAAACATATAGTATTGAACAAAAAAATCTCTTGGACAAAAGAATAAACATTATAAAATAAAGCAGGAGCTGAGAGGAAAATTTATGTGATCAAAATGTAAAATTTAAAAGCTAAATATATTGAAAAACTTGTTTCAGAAAACAAACTATGAAAAAAAAGTGTATTTTTTAATCATTTCAAGGGAGCGGTCAAAATGACCGCTCCTCGCCGTTTAAGGTATATAGAAAACGCCACTGTTCTAGTGTTAAATAAAAAGTATTTCACAGAAAATGATTAACAAACGTATTTTATTTCGATATTTAGTCATTTATGCTTGCTGATATCGTCCACACGATGATGGTCGAAAAGCATCCATGAATTCAGCAGTGGATCGTACAGACAAATCGCGATTAAAGCCACCATCGGTGTCTTTAGCCTATAAGCTATTCCCACCACCTCTTATGCTAGCGTATGCGCAATGGGTGCAAACTGATTTCCTCATCTTCTCACACCGCGAATACACATTCGCGAAAGGGGAGCGAATTGTAGGGGGAAACAGTGATTTATGGGTCTCCTCGCCGTTAACCCGAGGGTTTGCCTCACCACTCGGGCGCTCCCTTCGGAGGGCGGTTTTCTGACGAATGATCAAAGGTACGAGGGACCTTCTCTCCACGTTGAAGGAGGGGGTCAAAGGGGGAGTCCCCGAATCACGCTTTTCGGAAACGGATGACTGGGAGAGGGGTCAAAGGTAATAAGGGGTCAAAGGGGTAATGACGTCGGGAGGTTGCGAGCGGCGGGAAAGTGAGAACGGTCGGTCGGGTCGATTAGTCCTTCTCCTGGAGCGTGACTAATGTGTCGCGAGGGGATGGAGGGGAACTGATTCGATTGTGTGTACATGCGACTTCAAAGAACTGATGGCTGTCCTGGGCACCCGAGGCCTCTTTGATGTCAAAGATATAGATAAAGCTTTCCAATATTTGTAATAGGTATATATAGTTGTATATCAAGGTTTTGATAAGCGTTTTACTGTCTAACTTTGTGTCAAGTAATTTTTCCTCTTGGATTTCAAGGCGAAAATACAGATGTCATAGAGTAGCCCCACCCGGCTTGGCAATTTTGTGACACATTTCAACTTTAATTTCTCAATGGTAATTAAAGATCCGGGTTAGCGCAATACATTACAAAGTAAGGAAAGGATGTACCAATGTTTTGAAATTATTCGTTTTGGGCTGCTTTTAACTGATTGGTTGGCACAGGAAAAAACTTAAAATTTGTCACAAAGTAACCCCATCTTTCGGTATATTGAAAGTTCCAAAATTTAAAATTTTAGGCCACATCGGAATAGCTTAATAATCTTTCAAAATTTCCTAAAGAGGAAAAGAAGCAATATCTTTTGTGAGACATATTTTGTGTTCCGGCTAGGAACAACTCCTTACTCGGAGTAAATGAATTGCTCCTGGTGGGATAAATATCCTGAACGATAAAAATCTTTAGGAGCAAGATCAAATTCCTCCAAAAATAATGGTTTCATATGGATAAATAAATAAAAGATTCCATGAAAACCAATTCGATCGGAAATTTTCATTTTGGTTCGTATCCATTTCAGGCCCTGGTGCCCGCCCAAACTCTGGACGAAGTCAAGAGACACGAGGTTCGATATTCGCTGATGCACCAGCTTTAAATATTTGCGAAAATTGTGAAAATATCCAAAACTGAGTTCACATTAAAAAATGGCAGTGAATAATACATCGGATCAACTTCAAACCAGGACTAAAGTTATCTAACAAAGGCCTCCAAAACACAACTTGGATATTTGTACATGGAAGTTCATTCTGAACCTACTTACTCACTTGAAACATCGGTTTGGTGGGACTTGCAATCTCATTCATCATATCGGGCAGATATATTTACATCAAGAGAGCCTCTCTGTGCAAAAAAACATAGTATAAAAAGCAAACGGAACACATTTTTCCGCGCTTCTCCCCCAAGCTTTAAATCTTCGGTAAGAAAAGAACACCACGGGGGTGGACAGAACACCGAACCGCTCCCCAAAACTTCCCTGTTGCCCCTGGAAAGGTTCTGAGGTCAGGGTAATATTTTTATAGATATTTATCGCTGATATGCCTTCGTAGTTTTGCTGACTGGGGAGAAGGAGAGAATAAATACCTAAGATTATTCCCTCTTACCCCCCAAGGGTTCACCTCTCCTATGAATAATTGCAAAAGAAATAAATGTTTTTCGAGTACGAAATATCTGGAAAAATAAGTCGAGAGATATACAAGGATGTTGTATGAAGAATGTCATGACCAGTATGCATGCTCAGGCGGGAGGGCCATTGCATGACGAATCTTCAGGGTTTGTTTTTATCAGACGAGAGTTAACCTTTCAACCACATTCTGTCATGGTAGTTATTTTTAAAGTGGTGGTGGTTGGGTGTATCGGAAAATTCTTGTAAAAATATTAAAAATTCAACTTTAAATAAACACGATGCTAAAAAAGACATTATAGCATTTTATCTCATCAGCTTAAATTCTCAAATTCTTAGGTTACCAAAGTGATTTTGTGTTCGGTTGTTCTTTATATTGTACATTATTAGCTCTTTGACAATTTTTTTTAAAGCAAAAGCGCTGTATTTCTGATCATGGGAAAATCAGCAGTGCGTATATATATGTATACTATATACCCACATACGCAGATGTATGTGCGTGTGTATATAACAAAGAATTATTTGTAATTTTTGCAGTTCAACAAACTACAAAATTAATGCATACCTAAGGGTATAATGAATCTAGAATAATATATTAATGAACCCACTCGATCCAAAGCAGCAAATTATGTAATAGAAAACTATATAAAGCACATTGCACATTTTTTTACATAATATTATCTAGTTTCTATTTGGCTGAACTCGTGTACTTTGCTCTAGTAAGTTTTCATGTATGTCAACCTGATTTTTACCTATTAATTTTGCTATTTTTAGCAGTCTTTTGAACATAAAATACTTGACTGACTGACAAAACAGTCAGACTGCTTCAGGGATTTGTGATTTTAAAGACATGTCGTATCGCTTCATCGAAAACATCAGTTAGATATTTTGCTACGTTCATCTTTTTATTCAAAGGCAGGCAGTTGAAAATGATCTTATGATTTAAAATTAATACATCTATGTGTGTATTGGGAATGTTAGGAAAAGTAAATCCCGAATAGGAATCTGGAAACATACAGTAATTCTGAGTAGCAGGAAAAGGTAAAAGTCGCATTATTATTTTATTGAAATTCAGAAAAATCTATTCATTAGAGTTTAAAAAAATGATAAATATCCTCCTTTTGAAATATACGTTTCTTGCAAAAGTTACTTTTAAACTGTTATCTCAGGTTAATCTAAGACAGGAGTTAATTAATTATACTTCTTTTTTAATTAATATATATATATATATATATATATATATATATATATATATATATATATATATATATATATATATATATATATAAATATATATATATATATATATATATATATATATATATATATATATATATAAATATATATATATAAATATATATATATATATATATATATATATATATATATATATATATATATATATATATATATAAATATATATATATATATATATATATATATATATATATATATATATATATATAAATATATATATATATATATATATATATATATATATATATATATATATATATATATATATATATATATATATATATATATATATATATATATATATATATATATATATATATATATATTATATATCTCCGCCCACATGATGCGGTGGTTAGCGTTCTGAGCTGCCAGTTAATGGGCTTGGGTTCAAATCCCGAATAAGGCTTGGTCGTTTCCGTGTCGTACCCCTCATAGACAGCAATGCTGCCCAGGGCCGTTCCAATCCAGGGATGCGGGGAACACGGGCGGCAAGTCAAGGGGGAGGGAGGCAAGTCAGCCGCCCATTTAAAAAAATTTAAAACTAATTTATTAGTAAAATAATCAATATAAAAATAATGCTAGGTAACTACTCAGGCCATCCGCACACGGGTCGTTTCGTACTCGGCTCGAACTCGAAGCGAGATGTGCGTCTTGTATGAACTATGCGAAGTCTACCCGCACACGGGTCGAATCACACTCGAAGTGGTTTCTTCTCGAATTCGAAGAGGGATGACGAATCCATATTTTTCTCAGTAGGTTGAATGTCTTCAACGTGAAAAGTGCAAAACTTCTTGTTTTTATTTGTTTAAAATGAGCAGCTCCAGTGATGAGGAGGATATTCTTATGTTATATTGGTACCGTAATATAAAAAGGAGAAGGTTTCGGAGGAGAGTACAAGTATATCCGTACTTGGAACGGAATTTTCACCATCGGCTGTTTCTTGCGCCCCATTAATTACAATAAAGTGATGCAAAATTTTTAGCATTGTATAGAATGTCAAAAGAATGTGAAAACAATTTCATTTCGGTATATTTTAATGTTATAAAAATACAAATTATTTTTTTTGTTAATTATAAAATTATATGAAATTTCGTTTGCAATCGGAATTATAAATGCATATAATATTTAAGATACAAAAGTTTGTGCTAAGCTCTTGTATTTGTGTAGGTGAGACGGTGGGACTCAGGTAGCAATCACCACGACAAAGTCCAGGCTTTGACATTTTTTCATCAAAACTAAAAACTAAATTTTTATGCTTACTGATTTGAAAAATTAAATATAAATTGAATTTCGCTCTGTGTTTTGTATTCGATTATTATTATTTTTTATGTATTTAATCAGAATAGATTTCGTGAAATTGTAATAAGATTTTTTTAATGAATGATTGTAATAAGTTTTTGTAATTAATAAAGAAATACTATAATGTAATAATTTATTTTTAACTAAACTATGTAACATTAATAAAATTTGCAACTAAATACATTACCTGTCAACTTGACTTCTCGTGCAACTTCATTTTACGCTTTTTCTGTACAATCTTTTTTAGAATATTCACGGAGCGTGTGATCGTAAAGCTCCGGGTGTTTTTCCTCTTCTCCTACAAATTTAACTTCCATTGATAACCGAAAATTTCGCGTGTCTCGCTCGATTTTTCCCGTTCCAAACAGTTCGAGTGATACGAGACGAGTACGAATCGAGAACGCTTCGAGTTCGAGCCGATTGTTAATCGCGCCGTTAGTGGAGCTCCATTCAATTACGTAGGAGGTTGAGTGGTGGGAAAAATCGCTTCGAGTTCGAGCCGAGTACGAGATGACCCGTGTGCGGATGAACTTAGAGTTAAAAATGCATTTTACAAGAACTGGAGATAAACAAAACCACATTGGTTTTAAAAACGCTACTCCACGTCGCAACCACTTGGGAAATGCATTGTTCGTTTTTGTTTTAACACGTTTTAACCCATCATCTCATCAAATCGCGTCGCACCGTCCTCATCGCGAAATCGGCATGCAGGAATCGGATGCTATACTACCACATATTATTTTAATGTTAGAACAAACCAAAACATATTTATATAATATTAGGTCAGATAAAAGTTTTAGTGATATTTTAGAAGAGGCAAAAAATATTGCAGAAGATATCGATTGCGATCCTTCATTTCCTCTGGTTAATATTGTTAGACCCCGAACAAAAAAAAACGTTCATTTGACTATACAATTGTAAAGATGAGGCTTCAAAAAATCCAGAAGACTAATTCTAAATTAATTTTTGCTTTGTAATATTGGACACTGCATTATCAAAAATAGAAGAATGGTTCGAACAAATAAAACAACATCACACAGTTTTCAGTTTTCTCAACGACCTAAATAATTTCCTTAAATAGATAAATCAAATAGGTCTACAAAATGTAGATCAGTGGAAAATATGTTACATGATACAT
This sequence comes from Dolomedes plantarius, assembly GCA_907164885.2. Classification (NCBI taxonomy): domain Eukaryota; kingdom Metazoa; phylum Arthropoda; class Arachnida; order Araneae; family Dolomedidae; genus Dolomedes; species Dolomedes plantarius. The sequence continues at coordinate 146,279,659 of OU015496.1, forward strand.
TTAAAAATGAAAAAGATATTATAGCTGAAGATTTATGCGACGAAATTGACAGCGTTGCACCCTATGTTTCCCCTGAAATGAACGCGTTAAATGTGATTCAATACCTATTTACAAATAACCTCATCTATCTGTTTCCAAATTTAGTGATTGCCATACGAATTTTTTTGACATTACCTGTAACTTTGGCTAGCGGGGAGAGAAGCTTTTCAAAACTGAAAATAATAAAAAATTATTTGAGATCAACAATGGGACAAGAACGGCTTTCAGACTTATCTATTATTAGTATTGAAAAGGACATTTCGGAAAATATAGATGTATCAGATATTATAACAGAACTTGCACTAAAAAAGGCAAGAAAAGCAAACATTATTTAAGCTTTTTGACTGACTTATTAAGTATATGAATTAATATATACGTGTTGTATGTATTTAATATAACGTATTCGTTTGGTTATTCTATCAATACATTGATAATTATTATGTTAGGTAGTAAAATTTAAAAATGAACTGAATTTATAATATTTTCTGAAATTCGTTGTTTCATTTAAGGTAAAAATATTTCAGAGAAATTTCACTTAATCCATACGGTATGAGGAGGCGGAGGGGGTAAAATTATTCTCGCACACGGGCGGTAGCTACCCTAGAGGAACGGCCCTGATGCCGGCTCACCTATATGGTGCTCCCATAATGGAGTAGCCAGTAAATCGCGATGAATAACAAAAGACGAATGTCTCACGACAAAGGGCTTCCGCATTAGACAAAATATTTTATACATACGTACATACATACATATATATATATATATATATATATATATATATATATATATTTATATATATATATATATATATATATATATATATATATATATATATATATATAAATATATATATATATATATATATATATATATATATATATATATATATGAGAATAGTTGATAGAGAATACCAGTATTAGCACTAAAGCTACTTGCAGCCAGGAACTAAAAACATGAAAATGTAAGTATGAAAGAGGTTTTAGACAGCATCTCTTCGTCAGCGGTGTCAATACTGTCTAAAAACCAATGGATTGTTTCCGATGAGTATGATCTATACAATAAACACACTCAGACACCGTACAATCAATGAATAACAGAAGAATTAAATAATAATTGAATAAAATAATATACTAGCTGAAAAACCGCACTTCGCTACGGATTACATTCAAATTAAATACAACGGTCAATGTATACAACGGTCAAAAATATGTGTATTATATATATGTATAATAAATACGACGATCAATGTATATAATTGATGTAAAAAAACAAAAAAATTTATTTATAAAAAAATCGTAAGAGATATTTTTATAGACAAAATAATGTAGAAGAAAATATTCAAATTAAATCTAGTAGGACATACTAAAAATAGTACAGTTAATATACTACAGTTTGACGAACATATCTTTTACTGCATTTTAATATTTTTTTGGATAATGTCCAATCGTCTGCCGCATTAGCAAGTAAAAAAATATTTTTGTTGTCTATTTCATTGTTATGGACGTGACGATAAATTTATTTAAAGTACCAGAAAAAGAAATCACGTGATCAGCATATAATAAATTAAATTCTAAAATTTAATCTTTAAAAATTCACCAAAAATCAGAAAATGGAGGTAAAGATTCGAAAAGGATTTCATTTTAAAGGAATTTTTATGGTCTTTCTTGTGGTATAAATTTCATAACCTTCAGATTATTATTTTAAATGCAAACTTGAAAAAAGTTACTAAAACAGCTTAAAAATTTAATTTTAAAAAACTAAGAAGAAATTTTCAAAAATCTTTCTTGGTGCACTCCTACACTATAAGAAGAATCGCCATGCAAAATTTCAGCCCTTTAGGTCCAGCGGTTTGGTCTGTGCGTTGTATGTCAGTGAGTCAGTCAGTGAGTCAGTCAGTTACGGAACTGTTTTATATATATATAGATTAATACATATATATATAATACCTGTAGACCAAAGAATACAACAGACAGAGGAAAGTCGTTAAGTAAACTAGATTATGATCCATAAAAAATAAAATAATAGTAAAATGATAAGAGTTCAGATTAATTGAATAAGTTTCTTTCGGTCATAAACAATTGAGATTAAATATACTGCATTTCATTAACACGTATTAGTAACTGATGAGCTAATTAGCTGGCCTGTGTAATTTATAATCCTAACTGATAATCAATGATCAATAGTTATTTTGATAAGATCAGAATGACAGCCATATGTGGTTGTTAATCAATAAGCTTATAGTTAAACATATCAGTTAGCCTTCCATTAATATTATTAGGTTTTTATAAATTATACTCGGTCTTCCTCTTACAAGCCGCTGAGAATCAAACTTTGCTTATTGGAAATAAATACTCTACGTGGTGTCGTAGAACAGAGCAATTTTTTTTTTCAAATCTCTAATAAAGTTTTCTCCATGCAACCTCCGATTAATTAGCGTCCAGCCTACCAATTAGAGCCATGAGCACAAAGACTTGCGGCTACGAGCTGATGTATGGATAGACTACTGCAGATATGACGGGGCCTAGTCTTTTTAGGCATTTCAGATTTGACGTATATAACTCTATTGAATATCCTCATTATAAGGTATCGCTAATCTAGATATGTCTTCGAGGTGCCTTTTTTATGTTTTGAAGCATCCGACACGAGAGTTGTTTGCTTCTTGCAGAAAAAGATTTATGAAAAGCATCTCTCATTTGGATGCATTGCTAAAGAATTTCCTTACCATATATTAATACACATTGTTTGACATTAGGAGGATTATACTCTTTGAAAGGAATCCCTCCTTTGATTACACGCTTTTCATAAATTAACTTCTAACGTTCGGAATAACGACAGCTGATTGTCGCTACACGGAATGGGCTCCAAGCAAGGCATTCCACCTTTCGGTGTAACTTAATTTTAGTGTTAATGCCGTCTTTTGATGTCTCAAATCGTCCCTAACGTTTAAATCATCGTGAGTTGATTGTCCTTATATTGATAGTTTTGCGCCAAAGGTATCCTTCCTTCGAGCAAAATATTTTCGTAAATTAGTTTATACATTCGAAATAAAGATTGTTGATTGCATCTATGCGTAAAAATTCCCCACGTAAGGCATGACTCCTTCTGATAATTAACCCATTAATTGGCATGTAATATTCAAATGAATTAAATTTCATGTCAGTGCTCTCCAAGTACCTTTATTCTTGTGCATAAAATCTTCTATGCGATTAAATTAACAAGAGTTGATTGCACGTGTGCAGATAATACTCGTCAAATTATATACATCCTTCGATTGAAAAACTTTAATGTTCAAATTCACACTTCTAAAGAATGAATCGGCAGCAGCTGATTGACGCCATACAACCACTAAGGGGAATGCCTTACGTAAGGCATCACGCCCTCATAGGGTATATTACCATAGAATTTTTTTTCAATATAATAATTCCAAAATAACATTTGAATCAGCGGGATTTCAATGTTCAAGCCTTTCAGAAGTATCTCATTATGTATAAAATCGCCTCTACCGTTTAAATTAATGAGAGTTGATTGCTTCTGCGTAGAAAATCCTTTTTGAAAGGCATTCCTTCTTTAGGTGAATGATTAAAGTTTTCATATATAAGAGCACTTCTAACGTTTAAATTAACGAGTGCTGATTTCCCCAATTCAGATATTGGGGCTATGATCAGCGGGAGATTTTGCTCCATAGGCAAGAGTCTTTTATGTGTATCACCTTAGAATCGCGTGTCCATACATGAATTTCTTCCTGACGCTTTAATCAGACGAAAATGGTAATCTCTACTTAAGAGAGTTAATTTAATATAAATACAACATAAAAAAATCCCATAATAAATAATTATTTATAATTCACATTTCATTTGAGTGTAATTTCTTTGGTTATTGTGAATATTCAAAAGAATATTCCAGTTCATCTGCACAGTCATGTATATTCACGGACTTTCCAAAAGCATTGTAAAATAATTCAGATCATCATACCTATGTAATTCTTCTAAAGTATCTTCGTGACTACTGAAGCATTACTTGTATCAAGCTTTCGATTGTTTGTGCTCTCCCCCCCCTCACTTCACACGGAAACTCGCATTTCAAAACGCCCATTGCCAGTTCCGGCTAGAGTAAAAATTCTATTTTTTTTTTATCCTCTATACAGCAAACGTCTTGGGTGCCATAGGTCAAATTCTCCATAGCTCGCGGTGTTGAGCTCTAGAGCATTCCGCTGCACATGACATGCGCTATAATTTTCGGGGAGCATGTCCCCCCTCCTCTCGCATTGATGACTCATTCCGTTGTCCCGAGCAGGTGAGAAACAGAGGAGAGTCATCGGAATGACTCTGGAAAAAAAAAGAAAAAAGAAAACCCTCAATATTCCTGGGAGAATGCGACTATCGCGAATGCATCTTTAAAATGTGTAGAGTCACCTGCAAGTAGGTCACGTTTTTTGGCGCGTAACGGATTTTTTTTCTTTCCCCTTATACCTAATTGACAGTGCCTGTCAGTTTCAATAAAGAAAATCACTTACTTTTAGAAGGATTAAGGTCTTTATATAAAACTGTTAGTTAAATTTTAACATTAATGTGATGGCTATCGGTAATAAAGTATTTTAGCAGTAAAAAATACGCCAAGAGAACGTCAAGTATTTGGTGCAAAAAAAAGTATTTTATTCACAGTAGTTTCGAAATAAAGCGGTTTCTCTCCGGGTAGGAAGAAATAGACAAACTTTTTATTCAGAGCTCTGTATATCTGGCAACAATTTTCATATCTATAGAAACAGTCGTATTTATGCAAACAGTCAGTGAAAGAGTTTCTTGAATCAGTAAATTAGATAATTACAAGATTAAAAGAACTTTTTATATACCACGTTTAAAAATTTTCTGTTGAATCATATAAACTTGACAATTCTATGTATTAATAAATACTTTTTTAAAATTTTTTTGATGAATTATCCCATCAACTTGAAAGAAAATGATCGGCCTGCACTGTGCAGAAATGCAAGGATGTACCGTGAACCCCGCAGTTCTGTACCTCGGAAAAAAACTCTTCGCCAAGGGACAGGCTTACGTCGCATTAAGCCGAGTTAAAACCTTGGAAGGATTGCGCATCAAAGAGTTTGACTGCTCCAAACTTTCTGGAAAGACCTCTTATTTCGCCAAATCACAATTTTAATATTTTCCTATTTAATTATTTTTCACTTGTATTTATTTTTATTTTTCTCTCCTTTTCTCTCTTAATTGCACAAACCTTCACTTAATTATTCTTTTTCACTCTCTTTTATTTAATTTTAACGACTTTTTAGTCGTTTCCACTATCCACAGACTTTACAAACTGCTAACATTTATAATTTAAAAAAAAAATTCGCACAATATTTTTGTAAACAAACTAAATTCACATGTATTCTGTTTTCAAAATCGTCAAACGCCGTTACGCAAAAGTGCAAGCATTGAATTCGATCGAAGCTCCACCTTGCGGATTTTTCTGCTTAAAGATGGCTAAAAGTATTAAAAGAATGCATTGTCATCGTGTTCTGAGCTATTCTAAAAGTTTCAAATGTCTAGCCAGTAGGGAAGTTAGTTAAAAATCGATTGCAAGATTTGTACTGGACAAACAAGGAAGCGAGTTAATAAAAACGTGGTAAAAATGCACTGCTGTGGAGAGGCGAAAATACCTTAAAGGATGTTCAAAAGGATTTATCTGTGCTTGCAGTTTCATATAAACAAAATTTTCCACAAGCAGGTCAGCTTGATAGTCAAGATGTTCTGATCGTTGTTCAGACACAGCTCTATATATTATCCTAATTATCAGGCTTTTACCTGACTCAAGGTAACTGCCTACATTCGGAGCAAAATTTTTCTAAAAACATTTTAAGGATTTTTTGGTCTTTTATGGTAAAATAGCACTAAAAAATTAAAAAATGGACAAAAACGTACTTGTAAATATCATACTTTTTTATAAATTGGTCAATTTGAAGTAATTTTTAATGAAATTTAGCTAAAACGCTTATCACTCTGCACAAAATTCTAATGCTAATATTTTAATTTCCTTCTCACACATGATACATATGACAGTTATGTTCAAAATGACGTACAATCTAAGAGAAATTTTAAATGCAAAAATAACACAGAAAATTTTATGATCCAATATGAAAATTTTCCCCGATTTGTCATTCCTTTCCTTATAAAAAACAGCCCCAAATAAAAAAACCATTTATTATACATCAATTATTGCATGTCATTTCATTGACAATAGCATCTAAAACATTTCCTGAAAATTTTACCATATTATATGCATTATTACGTGAGATATCATGGTAGAGATTTGTGCTAAAAAACATAATTCTGAGAAAAACGCAATTAAAGTTGTTTGTCACTTTAATTTTGTAGCCGATGATGTTTTTTTAAATAGCTATAACTCTGCTACTAATTGGTGTAGAATGAAAATCAAAACAGTTTTGAAAAGAGAAAAGATTGAATTACACGATTCTTACAAAAAATAAAATTGACCAAAATAATAACAAAATGACCATTTTCACGTAGGCAGTCACCTCAAGTGTCATTTAAAATTGGAATCATAGTCAATATCCTGCGTCACACCTTAACTCCTTTCTAGTGTCTAAATTTTCAAGTTAAAATGAAAAGAAAGTTTGAAGAAATTAAATTACCGTAAGTTATTTATTGACTTAAACGAGAAAAGTAAAATTTGTTGTGTCCATGTAACTGAAGAAAACTTGGTCAAACTAGATAATTAAACTGTTTTCGTAAGATAAAAACAGCTTTACTAGTGGAAACTGAAATTGTAATGTTTTCTATCATTTGCTGTCAAAAGTTTTTCTGCCATAAATGAAACACTGAGAAAATTTTACATATTCTCTTACAAATACTAGCCATAAATAATGCTTATTAGACAATGTATCTCCTTCATAATGCGAACGGAAACTTCGAAATCATACAAAGTGGCGAAGTCCTTACTAAAAGTCGTTTCCTATTCTTTAAAATTTTGCTCGCAATTTATTTTAGACTTCAGTTTGAAGCCCTCAATTCACAACAGATTACTGTTTGTAGATTCTTAAGTAACCCGTCATTAAGCTTCCACATCATTAGGTAGTTTTTTTTTTTAAGGTTTTCTTTCCTCCTTTGCCTCGCTCCTGTAGGAGAAACAAAAGCAAAGAGTAATTAACCCAGTTGTAATAAGAACAAAGCAAATACGGATATGGATGCGACTGGAAAGTCTACCTTATAAAGCGGACGCGGATATTTTTCATTTCGTTTAATTGCTGGACGCGATTTGGGCTGCTAACAGCTACTGCATCTATAAGACGTAAAACTTTGTCATTTCTAAGACGATGTTTCAGACAGTGTCTAGATTTAACTCGAAGTGAATTTCTATTCTGTAGTATTCGTGTTTGTGAAAAGACACAGAAATGAATTTTCATGTATATAATTAATTATCCCTTATATTTCAAAGCACTGCAGGTGTATGCTTAACCCTTAAGCGGCTGCGCCCGTGTACAAAGTGCAACATTTTCGTAATTTTGAATGGTTTGTTTTTACATGTAAGGTTTGAATGTTCTAAGCAGTTTCTATTTATAGCTACACCCTTTCTAACGCAGGTCTGATTTTCTGACCCTTGTATTCCTTTCCATTCATTGTTAGTCGGGATTTAACCGTGGTAAACCAGCGATTATACTGGATTACAATTCGACAAAGGCAGGAGTTGTTGTAGTCGATCAAATATGCAGCTATTACACGGTATTCTGCATATTTCGAAGATGGACAATCTCGTTGCTTTTTTATGTTTTTGGACATAATAGGAATCAATTCGTAAGTTGACCTTAGATCCAACAAACCGGACAGTTTTGAAATAAGGCGATTGTATCTGCATTCTTTGGCCTTCAATTATAAATATATCTGAATATTATCAACATTTCATATCTTGTTATAAAACGCAGAATTATTATTTTCAATTTGAAAAAAAAGTTTATTACAAAAGGAATAATCAAGGTTGAATGAGACGTTGCACTTTGTGCCATGCGCCTGCTGGTGTTCCAAAAATTGGCGCGCCAGCTGAAGGGTTAAATTAGGACCACTTGTTGATCTGCTATTTATCGAGGCAACCTACTACGATCATTCCTCATCTTATGATAGGCACGTAATTACACATATACATGAATAAACACATTGATGTATGATAAACATATCGCACCCCGGCAAGTAAAGTGACACAACTCAAAGCAGAATTTGAGAAAAATCAACTTAAAGAATACTATAAAGCTTGCACTAGCCTACAATAAAACTGATACAACTGCCCTCAGTTGGACAAATTGCGAGATAGAGATGTGTCGCTTTTCGTGCATGATGGGGCATACATATTTTTCAATGACATAACCTCAAAATTGTGTGACTTTTCTTGCCCGGATGCGATATATATATATATATATATATATATATATATATATATATATATATATATATATATATATATATATTGCCTGCATTTACATTACGATTACACAGAGACGCGTGCATACATAAGTATTTATTTTCTTTGTATAACTATTTATTATACTAGCCGAAGCTTTGCACGTCATCTGCAAGAAAATATAACGAAAAGTGATAATTGACAATGATTCTAAATAGACAGGGTAACAAAAGATCTAAATTTAAAAATTACTATATGGAAAAAAAAAATGCTAATACACTTGTCTATTTTTGGCACTATTGCTATCTATTTTTCATGTTACCTCCTCTTATTCACCAACATATAGACATGTATATAAATGTACGTAATAAATGTGTATACACATATGCATGGTGGGCGCGCTTGAAACTTCGTCTTTGGCTATTAATATCACTCGCAGCTCTATTTTATCTCATAATGAAAGCTTACGATCCATAACTCTCAAGATTAATGCTCAAGCTGTGCTCCAAGCCTTAATAACTCACGTTTAACGTATTACCTTCCGCAGCTAGTCCTGTTAAGTGTAACCTACGCTCGGCCTCGGTCACAGGGTATACTTTCCGGGACGGGGTGAGCCCAAGCCCCGCAATATGTTCGCCCGATCTAAGATCTAACCCTCGATAACGGGGATCAAGTAATTACACGTCCCTCGGCGATCGTCTGAGAAATTAACCAGAGACGGTATGAGGGTGGGACAGCGTGGTGAAAAGGGTTCCTGGAAAACTATGACATCATTTGATGGGTAGAGGAATCGGCAGAATGTAACGCGTGGCGTATTTGAATTTAAACATCATAAGAGTGGAGGAGAAAAGCGGTTAGATCCCGGATGGAGATCTATTTTAGAAACACCGAAGATGTTGCATGTATAATTTCTTAGCGAAATATATTAAGTATTGTGAAATATTAGGTCCGCAGTAAGTTACCTGTACTATACCAGTAAGTCACCGGTACTACAGGATAGGATTTATAGTCATAAATTCTCTTGGTCAATGATAACATATATACACCGAGAACGATATATTGGTTTTGGACACATTAATGCATAAAATGTCTTTACTTCCTCCTGTTTTTGTTATAGCATATCAGGGGATCATCAGTTCACGGGAATGTGAGGCCATCTTTTGCTTCTTGAGAGCTGAACAGACCGAGACTTAAAGTTGATTTCGAAAGGCTGAAAACACACCCATTCGAACCGCAGAATTCTAATCTTTTCAGCCAGTTACCGAAAGCGAGCGCCTTAGCCATTCGACCACTCTTCAGCTACAGCAGGGTTTCCGACTAATATATTTAACAAGGCTGTTTGTTTAAAGACAAGATTATTATTGAACGACTGTTATAAGAATAAGCTCTAAAACCAACAAATGCATAAAAAGCAAACGAAAAAAAAAATCTGTTTCCAACAAGGTATTTAAAAGTAATCTTGGACCTCGTTTTCGTTCGAGTTTTCTCAGCAAAATATTTCAACTTAACATGCTAGAAAGATGGCAATAAAGGTGGTGCCTGAACATTTGTGTACCATGTATTATCTAGTTCCTTAAATTTGATACTGAAATCGGAAATAGTCGAAATTGTCGAAACTTAGCATATAATTAGGTTCTGTTTTTCACCTTAAAGTACTAAACATTACTAAATTTTTGGAAGGGTAATATTTTTCATCGGGTTCTATGACTTAATATGGCAGGAGTTTAATACTTTATACCGAAATTTTACTTTACATTGTCTTGATCTTTTTTAAAGTCAACAGCCTAAACTTGACACTCAAGGAACGCACTTAAGGTTTCGAACTTCAATTCGCTGCTTCCAGTCCAATTTAAAAAACTTAAAGGACAGTTTTCCAATACAGTCGAACCCCGTTATAGCGAACCCGGTATATAAAGAACTCGCGGATATAACGAACGAAAATTTTGGTCCCGCCGTTTTCTTCTTGTACGTAATTTAATTAGTATTGTGTCAGTTTAATGTAATCGATTTTAGTCGATTTAATTCATTAATGATCATTTTTAATAGATTTTATCATTTTTAATACATCATTATTGAATACACATTGCAACTAATGAGTTATACATTTTGTGAACTCTAGCATTTTTCTTAACTGTTCGGATATAGCAAACCACCGGATAAAGCGAACAAAACCTTTGGTCCCTTGAAGTTCGTTATAACAGGGTTCGATTGTACTCTGATTCTTCTTTTAAATAAACTTGAAAATTGCCAATTTGAATTTTCGACTATTTAAGTGAGGAATATCTTAATGTGATGATGAAGCCAAAATGTTATCTAAGTATATTAGCTAAAAGTATATTACCATCTAGTTATTGTCTATATATATAAAACAGTTCCGTAACTGACTGACTGACTGACATACAACGCACAGACCAAACCGCTGGACCTAAAGGGCTGAAATTTTGCATGGGGAATATATAATGAATAATGAAATATTCTTCTTATAGTGTAGGGGTGCACTAAGAAAGATTTTTGAAAAATTCTTCTAAGATTTTTTAAAATTAAATTTTTAAGCTGTTTTAGTAACTTTTTTTAAGTTTGCATTTAAAATAATAATTTGAGGGTTATAAAATTTATATCACGAGAAAGATCATAAAAATTCCTTTAAAATAAAATCTTTGTCGAATCTTTACCTCCATTTTCTGATTTTTGGGGAATTTTTAAAAATTAATTTTTAGAATTTAATTTATTAAATTCTGATAACGGGATTTCTTTTACTGGTACTTTGAATTAATTTATCGTCACGTGCATAACAACTAAATAGACAAAAAAAATATTTTTCTTGCTAATGTTGCAGACGATTGGACATTATCCGAAAAATATTAAAATACAGTAAAAATATATGTTCCTCAAACTGTACTATATTCTTTACTATGTTCTATTAGATTTAATTTAAATATTTTCTTCCACATTATTTTGTCTATAAAAATATCCCTTATGATTTTTTATAAATATATTTTTTCGCTTTTTACATCAATTGCATACATTGATCGTTGTATTTATTATATATATATATATATATATATATATATATATATATATATATATATATATATATAATATATACATATACATATATACATATATATATATATATATATATATGTATATATATATATATATATATATATATATATATATATATATATATATATATATATATATATATATATATATATATATATATGGCATTAATTGCATACATTGACCGTTATATTTAATTTGAATGTACTCCGTAGCGAAGTACGGGTTTTCAGCTAGTTTCAGTATAAATGTTCTCGGTAAGAGAACATTTATTCTGAATTCATTCCTCAATACTCCTCATAGCCCACTGTTCGCATGACACCCATCAGGTTGAGATCTCGAACGTACATTTACCTCGACTGGTTGCCGCACTCTCGGTTCGGGTACTTTCTTCCGCAACACTTTTTCAACGGCTCGAATGCGTCACCCGTTGACAAAAGCATTGCTTCATGCACCTCTCCAAAAAGGAACGAGAGGGGAAACACTCCATCACGGCTGGAGATGATGGGAAGAGAGGCAGAGTGTGAGTGATGGAGCCTTCTTCTCTTATCTCGGCGGAGATCTCGCACATCACGATGATGATGGAGTGGTAAGGGGGCGGCGTGAACATCTATTAGAAAGATTCTTTGTCATAAAGCGAGGAGAGGGGGTGGTTAATAAATGATCATTAATGGTCGGACCAGAAAGGAAAGTCTCGGAGCCGGTCCGTAATATTGACCTATTTTATTCTTATTTGATCTCCATATTTTGAGAAAATTACCGGCCTCTTAAGTATGGAAAATTTCATGCGGGGAGGGGAGGGGTAAGAACCCGTCCGTCTAAATATTCCGATGATCATCTTACAGGATGGAGAACTTGGGTGTTCGGGAAAATTATCGACATCAACATTTTGAAAATGTTTCCGTGTAGGCGAAGCCTTCGACACAAAAGGGGTTCACTCGTATGATATGTAAAACTTTAGAATTTCAACTGACGAGAACAGTTATAAAACATAATAACAGACTAGTTGGTACCCGTCAAAACACGACGGCTGGATAGTAAACTCTAATACACAAATTATATTCAACACATCATTGCCAAATGTTTAAAACCATAATATTAAGAATAGAGAAATACAATTTAAAAAATTACTATTGAACACAATAGGAAGAAATGGGGTTACTCAACAGTGCGAAATAAACAATTTCCTTCAGGTTTAATTCTATATCGCCCAAACATAATTAAAAATAAAAATGGCAGAGAGAGAGAGAGCTAGGAAAATTCCTCTGAACTAGCAAATTAACGTGTATGCGGCCTCATGCTTAGGAAAGTATCTAAAGCCAAATTTAAACATGTCACTGCGCATGCGCAAAAACAAAATGTGTTAGTGGAGCCTCGTGATTAGTGAGTTCCTAAAGCCAAATTTAAACATGTTTCTGAGCGTGCGCAGAAAGCAATTTTTTAAATGTAAATTATCACTAATTAATAGAAATTGCGGTTACAAAAACCAAATTTGACACCTCTCTAGATATAAATCTTTCCTTTAAGACCAAAATGAAGGAAATTGACGCAGTAGTTTTTTCTCACGAACTGCCCAAAGAATCGGCTTAGCAACTTAAATATATAGATGATAGCGATAACTCGTAGATGGAAGACTGGTGTTAGTATAGTCGTAAATCTAACAGCAAGCCTTAATTGCAAACTTGTGTGTTATAGCCAATATGAAGCTGAGACTGTCGAGTCACTATAAAGGAACGCTTTCGCTTGGTAAAGATAACAGCAGAAGTTTCCAAAATGATTAGGACAAAAGTTATTAGGTAATAAATATAGATGTTTGAAGGGCATACAAATTATATGAAGAGTGAGAAAAGGTACGAAGATGGACGCGCAGGAGACGTCCTCTAACGCCAGTGCAAATAAAGTTAACAGTTCTATCTTGGCTATATTGCGCAAAAATCCCAAATAACCATCCAACGTATAAATAAAGGATAATTTTATTAGGAATTATGAAGATTTCGCATGATCACAGGAGTACGTTGTACAGAAACAAGCTCGTCTACAGAAAGATTGTGGCTAAGTACATTCGCTATGATGACGGTAAGGAGATATATTACGAGACTAATTACATTCACTTACCTGTAACCCGGAGCTATTACGTATAATGAATCGTACGCCAGAACTTCTGCACGATTCTAGAAAACTATCAACTAATTGCGTTAATGACTTTTTCAACGTAAACTCCGCTGAATAGTGTTGTTGTATGGCTGCTGAACAGATTATTAAATGAAGGCTTCGAATATATAGGGTTAGCAAGAAGCAAGTTTCCCACTTCAGAGGGATCTAGAATGCTTTCTATTAGTCCAAATGAGATAAAATTTGAACTACAATTAGTTCAATCGATGCGATTGACATTTATTATATTTTTTTTAAACAGTAGACAATTCCGCCGATAGGAGGCTCTGAAATACACATAAAACATTTAATATGTTTTATAAATGTTAAATAATAATAAAAAAGTACCATTACAACTGCTCAATATGTCCCCCTTCATTTTTAACAATGAGCTCTAATCTTAGAACCATATTTTCCCCAGCTGACTGGAGTGAATCTGCCGGAATATCAAGAACATGGCGCCGAATTTGTAGGTTCGTTAAGAAACAGCTTTCGGTTACACAGCCACAATATTTATTTCAACAAACAAGGACAGGGATCTAAGATACATTAACAGTCTGCTACATCAGTGGTCCCCAACACCCGGTCCGCGGACCGGTACCGGTCCGTGGATCAAATAGTACCGGGCCGCCTAAGGAACATTAAATTATTTCCATTTTATTTGCTGTGGTGTATTTCTCTCGGGTTAGTGCGACTTTGTCGGGTTTGTGCTAATTTATACCTTTGTAACAAAAGAAATCTTATAACTATTTTAAATTAGTTTATTGTTTAATAAACATTTCAAGATTATGAATTAAAATTGCAGTCATAGTCCCCCTCAGCGGGCCGCAGTAAAATTATCAAACGTTGACCGGTCCGCGGCGATTAAAAGGTTGGGGAGCACTGTGCTACATCATCGTCTGATCTCTCAGTACAGAACTGGCCAGTTCTCCACAGACTTCAAACTTCAGAGGCGCGCACAGCGCCCTCTTTTACCGAAATTCTCATTGGCCGCAACAGGGGCCGATATAAGAAACAGGGAGGTGAATATTATGGGGGATCCTAAATGATAGTTAGTGCTTAGCTTGTCTACCGTGTTAATTATATACATTCCTGCTACTTCAATGCTCCTCATATTTGTATCACACAGAGAGGGTGTACAACGTAAAATTTCTGCCCTCCGAGACTTCGATTATCCTACTCTAGTACAGCTTCAGAAAATATTTTATGGAACTCCTAAACATCTAAATAAAGTAGCTATGACTTTTCAAAAAATATGCTTTATAAATCATACAACATTTGAGGCGTTTTTAGAAACTATGGTCAAGCTGAATCTGTATTTACTGAAATCTTACTCCGAGGAAATATTCTCACATTTCTTGAGGTAATCACCAGATTATAAAATCTAATTCTATTTTGATATTTCAAGAATCTGTAGAATTATGCATATTAATGACTATAATTTGCTACCTTTATTACAGAATGCCATGTTTGTCTTTCATCGAAAACAACAGTGGCGATCAGTATTCTCACCAAAATATGCGGAGAAATCAAAATCTTGACATTTAGAAATTTTTTGCTATTTAACAAGAGGACATAAAAGGCTTGATTACACATTTCCTTGTATACGTGGAACAAATTATTTTCGAGCAGTTTATAAAAATAAATAAATAATTGACAGAAATAGAAATCTGCGTACTCAAGCAAACATATTACCTGGAACTAACTTATTACTTCTATATAAATACCTAGCTGAAAACCCGTGCTTTGCTACGGAGTACATTCACATTAAATACAACGGTCAATGTGTGCAATTCATGCCAAAAATATAGTATATATATTTATAATAAATACAAGGATCAATGTATGCAATTGATGTAAAAAAAAAGAAAAAACATGTTTATAAAAAAAATCGTAGCGGATATTTTTATAGACAAAATAATGTAGAAAAAAATATTCAAGTTAAATCTAATAGAACATACTAAATAGTATAGTACAATTAATATAGTACAGTTTGAGGAAAATTTATTTTACTGTATTTTAATATTTTTTTGGATAATGTCCAATCGTCTGCCACATTAGCAAGAAATTTTTTTTTCTTTTGTCTATTTCGTTGTTATGCATGTGACGTAAAATTAGTTTAAAGTATCACAAAAAGAAAAGAAACCCCGTGATCAGCATTTAATAAATTAAATTCTAAAAATGAATCTTTAAAAATTCACCAAAAATCAGAAAAGGAAGGTAAAGATCCGAAAAAGATTTCATTTTAAAGGAATTTTTATGATCTTTCTCATGATATAAATTTTATAACCCTCGAATTATTATTTTAAATGCAAACTTTAAAGAATGTTACAAAAACAACTTAAAAATTTAATTTAAAATAATCTAAGAAGAATTTTTCAAAAATCTCTCTTAGTGCACCCCAACACTAAATGAAGAATCGTCGTGCAAAATTTCAGCCCTTTAGGTCCAGCGGTTTGGTCTGTGCGTTATATGTATGTCAGCCAGTCAGTTACGGAACTGTTTTATACATATATATAGATTAGGCACATAAATGATTCCCCAACACATGTGCTGGATTACACGAGGACTCAACCTTAATGATAGCTAAAAAATTCTTTGGCTCTTTTGCCTTCGAGATTAGTCTTGCTCCAGGCTTGTCAAAGGGGCATTCAATTCTTCTGTCTTTCCAAACAAAGGCTGTCAAAAAAAATCTAATTGCATGTCCGCTGTATTTACGTCGGAACTTATTTAGAGAACCGCAGGTATTCTATTCTGAAAGTTTCAGAAGCTGATTGGCTGGAGAAAAACCGTGACCTCATTGGTGATGACCATTTCATGCCCCCCTTCCTTTCCCCCCACAGGGTGCAACCCTTTTCCAAGATTTCGACTTCCTGGAAACCAACCCATGTTTTCAAATTTTCCGAAGCGCAGTTTTGAATTCGTTAAAAGCCATTTCAAACGTGCATTTCCCGTTTAGAGAGATTTTTATCTAACAGCAAAAAAAAAAAAAAAAACCCTTCGAAAGGGGTGTCGATTATTTATTACCTTCCCGCTCTCCATTCAGTGCGGAGGGGGATGCCCGATAAGATTGGTCCATTGATACAGGATGAGCAGGTAATTGCGTTAGTTACCGGGATGCAAACAATGCTCGGGGGAAGCCATGGTTGGCTACGGTTAAAAGGCATAAAGCCTTGCTGTGTCCCGTATTTAAATTGCCGCATTAAACAGGTGTGAGAGGATGTTTTCGGGAATACAACCCGTTGGAGGATGTGGATTTTCGGAAATAAAGGGAGGCACCGGAGGAGAATATATTTAAATTAATCTTCGTACGCACGCGCGACAGCAAATTAGCGTTAGAAGTGTATCATTGAGATGCGTTTCAACACTTCATGCCTGAACTATTTGACGGTTTGGGAGGGTCGCTGAGTCCCACACTTGCGGCACTCCTAGCGCTATGTTAGCAATTAAAACTTTTGGGACTCCGTTTTCAAGGACTCCGATGGAAAGCGTAGATTCAGCGTTAAGCGTTTTTCGAAACTTCATCTCATCGGACGCCGATACTCTGATCTCCAGATTGTTAACTGCTTCTGCGTCGAAACAGCAGGATAACTGTAAAACTCGGTAGGAATTGATGTAAAAAAGAAACGTGTTTCTTTATCCCACACATTTCTGAGCCAAAGAGGAAAAATAACTATAATAATCAGTCCAATCAATTTTATTCATTTTTGTTTATAATAACGGTAGATTAAGTTCATTAAACCGTCGTCTCCTTAATCATTACTTTCCTTTTCAGATGCTATTTTTGTTTAAAGCCTTTTTCTGGATGTACGTTCTATTCCCAATCAAAAATTGCATCTTGGTGAAATTAAAAACGGAAAAAAAAAATTCAAAGACCAGAAAGAAAAAGAAAAAAGAAACAGAATTAAAACTATTGGTCTCGCCTTGAACGAATTCATAAAGAATTGCAACCCGTTAGTCTGAGTATAAAAGAATGAGAGACCATAAAGTCTAAAACTCAAATTAGTATGTTAAGTAAACGAAATTCGTATATAATGCTTTTTCACGTATATGCTGATCAACATAATTAGGGCTTATGGCCAATACCTCATTCGTATGCCTCTATATGATATTTGTATACGTAATCGATAACAGAAATATGCTATTCTGACTAATAAGGGCACAAGCATCATAAATTGGACATGATGTACTTTATTACCTGTACAAATTTAATATCTAAAGATTCTTTAAATTTCTTGCGTTATTTTTAACTTTTGTTTCCTCAGAACCTGCCAGTTTAAAAGAAGTTTCTCTGAATCAGAAAGCTAAAAATTCTTTGTCGTTGTTATCTTAATATTTATTTCGAAATCTGTTTTGTGTCTTTAAAATTGGATGAAACTTTTTTTTTGTATGTCCATCTACATGTCTACCAGGGCTAAGCATAATGGCTAGAGATTCAGTAATGTTTGTATACAAACTCCCACTTTCTTCTTATTTTTTTTTTTAATATTGGGTAAATATTTTGTGCAATGCGACATCCGTTTTGTTTTCATCTTACGATGCAAAGATTCTTGTTTATCAATGCGCCAAGCACGTGTCTCTGACGGTAGGTACTTCTCTAACATTGGCCCATGAGGACCCGCGACGTTGCAAAGATTTTTTTTTTGTCAATGCGACAAGCACTTGTCTCTGACGGTAGGTAGTTCTCTGACATTGGCCCATGAGGACCTGCGACGATACAAAGAAGTTTTTTTTTTTCCAATGCACCAATCACTTGTCTCTGACGGTAGGTACTTCTCTAACATTGGCCCATGAGGACCCGCGACGTTGCAAAGATTTTTTTGTTTTTGTCAATGCGACAAGCACTTGTCTCTGACGGTAGGTACTTCTCTGACATTGGCCCATGGGGAACCGCGACGATGCAAAGAAGATTTTTTGTTGTTTATTTCCCAATGAGACAAGCACTTGTCTCTGTTCTCTGAAATTGACCCATGAGAATCCGCGACGATACAAAGAAGTTTTGTCTTTGTTTTTTCAATGCGACAAGCACTTGTCTCTGATGGTAGGTACTTCTCTGATATTGACCCATAAGGATCCGCGACGATGCAAAGAAGTTTTTTTTTTTTCAATGCGACAAGCACTTTTCTCTGACATTGACCCATGAGGACCCGCGACGATGCAAAGAAGTTTTTTCTGCTTTTTTTCAATGTGATAAGCACTTGTCTCTGACGGCAGGTACTTCTCTGACATTGGGCCATGAGGACCCGCGAAGTTTTGCTTGCTACTTTATTATGAGAGCACCATTAAGGTGAGCCAGCATTGCTCCCTATGAGGGAGACGACACGGAAATGACCAAGCCTAATTCAGGACTTGAACCCAAGCCCACTGCGTTGCAGCTCAGAAAGCTAACCCCTGAACTATGTGGGCGGCACGATGTAAAGAAGTAGGTACACTTTTTTGATATAGCTCCAACTGTCATGTAATCATCAGTAAAGATAGCTAAATCAAGGTTTTTATTGTTTGAAGTAATATCTTTCTAAAAAGAAATGCAGTGAGTCCATAGGAGGTTTGGAGCATTCAGTTGCGCACGCAAATGGATATATTTAAGTATGGAACTACACTTGCCGAAGCATTCCTACGAAACTCCATGTTTAAAGTATTCTTACACACCATAACTGTAACGAGTTACTTGAAGCACCCAGTATTTTAAATCAGCTTTTCGGGGAAAATTTGTAGAAATCACGAGTTGGGCCATATCATGAAAAACTTCAAATAAATCGATTGTGAGGCGATGAATACTGTAATAAAACACATCGTTGCTGTTCTGATACCAAAGCTGCTAATTGTGACCTCTAAGAACAATAGAAAGGCGTTGTAATAGTCTTTGAACTATAGTAATTTGATCTTGTGAGTTCAGTACCCCATGACATAAGCATTTTATTAAAACTAGCACAGCGAAGCTCAGATATAAATTTCGCAGAATGTTTTATTACGCGACAGTTTTAATTCTAACAATTAATCTATCATTATCATTTAGAATTACGATATCTAGTGAAATTATCTTAAAATTACTCTTACTCTGTTATTTTTACTGTGTTATTTTCGTTGATTATTTATTTATTTAAATATTATCTTTTTAAAAAAATATTTTAAATATTTTATTTTTTTGAAAACTTTGTCAAAACTCTACAAAACAATAGTCGTCAGAACGTTCGACAGAATAATTATGTTTATTAACAAAGTCATTTTACACTTGATAAGTATGTAAAATTCGCAATATGTAAAATTCGTAATATGTAAAATTCGTATGTAAAATTCATAGATTTGTTGGCAATATGAAGAATTCTTGAAGGGGAGACAAGTGATATTTTTCTTTTGTGTGTATGTATGTGTGCAAAACTTCCATGCCTATTTCACGAGGCACCAAACCAAGTTTCCTCCCTCAAGCTGGAAATTTAAAACCGGTTAAAGTTAAACTCCTTATAGGTGAAAGTATCATTTATAATGAGCGGATGTAAACATTTTTGCAATGAAATTGAAGGAAGTGGCCACACAAACAGCAGACGCTGAGCGGGTTGCTATATGTATGCTAATTGTATGCCTAAAGTAGTTAAAAAGAGGAAGAGGATCACCACAACATGCACTGACACACAATGAGGGATATAATTTTCGGATTTAAAAGATAACTCCCTTGGCCCGCAGGATTTTAAACAGTCCGTTTTCTGCGAAACACCAAAAACGTGACCATAGGCGCAGCGGAGTGCCGCGCTCATTGAAATTCTTTTCGACGCGCCTCGGAAGGGACAACGTTTTCCGTTTTCGAAATTTTCAACTATCAATAAACATCACACAAGATGAGATGGTACGTGCCGGGGCGTAAGGTTTCTCCGTGTCACGGGCTGGAGCGACCGATAGAGGATGTGAAGCTTTTTCATGAATTTTTAACGCCGGCTTGGAGAATTTTATTTTATTTTTCTTTCATTATGCGAATTGTCGTTAACAACTTTGGGGGAAAACTAATGAGATAAATTTATCTTGAACCTTCAAAGCGGACCCAGTTGACACTCTACCTAAAGAAAACTCTGTTCCATGAGCTTTTTTCTACTGATCTTTCTTTTAACTTTTTTGAAGTTTGTAATAGAGTCTGTTTTTAAAGTTTCGCGTTTCATATTATAAGATTGATTTTAGAGCATTTTTCCTATTTTCTTGGTGGTATAACTTTTCGTGAGAACTTTCTAGTACCGTTTGCCTCTTATGTTGTGCCAGGTGATGGCCGAATGGCGAGGGCGCTGGCATTCGGTTCAGATCCTGTGGGTTCGAGTCCCAGTGTTGGCATGGATGATTGAAGCCGTTCGGAATCGGCTTTAAACTGTAGGTCCCGGTCTAATTATCCCTCGTGTAGCAAAAAGTTGACCGTAGCGCTTCCAACCAAAGCCACTTATGTTGTGAGTGACTATTACAACTCCTTCCCTTGATATATGCGGTTGAATCTATAATCGTCACATATTTGCCAACAACAATGAATTAAACTTTTAGTTCATGCTGAGAGCAAATATCTTGATTTATCCTGTCATTATAATAATTTGGTACAAGAATTTTCACCAGTTAATTGAAGGCAAGTTACATTTCTCTCTCATGGATAAGTTTCTTCTCAGACTGGCTAGTTTCATTTGGTAAATTTGCTCCCTTTCTCGACTATTCCATCCTCAAAGAGTAGAATAATATAACCTGTCCATACTTCCTAACCTTGTTACAACTTTCATGTCAGCACAGATTTTTTCCTTGTGGTCTTCACAAAGCTGTACATTTTCCCATAGAAATCTTTTCACGTTGTCATGTGTCTCTTTCATTTGCGCTGTATGGGCAAGGGACACTGAAGGTTGTGTTTTTGTTTTCCATTATGCAACAAAACATCATCCATGTTTGCTTGAAGTGTCAACAAAGAATCTCAATTCTTTTTGAATGCATTGCAGATGGATTTCTTAGTGTTGCATCTCCCTTTCCACCGTTTTAAAGTCGTTTAACTGTCATTGTTTCCGTTCAACACTCTGGATCAGGAAACAATTTGGTTATCAAACTTAAATTTCCAGCGTTTTTCACGCAGTTAAGAGATCATTTATTAATATGACGCTGAGAAAATGGATGCCGACCAAGGTTGGACAACGGTGGTGATGCAAATTAGGTTGGAGCTCGTTTTTTTATGCTTGAACACAACAGAAAGAACAAATTAAGGTGTCTTCATCATACTTTACTCCACAAAGACCACCTAGAACCCGTTTTGATAAGACTTTTGTATTTTTAAATCTGTTAGTAAATGGTGAAGATTTCTTTTCTAACTATGAATTTAAGACGGCGAGTAGTTATTTTTATACCAATTTAAGGGAATGAGTATTAAATCTAACGCATATAAATGCGTGTATGTTTCTTTAATATCAGGCTGCGGAATTTTAATGCATGTTAATGTATTTTAGTACCTTAATAATATGTTTTCTGTTGGTTGAAGAATGATATTTTTTGCTTCGAAATAATTTTCTGTTC
This sequence comes from Dolomedes plantarius, assembly GCA_907164885.2. Classification (NCBI taxonomy): domain Eukaryota; kingdom Metazoa; phylum Arthropoda; class Arachnida; order Araneae; family Dolomedidae; genus Dolomedes; species Dolomedes plantarius. The sequence goes on from OU015496.1 coordinate 146,301,835, forward strand.
CTTAAATTACTAGTAAGGTATAATTCAGCATTCATTATGATAAGTTTCTGAAGGACCAAAGTATTCAATACATTAAGGTTCAATTACCAACATCAATTATTACTTTAAATGTTTAAAATGTGTGATTTTTTTTCAAATGTAGAATACCTTCATTTGTTTAATATAATCACTTAAAGTCTAGACAACAAAATATCAGACAGCTATTAAAGCGAACATTCTAACGTTGCCCCCTCCCAGGATGTCCTCCAGAAGTGGCACGGATAAAAATTCATCAGCAATTACGCCGTATGTTATAATTAGAGGTAATAAAGAGCTGCATGCTTTTCCATTATTTCTTCTTTGCTGCTGGTTGGTGCGGTTAGAATAAATTTTCTGTTACGCTAAGTGGCAGGAACAAATAGCGTGAAAACCTCAGGTAAAAGGCGCCACTAATTTTTATTAATATTTATCCCAATCTAATCGCCAGTTGGAGAACACGATTTTCTAGCGAGTTGAAAATTCCCTTGAAGTAAGCCAATAATAAAATTAATTAACCCCTGTTTGCATAAATTTCATCAAATTATTTTTTATTAACGAAATTTCGTCTACAGGGATATCTCCTCTATGAGTAACTTTACCAGGAAAAAATATATTAAACTAACATTTTCCGTGCTCTCATACATATTGTAGAAACTCCTGGTCGGTGTGGTTAGAATAAAGTTTCTGTTACACTAAGTCAGTGATTCTCAACCACTGTGCCGTGGCACTTTAGTGTGCCGCGAGATTCTTGAAGTGTGCCGCCACAGCGAATACCCATGCGTAAGCGACGTCAGAGAAGTAGTTCAATCAGTCCTACATGTCTAGTGGGGACTGGCTGAACCAGTGCGCATGACTATTACACTTCTGGACTAGTAGCTGGTAACTCTGGACTATCACAGTTCCGTACTTTAAAATCTGGATCACGAAATGAGAGTAGCATTATTATAATTACGCCCAAATCTAAATGAAGTTATGAAAAAAAAACATTAAGCTCAAATTTCGCATCAAATGTAATTTGTAGTTAAATAAACATTTCGCTTACTTTGTAATGCAATTTCATTTTATATTTCTATGAACATTATTTCGTATGCTATTTTTACAAAATATATTATAGGTACAGCAATCGATTATCCAAGTAAAATTCTTTTAAATTTATCTTATTTTTAAGGTGCCGCCAACTTTTTAAATTATTAAAAGTGTACCGTGACGAAAATAAGGTTGAGAATCACTGCACTAAGTGATAGGAACAAATAGCGTCAAAACCTTAGGTAAAAGGCGCCATTAATTTTTACTAATATTTTTTCCGATTCAAGAGCAGTTTTGGAGTAAACGATTCTCATGCGAGTTAAACATTCACGAGAAGTAAGATTTTAATAAAATTAATTCACCCCATGTTCCTTTATTTCTTCAAATTATTTCATTGGGGAAATTTTGTCTACAGCAGTGGTTCCCAACCCGTAGAAGTCTGCGGACCACTACGCCAGAAATTGAATCATGTACGTACCACTACGCCAGAAATTGAAGCGGACCACCACCACCAGCCACCGACTTGAGAGAGGAACCTTTAGGAGGAATTAGAATATCCCTCAGGCAAAAGGAATACAGGATAAACATACTCACATTCTAATGTATCATATTCTAGTAATAAAATAATTATGTTAAAATTTTAAGAAATTTTAATTCATCGCCTGATTAGTCATTGGATATATTCGGCCCATTTAGTTCAACGAACACTGCTTTCAAAATCCCCATTTATTTGGCAACTTTTTTATATGTGGTGCCGGAACACTACCGAGGCTCTCGCGGACCACCTGTGGTCCGCGCACCACCGGTTGGGAACCACTGGTCTACAGGGATATATCCGTTATGGGTGACTTTACTAGCAAAAATTAGATTAAACCAACATTTTTAGTGCTCTACATAGAATGTAGCAAATAGTATATGAGTGTTTCATAACATGAAATTTCGATTTATCGTTTTTTTAGGCACTGAGATTTATTTCATTTTTTTTAAAGGTATGATTGTCGTGTATATTCACATAGCAGAAATGATGAACAAGTTTATTTTTATGGGAGTTCATTGAATTAAGGGAAAAAAACTAATTTAGACTGTTTAAACTCTCAAATTTCAGAATTATTTTTCAGGTTAAAGCTCCAACTAAAAGCACGATCTCATCGTAACGTAGGTTTGGTGGTGTGGTGTAGTGTAAGATGATTTTGTTGTTCTATACTATTTTGATATTTAATGTTTTTAGCTTTAGTATATTGTGTTATCCTATCGTTATCAATGTTAATTTTATTTTATTTGATATGTAGGATGCAGTGTTGTAGTTGACCTCCGGAAGTGTTGCCCGGGCGTAAAACATATTCAAACGGAGAGGGGTCACAACTTCCTCCCCCCCGGTCTTTTAACTACAACGCCTTCCACTCCATCTAAAATCCTCGTAAGGTTTTCATGATAACTTATATAAATATCCGTGTAGGTATGGTCTCATCTTGAAACATCGGCACCCATATGAATTTGATTTCTAATTGATTCATATATATATATATATATATATATATATATATATATATGATTTTTCTCTTTCAACTCTGTCTTATATATATATATATATATATATATATATATATATATATATATATATATATATATATATATATAATTATGAATATAAATATAAATGTTATTATAAAAGGTTTGAAAGTTTTAATAAATTTCGCATTATGAGCTCCTTTTTTTATTTTATGTCATACCTACACATAAAAATAAATTTGTGGAATCGGCAACTCAAAATTCTAACGCTTGCGCAACACTGTATGGGCAGTTAATATTATGTAGCAAGGACTCCATGTTTAAATTAAATTAAATTAAATAGCCTTGTTAAGTCTGACATGGGTTCTTTACTAAAATTTAATAAATAAACTATCATCACAAGTAAATAAGACTTTAAAAAACACCTCTTGGTAGATGCCATGTAGTTATAATATGTCATACTGTTTGTCTCAATGATTGGGACTTCAAGTTTTTCAGAAGTGGCTTTTGTCAAAGCATGAAAACTCAGTGTAAATTAAAATATATAAAACCTTATTACGGTGTTAGTCACTTTACTTTAGGGCTAGACAGCATTCATTACCAAAATGCTGAAATAAATACATCAGCAAATAATCTGGATACTTGTCGTAATGACAGTGGTTATTTACTTCACATTAACACTCACGTAAACGCAGATATTATCCCTTACTTTTAATGTACAGATGCATTGGTGAACTTGAATTCAAACCTATCTCACAATAAATAAAAACAAAGTCCCAGTCGATTATAAATTCCTGACACTCTCGCAGTATCACTTGTTTTTATTTCCTGTCTCGTACAACAATAAGAGGAAACTGAAGTATTTTAACGACTTCATTCATAATTCATTCATTAATAATTTCCATTAACGCTTCTCTCCTAACAAAGCCCATTTCCCCCCACCATCTAGCTAACGAGGTGATTCAGTTACGTTGCAAAATCTTCGGATTTGCATATCAACCAGCGTAGTAAAATAAACCCATTCTCCTTTTTCCCCTCTGATAGCTCGGATCTCTTCATTCACGAAAATTCTTTGCCATCCTCCAATGAATGGAAATGTAGTAGAGGTGATAGTATTTCTCCCGGACGCTCAAATATAACAGGAAATTCTTCTACAGCTTCTGCCTGCGGAGACAATAAGTCACCAAATATGAGCGGACAACAGTAATTGAATACACCGTTTTTTTAAGGGTGTGTACCGTGTATTATTTTAGGTGTATTGTGTATTGTTCTGTCGCGAGATTGACCAGAGGGAGAGCGTGGGTGTCTCCTCCTCAAGGTGACACACGGGATTGGCCGAGCGATGGGGTGACGTACCCACATTTGAAATCAATAAAAACAGGTGGCATTGGTAAGTGAAATGTCAATTTTTTTTTTTGAGTCCTGTTAAAATTAGCATTAATAAATCATTGTCTATTTAAAACAAAGAGCGTTGAAGGACAAAGATTTAAATTTAGAAATACATTGATATCTCCGATATCATATGTCCAGGGATATATTTAAAAGACTTTTTTTTAAACAATAAAAGCGATTAAATAACAATTTTTTTCAACAGAATTAAGGTATATTTATAGAGGGAAGTTCAAGCTACACACAGTTCTTTGGCAAGCTAAGTGTTAATACTACATACAGTTAATACTATAAAAAAAAATTGTAATTCTAATGAAGATTTAAAAAAATTCTCTTCAAAGCAATTTAGTCAAATTGATTTTTTATTTTAAATTGTTAATTTTTTTACGAGAAATGTGTTGACTTTAGAGGAAATGTTAATCTTATTTAAATGAAATTTTAGTTAAATTAGCATGTGGGTCTCATCAAAATTTCAATAGCCGTGACTCTAGGAATAAATTACACTCAGCGATGAAAACACCAATCTCAATAAGTTATAGAACTAAATTGCAATTAAATAATGTAAATAATATAAAAGTAATTCAAAATAGTTTTGATATAAAATAAAAATATATTATATTTTTATTTTATATCAAAATCCAGCTAATTTTCATACTGTTGCAAAGAATGATTTGGAGCTCAATATTATTAAGAATATCATTTTCTGAAGAGTTCTCTAGTAATTTTCTTAATTTTTACCCCGTGGTGCGTTTATGCATATATATATATATATATATATATATATATATATATATATATATAAACAGTGGAGTCTCGATCTATCGTTTTTCAAGGGACCGACTGAACTGAGTGATATCATGCGGGAAAACGATAGATGCGGGAACATAACAAAGCAATATAAATGATCGTCAGGTTTGGGTGAAATAAACGACACATACGGGAAAATGATGATTCGGAAAACTATCGATCGAGATTCCACTGTATATATATATATATATATATATATATATATATATATATATATATATATATATATATATATATATATATATATATATATATATATATAATAAGCCAGGCTCACTCACTAACAACAGAGTAATATGTGATTAAATAAATGTTTTAACTATCGAAATATTTTTCCTAGAGAGAGGTACAGGAATGCCGTTCCGGCGTGTTCCGCCTCGAGCCCTGTATATATATATATATATATATATATATATATATATATATATACAGTGGAATCTCGATCTATCGTTTTTCAAGGGACCGATTGAAATGAACGATAAATGCGGGAAAACGATAGATGCGGAAACATATAACAAAGCAATATGATCGTGGGGACTGGATAAAATGAACGACGCATACGGAAAAAAGATGGATTCGAAAACGATCGATCGAGATTCCACTGTATATATATATATATTCGGTTTTGCATTTCTTCTCTATTGTTTGACTTAAGTTTGTTATTGTAAGAAAATAACTACATTGGGCATGTTTTTACCTTTTTTAATTAACAAATCTTAGTTAAATGAGAAATTTTTAAATACTTTTTAGAACCAGTGCAGTTTTTCAATATATCTCTTAACACCTCAGATCCTGATATATTTTTCCTTAAAAGTTTCTAAAAACATATATTATTTTTTTAATGCATTCGCTGTAATTTGGAGTGTATAGACTGGAAAGCAGCTGAGAAAATACGCATTTTTTTCAATTGATTTTAGAGTATTAAATTAAATTATTTCTGCATTTCGTAAGAGCAGGAGCACAAATTAAACAAATTAAACATACCGGGATTAACGTTACGTTCTCTAGAGTTCTTACTGAGATTAGACAGAATTTCTCTCAAAGACGAGGATATCCCAGTTTTGTTTTTTTATTACTTAAATAGTTCCCTGCTGAGCCATTAATGCATTACTTCTCGTTTCAAAATCTTCTTATACGTCCTATAATAGTTTTGTCGTAGATTATGAGGCTTAAACTTAAATGTCTTTCTACTTTTCCTGTATACGATAGATAGCCCAAAAAGTACGCATAGAACCGTCTCTTCTCCACCAATCAAAACTTAAAAATTTTGTTGGCCTTTGACACTTACCCTAGCTGAATAAGTAATTTCCTGTCATTTGATTTTAATTTTGAGGGATTGTGAAATTATGGAGATTTCTGCTTTTGCTCTGGTCTATAGAAGATGTAACTCTTTCTCACACGCAGCTAAATGATTTTTTTTCAGCTTTTAAAATAGCTCTTCAACCACTCACAAAATTTTGGTCGTTTGTGGGCTGTGTCTTGATCCGCTCTATTATATGAATTTATAGTTGGTAGTTTGCTTATTCGTGTTCTGATTCCCAGGTGGAAGGCATTTGAAAGGGCTAGAAACTAGTTCAATTGTCGCGTATTCGTATCAGCAGGAAACTCTCCAACGGTAACCAATATCACTAATCTAAACTTACACATAAAATATTTAGATCACGTACATTATTAATACAAGAAAAAAAATATTATATTTTTGTTTATAGCATAAAAATTCAAGACTTACAAAAAGGATGTTTTTCGTTGTTAATTGAAATCCAATAGGTTTATCAGCTGTATATATCCAACGGTATAAGATCAACTTTCGATTCTCCTACAGTACGGGTGATTTTAATGGGATTTTATTATTTACTTACACATACACACACACACACACACATATATATATATATATATATATATATATATATATATATATATATATATATATATATACTCTAGCTGAAAAACCGCACTTCGCTATGGAGCAAATTAAAATTAAATACAACGGTCAATGCATGCAATTGTATATATATGTATATATATATATTTATAAAGATTGTATGTATATATATATATATATATATATATTTATAAAAAATCGTAACGGATATTTTTATAGACAAAATAATGTAGAAGAAAATATTCAAATTAAATCTAACAGGACATGCTAAAGAATATAGTACAGCTAATATAGTACAGTTTGAGGAACATTTCTTCTAAAGAGTTACTAAAGAATATAGTACATCAACTATAGTACAGTTTGAGGAACATTTCTTTTACCACATTTTAATTTTTTTTATAATGTTCAATCGTCTGCCGCATTAGCAAGAAAAAAATTTTTTTTTTGTTTATTTGGTTGTCATGCACGTGACGATAAATTTATTTAAAGTACAAGAAAAAAGAAATCACGTGATCAGCATTTAATAAATTAAATTCTAAAAATTAATCTTTAAAAATTCACCAAAAATCAGAAAATGGAGGTAAAGATTCGAAAAAGATTTCATTTTAAAGGAATTTTTATGATATTTCTCCTGATATAAATTTTATAACCCTCAAATTATAATTTTAAATGCAAACTTAAAAAAAGTTACTAAAACAGCTTAAAAATTCAATTTTAAAAAAATCTAAGAAGAATTTTTCAAAAATCTTTCTTAGTGCACCCCTACACTATAAGAAGAATCTCCATGCAAAATTTGAGCCCTTTAGGGTCCAGCGGTTAGGTCTGTGCGTTGTATGTTAGTCAGTGAGTCAGTCAGGAACTGTATTTTATATATATATATATATATATATAGCGCACTGGCTTTCGGTGCTGAAGGTGTTCGGATCGAATCGCATCGAAGCGCTACTTAAATACCTACGTTTGTGTCGTCCCTTCATATGGGGTAATGCTGGTTCGCCTATATGGTGCTCCCGTAATAAAATGGCCATCAAAAACTGCGGTGAATAGCAGGCGAATGTCTTCCGACAAAAGTGCATCCGCACTGGGAAAAAATATATATATATATAAGTTTTGAAAAGAAATATGTCGTCTATCTAAGCCCGATAAAAATGCTCAATCTAGGAAATAATGTTCAAGGATATAAGGACGGAAACAGGCCATTATACAGAGCTACTTAACATGGTTCTTTAAAAATCGCAGTTGTACCGTTTTTTATTTATTATTTAATATAACCAAGTATGTACTGGCTTCTACGGTGAAGTTCAAAATGATCAGTAGCGTGACTTTTCCTCCCCCGCCTCCGTACGATTTTGGAGCACGAAATGTGGAGAGATACATCTTTCCTCTGAATTGTGAATCGCTTTATGAAAGGAGGGCGTGGTGGAATATGTCTTTCCTGTAACATGCTTGACCACCCGCTCGGAAGAAACGCTCTCGACCAGAGAAAGAATCCTTTAATTCGTAGAATCTGAAGTATTTTTATGTGAGATTATTCTTGTCCATTCATAAGCTTATAAAAGCTTATGAATGAAGGCAAAATAAATATGACGTAAGGTTTAAAGGGCGAAGGTTTAAATGTTAGGTTTGATCAGCATTTAATAAATTAAATTCTAAAAATTAATCTTTAAAAATTCACCAAAAATCAGAAAATGGAGGTAAAGATTCGAAAAAGATTTCATTTTAAAGGAATTTTTATGATATTTCTCCTGATATAAATTTTATAACCCTCAAATTATAATTTTAAATGCAAACTTAAAAAAAGTTACTAAAACAGCTTAAAAATTCAATTTTAAAAAAATCTAAGAAGAATTTTTCAAAAATCTTTCTTAGTGCACCCCTACACTATAAGAAGAATCTCCATGCAAAATTTGAGCCCTTTAGGGTCCAGCGGTTAGGTCTGTGCGTTGTATGTTAGTCAGTGAGTCAGTCAGGAACTGTATTTTATATATATATATATATATATATATATATAGCGCACTGGCTTTCGGTGCTGAAGGTGTTCGGATCGAATCGCATCGAAGCGCTACTTAAATACCTACGTTTGTGTCGTCCCTTCATATGGGGTAATGCTGGTTCGCCTATATGGTGCTCCCGTAATAAAATGGCCATCAAAAACTGCGGTGAATAGCAGGCGAATGTCTTCCGACAAAAGTGCATCCGCACTGGGAAAATATATATATATATATAAGTTTTGAAAAGAAATATGTCGTCTATCTAAGCCCGATAAAAATGCTCAATCTAGGAAATAATGTTCAAGGATATAAGGACGGAAACAGGCCATTATACAGAGCTACTTAACATGGTTCTTTAAAAATCGCAGTTGTACCGTTTTTTATTTATTATTTAATATAACCAAGTATGTACTGGCTTCTACGGTGAAGTTCAAAATGATCAGTAGCGTGACTTTTCCTCCCCCGCCTCCGTACGATTTTGGAGCACGAAATGTGGAGAGATACATCTTTCCTCTGAATTGTGAATCGCTTTATGAAAGGAGGGCGTGGTGGAATATGTCTTTCCTGTAACATGCTTGACCACCCGCTCGGAAGAAACGCTCTCGACCAGAGAAAGAATCCTTTAATTCGTAGAATCTGAAGTATTTTTATGTGAGATTATTCTTGTCCATTCATAAGCTTATAAAAGCTTATGAATGAAGGCAAAATAAATATGACGTAAGGTTTAAAGGGCGAAGGTTTAAATGTTAGGTTTGATCAGCATTTAATAAATTAAATTCTAAAAATTAATCTTTAAAAATTCACCAAAAATCAGAAAATGGAGGTAAAGATTCGAAAAAGATTTCATTTTAAAGGAATTTTTATGATATTTCTCCTGATATAAATTTTATAACCCTCAAATTATAATTTTAAATGCAAACTTAAAAAAAGTTACTAAAACAGCTTAAAAATTCAATTTTAAAAAAATCTAAGAAGAATTTTTCAAAAATCTTTCTTAGTGCACCCCTACACTATAAGAAGAATCTCCATGCAAAATTTGAGCCCTTTAGGGTCCAGCGGTTAGGTCTGTGCGTTGTATGTTAGTCAGTGAGTCAGTCAGGAACTGTATTTTATATATATATATATATATATATATAGCGCACTGGCTTTCGGTGCTGAAGGTGTTCGGATCGAATCGCATCGAAGCGCTACTTAAATACCTACGTTTGTGTCGTCCCTTCATATGGGGTAATGCTGGTTCGCCTATATGGTGCTCCCGTAATAAAATGGCCATCAAAAACTGCGGTGAATAGCAGGCGAATGTCTTCCGACAAAAGTGCATCCGCACTGGGAAAAAATATATATATATATAAGTTTTGAAAAGAAATATGTCGTCTATCTAAGCCCGATAAAAATGCTCAATCTAGGAAATAATGTTCAAGGATATAAGGACGGAAACAGGCCATTATACAGAGCTACTTAACATGGTTCTTTAAAAATCGCAGTTGTACCGTTTTTTATTTATTATTTAATATAACCAAGTATGTACTGGCTTCTACGGTGAAGTTCAAAATGATCAGTAGCGTGACTTTTCCTCCCCCGCCTCCGTACGATTTTGGAGCACGAAATGTGGAGAGATACATCTTTCCTCTGAATTGTGAATCGCTTTATGAAAGGAGGGCGTGGTGGAATATGTCTTTCCTGTAACATGCTTGACCACCCGCTCGGAAGAAACGCTCTCGACCAGAGAAAGAATCCTTTAATTCGTAGAATCTGAAGTATTTTTATGTGAGATTATTCTTGTCCATTCATAAGCTTATAAAAGCTTATGAATGAAGGCAAAATAAATATGACGTAAGGTTTAAAGGGCGAAGGTTTAAATGTTAGGTTTGATCAGCATTTAATAAATTAAATTCTAAAAATTAATCTTTAAAAATTCACCAAAAATCAGAAAATGGAGGTAAAGATTCGAAAAAGATTTCATTTTAAAGGAATTTTTATGATATTTCTCCTGATATAAATTTTATAACCCTCAAATTATAATTTTAATGGATGCTGACGTAAGGTTTAAAGGTATATGCAGTTAGAAAAGTTTTTTAGGAAATATGTGTGTATACATGAAAGATAAATATTAGAAAATGTGTGATATACATAGGATGGAATTTTAATTGTGGCAACTAGGTATGCACAAAGTATACAGAAGAGATACAGAGGTGAAACTTTTATAGCCCTTCAAAGTAGTAACCAGCATTGTTTAACACCCGTTGCTAACGTTCTGGAAGCTGCAGGATGCCGTTGGCAGCACCTAATCTGTTGAACCTTCGAATGGAGCGGTCTACAGCCTGCAGAATCTCTGGTGGAATCCAGGGAGCGGTTCTTTCATCTTGAGGATGAGATCAAAGTCACAGAAACGTAAGTCCGGGGAATATGGGGGATGGTAGAGCACTGCCCAGCCCCAGCGAGCAAACACATCAGCCACAGTGCGGCGCACAAGCATTTTCCTTCCATCAGTACGATGAAACAAATTATTTCGTATGATAGACCTGTAACTAAAACATGGCTGTGTTCATCCTGTCACTGTGGAGGCGTGTGATGTTTATGGGGAGAGCGCATTCGCTCTGAGGTAAGGCATGTATGTGACTACCTCACATGCTCTGAGGTAAGGCATGCGGTATAAGGTGCTTTTATGGTTTCTGCTGCGTGGGGGCTCTACAACAGTGGTGTCACTATTAAAGTTCCATCACCCATATTTAACAAATAATACATTTATTGTGTATATATTTCAAGAGCATGGTACAACTGGCCAAAGTATCATATCCCTGGCCCAATTCTGATAATTATATAAATATTTGAAGTCCCTGGAAATCGCAAAGTGTCTCATATTATACTCCCAAAAGTTAATAAAAGTTCTAAGCCCGAATTAATTGAAACAGTTAAAGTCATTGCAGATATTTAGTTATCATATAGGGTTTGACTAATCAAGAGAAGTGGGGTGACAGAAAAAGGGTGGCCATACACTGAGTTAAACCTACTGTAATGAACTATCTATATATATATAAAACGCGTAGGTATGCGGCACAAAAATCGACGATATTTCTATACTCCGAATGGCAACGGTTGCAACTTCCAAATGTAAACATTAGCGGCCATCCGCAATTTGCAACTGCGTGTCAACATGGATTTACGCACTGAAATCAGTAATGCTCGAAAGCGAGTTGTATTATCAAATGAAAATTGGGAACAGCCTCAAGACAGAAAGCGAAGAAGAAATAATTCATTGAGAGGCGTAAAAGAGAAAGCATAAATGATCGCGAGGTTAGGCTTAACTGTCGCCGGCATAGCAGCCGATAGCCAGTAATACTTAATTTTGCACACTTTTTTCAGTACTTGCTGAATTTTTACTCCATTTTATAAGTGAAGAAATTTTCCCAATAATTTATTATTTGATGTGATTAAGTGTAGATATCTGAATTGTGAACAATAATACATACAGAGAGTGATGAATCTACACTATATTTTAGTACTTGCTGAATTTTTTACTCTATTTTTTTAAGTGAAAAAATTTTTCCCCAACAGTTTCTTATTTGACGAAATGATAAAATGTAGATAGCTTAATTTTGAAAATTGTACATACAGAGAGGGATGTAATTTTTAAAATCATTGGTGTTGGGTTTCTCAGTCTTATCTTTAACTCTGTTCTGAAGTAATGGAAATTCACATTTTTTAATCACGATGTTTTAGAATCAGCCTTATAGAGAATTGCCCTTTAACAACATATATTTATGATGACAGATAATGGTAACATTCCTTACATATGTTACTTTCAGTTGAGTTGCTTTGCAAAAGAAAATATAAAACTAAAAGCAACCATGCTAGTCGCGCAGCGGCTAGTTATTGATAAAGCAGGAGAATCTCTTAATTTAATCAGGGAAAATTGAATATAACACCTCCAGAAAGCAAGCCTTGGATGCGGTTAAGGTATTAGTTCTACAACGCCATTCTGTTTCTGCCTGATGTTAATAACCGATAAAATTATATTTAATTTATAAAACATAGGTTTGTGACTGCTAATTGACAAAATTTGTTTAAAACTTTTTGCGCAAACAATCTGCATGCTATTAGATCTAAAAATACTCGCAAGACACAGTAGTAACCAGAAAACTGTACAGTGTAGACTAATCGATTGACAAATGATTAATGAAATGGCGAGTAAGATTACTTCATGGGATTAATAAAATTTTATCACGATGTACTTTGGATTCAAATAATCTTAAGCGGGATTGGGGGGGGGGGGGTCTTTTTCATTTGGGACTGCTAATTGACAATAATTGACAAGTCATTCAATATCCACGTGTTGTGAATATTTAACTCTTCATTCTAGGAAAGAAAAGTTTGTCTTCGGTTAGCAAACTTTGTCTTTCTATTTTTCTCACATTTATATGTTTATGCATTAAATAGAGTTAAAAAAAGGTTTGTGATTTAGAGACAATATTTCCTGCTTGAAAGAAGAAAAAAAAACTAAATAGCCTGTTAGTCCTCAGACAGTACACGCCGTCTGTTTTTAAATATTTAGTGTTTTGCTCAACATAACAGATGGACATAGCAGTGACAGTTTTCCATTTTCTTTCCATCGTTGTCTTACCTTTCATCTCGGGGGAGGGGGGGTTGCGGTAAATTTTATCTTCAAATCTACTGCTTGTGAGTGAGACTTTATCGACTTCCTGATGGGAACTATAAATCTCGCCTGTCGACATTTCTCTCCCAAAATCGCAAAGATAAATAGTCCTTCTCTACGGAAGGGATCTCTAAGAGAAAGAGGAGGATGTTAAGCAATATCCTCCTCTAACTTAACTCAAAGTAACCCCTCCAACTTATCCTCTTTTCCTCTCAAAGGGTGGTCGTTAGGCATGACTGAAACAACTCGTAACCGTCATCAAATTAAACCAGCTCAGCTAGAGTGCAGGGATTCAAAGTCAGATCTTTAGATTTTTAGTACTGGGGTAGACAAAATCGCTGCAATTTTCCCTCTACCATTTCTGAGAGATTCAGTTTATATCATAAAATAGCTTTGGAAAATTTTTAAACAATAAAACTCTGTTTGATTGTAATTTAAAATTGAAAGAAAAATTTTTAGGTAGTCTCTTCTAACGAAACTAGTGCGGGTTATTATCGTAGGATTACTTATCGTTGCTTACCTCTTTTGTATGTATGTATATATATATATATATATATATATATATATATATATGTGTGTCAAAATTTTGACTCATTTTGGTACTTTTCTGTTTAACTGTTTACTGCTTGCCCTTGCCCAAGCGATACAGACTGGGTTTGGCGCGCTGCCAAAATTATAACTGGCGACGACGGACGGTTTTTGCGTCTCAAATTTTGCTTTCCGGAGGACCGTAATCCTACGTTAAAATGTGTATAGTCCACCACAGCACCATATACGTAAAAATACGGTACCCACACAAAATAAATAGAAACGGATTAGAACAGTCTTCGTTAATATCGGGCGACGTGTGAAAAAGTTGTTATTTTTAATTGTATTTCATAGTGTGTATTTAATGGTTAAGTGTAGATCACCATGACAATAGATGGGTTATGTCAAAGTTCATTGCTGTTATCAGTTAGTGGGAAGAGAAATCTTAATTTTGCCATTAAAAAAATACCGATAGCTAAGCCTACTGTACATTTAAAACTTAGAATTTAAAAAATGGGAATCGCTATGCTTTTTAGTAAAAGAGAATATATTAAAAGTTTTATCTTCCGATAGAATAATTTTTTATTTTTAATTACTCTGGAAAATTTTGGAGTATAAATAATAACATATAGTCAATAATTTTTTTTAAAAATGAGAAAAAAATCATGAATTATTTACTTAGTATTTAATTTTTTAGACATTTTAGAGCATTAATCGGTCAAACATGTTTGAATTTCTTGTAGCCGCTGCAAGATATAAAACAATTCTAGATTTTCACGGAACACCTATTAACTTTCCGTGGAACACCAGTGTTCCGCGGAAAATAGTTTGGGAAACCCTCTTCTGGGTTATACCTATATCAAGGGGATTAGTACCAACATCAAAAAGAGAATAACAAATTCATTAAAAAATATATTGTTATCGATTACGACAGCTATTTTAAACATGTAATTAGGTACGCACTCACGTATACTCCTTTACAAATATTAACAAAATAACGTTAAATAGACTATCAGTTACTGCGCGTGTGTACGAACGACTCTTAACGACTTAACTTCAATAGATAGAACCTTGGAATAGAAAACAAAGGAACACCGATAAGTTAAAAAAAAATCCACCATTCTAATTCTATTCTCACTCTTCTACGGCTGTGTGAAATATGGAGATTTAGGTAACAATATAGCGATTACTCCAGTAATTTTTGCCACTTTGGCGGTACGATCATGTACTTAAATGTTATGCAATACAGTTGCTGTTAGTATTACTCGTATGTAATAAAAATAAAAGAAGAAAGAATAATATTTTTAAAATGGGGGTGGGAAGAATCACAAATATTTAACGGCCTCTAAATTTTATATTATGAATTTAATATTTAAAATCAGTATTTTATTTTGTAACTATAACTAGGCTGTTCTTATATTGTTGTTTGTGAAGAGTAAGATTTTAAAATTTGGCCCAATACGGAGTGAGGCCTCAGCTTGTTCCTTATGGAAAATGCGGCCCAAGGTGTTTCGTAATATTCATTTGAAGTCTTAATAATAATTCTTCCGCTACGAAAGTTTTTGTATTATATTATTTATATTAAAGTGTAAAACTAAAGTGTGCCTAAAATGAAAATTTTGATGGGCAAATATTTTGGTGACTAAGCAAAGTTCATTATATTTAACACCGACATTGAGAAGAAACATCCGAGTTAATAAGTCATTCATTATATCTGGAAAGAAGATTTGATCCACCCTTCCGGGAAACTTTCTGCACGGTCAACTGGGCGCCAGTACACCAGACTGTCGCAGTTAATGAATTTATCCCATTATACGACACACTGTCTCAATTAATTTACTCTCAGTCATAATGCAGGGACAAAACCGTTGCTCTATCCTTTGCAGTTCATATGGGATTTTTATCGCCCCATCTAGCTCTGAATGTATCTGCTTCCTCATCGGAACTATAAATCTCTCCTGTCGTCACTTTTGTTCCGAAATCATGAAGATAAATCACCTCTCTCCACGGAAGAAATGTCCGAGAGGAGAAGAGAAGAGCTTAAATAATTTCTTCCTCCGACAAACTTGGCAGCTCAAAGGGTGGTCGTCAAAGTTGACTGAGATTGCAAGCGAGTCACAGATTAATCCAAATTGTGTTACCTGTAGTTAAGAGAGAATCTTATGTATGTTTTTTTTATTCTGTGTGAGACATCATTAGAAGAGAATTTGATTCCCATTTTAATTAATTTGAAGCATTATTAGTCTTCATTAAAACGGGTGAGTAGGCATTTCTAGGAGAATCAGGACATCTCTCAAAACTCCTCTAGATACTAGAATGAGATATTATTCGAGTTAACGATAAATGAGATATCAAAGGGCATTCGACATTGATTGCGATACCCAAGTATAATTCATTTATACTGTCAGCATATTTATTAAATCTATTTTTTATAAATGGTATATCATCAATTTTAAATTTAAAATAGATTTTCTCAATGCATCTTTCGTAACCTTGATAACTTGCATAATTCATAAGTCTGCGGTATCATTAGTTAATACTAATCAATTTTCAACTCTATTAATTTTCATCGGTGTTTCATCTTTTTAAAACTTGCTTATCCTAAGAGATAGATAGATAGATAGATCTGTGCTAACTCTGCGATGTCCCTTCACTATACCTCTGTGAGTTAGAAGTTGTATGGAGCATTTCATTTTTCAGACATCAATCTATGCTCTTTTTATTTTGCATAACGAACATCTAGAAGGATATTTCTTATATAATATCCCTTCAGAAATATTGCGCTTCATTCGCTCATTCATTGACTACTGATGACAAGATATCAGAGAATGAAATTTATCAGTTTATCATTACTCATCTGGAGGGTACTCGTAGATGTTGTCCCTATGACCGGAGGGAGTCAAATATCGTCAACACCAGAGGAAGCAAGATTCCTGCAACTGTAAGAAGGACTATTGGAAGGTAGTGTGTTAGAAGGAAAAATTCTGAGTTAATGTATTGTTAATTTCGTCGTGCAATCTTATGTTAGGAGTGTTCTATAATGCAACCATTCTATTTGATATTTTGTTCATCAAAGTTAAATTTAATTAATCTTTTGTTTGTATTGACTGATATTATTTACCGCAGAAATCTTAGAAGTCCCAAGTTCAGTTTTATCACGCAGAGTTTGATTTCTTCACATTTTTTAAACACTTTGACGGTAAATGTTATTTAAAAGTTGTTTTGCAAAAGAAAATATAAAAGTAAAAGCGACCATGCTGGTCGCGCAGCGGCTAGTAATTATGTAAAATAAGTGTCGACATGTGTCTGAAGGCTATTATTGTAATATTTTTACACCCTAGGATGTACTGTACTTGTACAATTTAATCCCAAATGATACAAAACAATAATACGATGCTTTATTGCGGCTTATCATCATTTATAACCTCGGTCATTTTCTATCGTGCAAACTATATCTGTAAAGAATTCATGCTGTCGTCGTTTTTATACTACTGGAATCTTTCACGCTGTATCTGTATCACAAAGTATTTTTTTTTCTGTGAAAGATCAACACTAAGTAGATCATGATTAGGCAGTATCAACATATGAAACTGTGATACCTCTGATACGATAGAGTACACCATACCCACTTACCCGATCATACCAGAAATCATGATACGGAGACGGTTAAATGATATGAAATAAGTACTCCTAGAATGTTCAATGTTCTAAAAGGCGCAATGTTATTTTAATCAGAGACTGAAGGTAAAGTGTGACAAAATCTTATTATATGTACTTTAATATAGTATTCCTGTATGACTTGTTAAAATGGAATGACATGTTAAAAAGGAATGTTTGGAAACGTCAAGTACAGATATTTGTGGAGGATTATGTATGACTATGTAAAATGATGATATGAGCCCTTATGTGGAGGACTGAGTATTGCTGAACCCATTATTCTTTTCCGAATCTGACTGCTGCTTACCATAGCAATTTTGCCTATGATTCACGATGACTTCGTTGTTAACCCGCGAAATGCATTAATTGTGGGTCTGTACCACGTGCTATTTTTTAAATTGAATCTTTCGGCCAAGTACCGGCTTCAAATGTATCTGAATCATTTTATGTTAACTTTTAAAAATTATGATAAACTACTTGCCCGATCATGATGCAAATACCGTGACAGATGCGGTAAAACATACAGGCATAGACGTAGACTTCGCTATGCATACTGTTCTAAAAGGCAAAATTGTTGCTCAGATCAGCAATCGTTAATCAATGTACTGGATGCCGGAATTCGGTTATATACTCGAATATTTTCCTGTACGGCTAATTAAAAAGAAACGCTTGATGACATGACGTCCAGAGTTGGGGAGTGAAGAGTACATAGCACGGATATAAGTTCCTTTTCTCGTAAAACACTCGCAACCGAGATCCCAATCTAATGATCATCTATCAATTCCTTACTTCCTGTTCCCAGTCACCTCTTTTTCACACCAGGATGGTACTGTCGACAGAATGCGATGATAAATAACTTCCCTAGAGAAAAAACATCATCGTTTGAAATTCCCGCGCGCGGAGGATTGGAAACATCTCTATCCTGTAGCACAGCACGCTTGACCGCTCGCTCGGAGAGGGCGTTATCTCGCTTCTGTCCCATCCCATTCAAAAATCACTCGGTTCTCGTGGGGCTTCGTTCAATGTGGGAGTACGTGACGGTTTTCTGGCCGCAACAGGTGGCGAGTGGATATAAAAGGGACAAATCTGGCAGTGCTGATGATCTCTATGATTTGGTCCCTTATTTTTTTTTTTTTTTAACTTTCTCACCAGAGCTCTCAATTTATTTGAGAAAGTCTGTTCAGAAAAAGAAATACGAGGAACGGTTGTAAATTTCCTGGACTCATAGCTGGGAAATATTAAAATAAATTCAAAAATGTCTGTATAAATAAGTTTTAAACTAGCTGGCTACCCAGCAGCTTAAGGCTGCTGTGTACTAAACCTACTGGATTCGCTCACTTCAATGTTAACCTGTGGAGAAAATGTGTCTGCTATTTGCAGCTACATAAATGCTGATAAACGCACATTTCAGATAGCCTGAACTTTTTTGCACCTTGTAACAGGATCCATTTCAGAAATTTCGTCCGCCAAAGGAATTTATGAGCATTTAAAACACACTAGACCAGATTTTTCCCCGAATAATTTTAAGTTTTTAAATATTATTTGCATTTTTTTAAACGAAAAATGCCTCAAGGTGTGAAATTTCTTTCTCTATTACGGAGTACAATTTTTTTATAAAAATCTTTCAATCCAAGTCGGCAATCCTTGGACACATTTTCACCGTACACTGAGGTAAACGAATCTAATAGGATTATTACACAGCAGCCTTAATAAGTTTTGATTGTCTGCTGTTAGAGTTCTGAAACAACAAGCCAGTTATAAGTTATTGTGAATGTTCGGATAGATATTAGAAAGCAGCAGATATTCATCGAATTTTTCTTTAACTTAAAAAAAACTTACTGGGATGCATTAAAAGTTAAAGGAGGATATATTTGTTCATAGGTTCTAAGACATTTGAATGGTTATCGCAGTTCTTTTTTTTTTAAATGATTGTTTGTCAATGAATGATGACAAATATGTTCATGGAACATGATTTGAAGTTACATAAGCAATTCAAAAAGAAACGACGGACATGTTAATTTTTCTCGAAGATGAAATTTATAGCTCATTTCATAATTAGAAAAAAAAAGAAAGATACGCTATATATAGAAAAACGCTTATTATTTTCAAGAATATTAACGTTACCGTATTTACTCGTGTATAGGTCGCGTACGTGTATAATCCGCACCTGAATTTTGAGACAACATTTGGGAATTTTTTTTTTTTCTGAGTTCCGTTGTAGACTCAAAGTAGCATCGTTCTGCGAAATGTAGCAATGTCGTACATTCCTTAGAGTTCAATGCTCGCCTAACAATATCAGCCTTAGCTGATGGTGGTGAAACTACATTGTAAAAATGACGATTATATATATACTAGTACACTTAGGAATTATTTCGCACGAAGACAAACTCTTGGGAACTCAAAAAAGTTTTAATAAATAGTCCTAAGGCATAATATATACATACAATAATATTTACAATACATTGAATTGCCGTGGGAATGATACGGTGTAATAGGTTGTGAGGTATATAAGTACTAATGTTTTATGGTAGTAAAGTGTTCTAAACTAAAGAGTGTTTACTGTATTTAATTTGAAAATTCCGTGTATAAACCGCACCCCATTTTTACCGAACTATTTTATGGAAGAAAAGTGCGGCCTATACACGCTTAAATACGGTATTTTCATGGCTAATTTTAAACCTTACTAGAATCAGTCTCGAAAATAATAATAATAAAAAGCATATCTTGTATAACGGAATTTTTTTCTTGCATTTAAACTAAAGTTTATTTTTATTCATTTCCAACTAAATACGAATGCTTTTTTAGTTGCCTTCAAAAGTTTTCTATCAAATTTAACTATTTCTAAAATATTTGTATATTTTATTATCTTCTATAATTTATTAGATGGAACTTAAAGTATTTTGTTTCAATGATTTATCTGATTGTAAATTAATAATTAGTTTATTAATAATATTTAGAAATAACATAAATATATGTCTAAACATTTTTTTCTGAAGAGACAGGGTCTTTACACTTAGGTAACATCGAAAATTCACTACTTTTTACTAAATAAAAATTCGAGGTTTTTAAAAGCTTATTCTTCATAAGCCTTAAATAACTACACTCGAAGTGATTAAAGTAAATGAAAGTCTTTTCTGATGCAGTGTATATTGTGCTCACTTATGAGGAGCGAAAACTTACTCATTCTTCATAAGATAAGAGGACCAATTTAATTTAAATTATCCTAATTCAACATCAAATTATCCCGCCTTTCAATAACCTTTCCTCTTGCATTATAAAGGTGAAACTGGTCCATTCGAATTCCACTATCTCTATTCATAATCAGTTTCTCTCTTCAAAGAGGCAAGATAAACAGGCAGATTTAAATTAAAATATTCCTTTTAACCATCAAAGTAGCTCACTATATTCATCATAAATATTTTCTCTACTTTGAATGTGTTATGAAAGGTAGATTGACTGATTCAAATGGAAGTTTCCTTCTTCACCAACATAGTCTCTCTCCACAGGAGACGAGAAAAAAAACGGACATAATTTAAAATCCTGTTCACCATCAAAGAAAGTATCCGGCTCTATTCATCATCAATATTCTCACTTTTTTTTATTGTGTTATGTAAAGGTAAAATGGCGTATTCAAATCATATTATCCCTATTCACCACCAGACTTCCTCTACAATAGCATGACATAAACTGGAAGACTTAAAATACCCCTGTTCATCGTTAAAGTATCCTTCCTATTAGTATTTAAAAGGTCCATAGATCAAAAGGTTCACCTGGTCATGTAAAAATAAATATATAGAGAAGTAAGCAATAAAATAAACATTAAAGCGATCACATACGAGATATTCGTCTCTGTAGGTTGTAATAACCATCTCTTCCAGGTCCGGGAATTGAACCAGGGTCCCTCCTCGAGTCACGTACACTCCTGCCTGAGATATTTAGGTGATGTGAGGGTGCCTGAATTGGGATATCCCTCCTCAGTGGCAATTAAATATCCTTCATGACCTAAGTGCTATCAATTAAGTAAAAGTGTACCAATTAAGTAAAAGTGTAACCAGTTTTTCACACGCAACATTGGAGTTAATTTTCGGATACTCTTTTATTTTCGCCAAGCAGGTCTTAAGCAAGCGCTTAGACCGGCTCTTTGTGGTTGCTGTACAATGTTACTCGGATACATCTCAGTGAAAAGGAAAAACATCTTACTCAAGCCAGTCCACAATAGCTTGTTCTGTTAAATGGGCTTGACGAGTATCGATAGGGTATTTCGGGAGCTTCAGATTTGGCTAAATGTAAGGAATAACACTGTCGCTCTCTCAGGGTGTTACTGGAAAAAAAGCACAGAAAGATAAGTCAGCTATTCATAAACACACTAAATTACTTAGTTGTATTTGTGGCAAAGAACATTTTTAGATTCCCGACAAAACGAGAACAGGCTCAGTAACTGTTATGATTATTCATCAACTAACCACTGTTCAACATTCAACGAAGCCCTTAGCCACTCTCTCCCCCTCATGGCGTCCTACACTCATTATATTTAGAAGGACACGTGATCTTTTCGTCTACTCTGGACAGTCAGATGATTGAGTACGATTGTTCTTTATTTGTGGAACTTTTTGCTTCCTTGAGTTGCGTTTTATCGCGAGGCTAACAGTGATAAGCCTAAAGTTCTAGATCTGTTAAAACCCAGGTTGACTTACCATCGTCATTTCTTTGCCCATGAGAGATAAGTGCTTGGCGAATTCCTAACATGATTGCCCTTTTTGGCACCATATCGTTTTGAATGCTACTGAAATCTTCTACTTTTCGTGAGGGAGAATAGAAGGATATTACTTTAAATTTAAAAAATAATAGCAATACCAAAAAATCTATCATTTCTGGCGCTCTAGAGAGAAAAAAATAAACTTGTTATAAAGTTGTCTAAGTAGTATTATAAACGTAGGTATTATCTAAGAAGGCATTTTTTGAAAAATGTTTCCTCATTAAAGAAGAGATAATAACAAAGTAATCATTTAATAAGTAATGAAACATGATGTAAATGTTTATGCTTAAGTAAATCTATATATAGGCGATGAACGTTAAAAAAGAGATTTGCGCTATTAGGCGAAACATCTCTGAAATAGTACAATAAATGTTTTGAGGTTTGCGACCTATTTCATAGAAATATGAACACTCGGAATTAATTCCTTCAATAATTGGAATTAATTTCCTTCAATAATTGGACCATATCACTGCAAAAAGTCAACCAATTTTTTTATGATTTTAAATGGCACTTAATCACATTTCTACCTTTCAAGGGCGCGATGGCCCAGTTGTCAAGAGCAGCGGGCCAGTGATCTGAACGTCTCTGGTTCGATGCTCGTCCCTGACAAAATCCACCACCGTGTATGCTAATGCCAGCTGGTGCACGTAAAATCTGTCGTGGCTGCAATGTCCTCCACGTTCTCGAAATTTACCTCTGAAGGTGCGGGGTCAAGTGTACCAGTCTCGTCACTTGACTCGGTTCAAAATTACGGGACCGGCCAGTTAGCCGAGTCGGACCCCGACCCTTGTGGTGCAAAAATAAAAACCGGAGCCGCATCACTCAGCCCAATAGCCTATAATGGCCTTGATCTGATGTTGCTGTCGGTCAAGGGGCATAAGTAACAACAACAACAACCTTTCAAGCCTCCATAGGCAAAAAACGCAAAGTAGGCAATAAATGCCTCATACGTCAGATCAGATTAAGAAGCTTTTTGGCGGAATCACACAAGCTTTTTCATGGGACACGGGTTCTTTCTGCCCTCAGATACAGTTCTAGTTATAGGGTTGCTCTAATTTTATGGGACTACGTCCTTTGCGAGTTTGCATTTTATATAGGAACGATAAGCCGAATATCGGGTCTCGTTATCCATGCTTGCACGCAGTTGGATGAAAAAAGACGTACTAGATTTTGTACAGGATTTTTCCGATCATGTTCCTTCGAAAAGATCGAGTTTCAGCAGAGCTATCTATTTTATTAGAGGATGTTCTTGTTTGTCATGAGCCATGTCTCAGTTAGGATCGAGTATCAGGTAAAAATCCGTGTGATCTCACCATCAGAACTTTGCGGGACGTCTATCTTTGCTTGCACTTTATTGGATAACAAGAAACGAACAAAACTTTGTACAGTAATTTTTTTTTATCACTTTCAACGAGAAGGCGCCCGTAGCACTGTTTGTCTCTCAACATCAGTCGGGCATTCATAGGAGCCTAGCGATGCATATTTGTTCTTTTCAAAAAGTTCAGCCCATAGGATTATCGACAAATGGACCCAACATCATTTTTTGAGGCTCTGATATCTGATATTACATGCCACACCTCTACAAAACAATGCCACCGAGAGGAAAAGAAAACTGTTAATTAATAGCTACAATATCTTTCTCTTTTTTTTTTTCACTCACCCTGTTCACTCACCCTTGACTAAACGCATGACTTCTTGTTCCACACCTTGAAGACGACAAATGGGGGAGAGGGTGGTCCATTCAAACGTATTGTTCTTTACGTTTGGAATGTTTCTTCCATTCATGAAAACCTGCGGTTTGCCTCTTGACCGCCGCATGAATGGGGACCGTGATGGCCACGTTCACTAAAAACTGACAGGTGTGCTTGTTTTGTTGACAGACGAGGGCAACCGCAAGTGAACACCCGACTGCATCCAATTTGGATTGGTGCACGGTGGAACTGACCCGTGGAATTTATAAAAGCGTAACGATTGAGTCCCTCTTTCAAATGAAATAACTTAGCAGCAAAATTAGACCATCTGGCGAGACAGACCCACACACGTAATTTCTCGCATTAATATAGCAGATACACGTGATCGTGACCAAAGGAACAGGTTATAATTCATTAAAGCTAGTATAACCGAATATACCCCGGCTTATACTAGGTTTTCTTAAAAGAAATCTTGGCTAAAAATGTTTGTAAATTTCTCAACATAGCTGTGGAGGCTAGTCATAGTCTTGAACAAGCTCTATGTGTCTTTTCAGCAAGGATAAACCTATTCAGCTTGCAGAAAAGGTTTTATAAACAATTATCGTATAAATTTTTATCCTATTTTCAAAGGCAGGCCAAAAATAGATTTATTGAGAAAGGAAGTTTGGTGATACAGGAGGGAAGGGGGGGGGGGGGAGATCTCTGCAGCCAGTGACATTGATCAGAAGGATCGGAATTAATATCTAACGAATTATTATGCATCTTACTGCCCAGGATAAATTTCATAAAAATATCAGTGATTTTCAATCGAAAAAATATTAGCTTTTTTTTAAATAAGGGAAAATTAAATATTTTTATAACTAATTTTGTTTATTTCTTATCTTATTGCTGTGACTTATGCCTCCCGCCCCGCTGGCCGGAACATGCCAGACCTGGTTTCGACTGCTAGCAGAGGAATGCGGTTCACAGTTTACAATGGCACCACAAGGATCGGAGTCCGACTTTAGCCAGGTGCCACCTCAATTTTGACCGAGCATCTCCGAGGGTTATAGATCCAAGGCTCGTACCAACTTCCACCCACTGACCTCATAGAAGGACTTTCTGTCTACGAATTTAGCATGCCCATATCCGACCTAGACACGAAGGTATTTAAAGACGTTCGTCGGAATTCGAACCAAGCACCCCCAGTCCGAAGTCCAACCCGCTACCACAAGTCTACATCGGACCTATCTATGTATTTAAGTTGTTAAGCCGGTTCTTTGGGCAGTCCGTGAGAGAAAACTACTGCATCAATTTACTTCATGTTGGTCTTAAACCAAAAATTTTAATCTATATATGTGTCAAATTTGGTTTTTGTAACCGCAATTACTGTTAATACTGAAATAACCGCATAACTTACAATTAAAAAATTATTTTCTGCGCATGCTCGGTGACAAGTTTAAATCTGGCTTTAGATACTCACTAAACACGAGGCCTCATAAAGCGTTAATTTGTTTCTGTGCATGCTCAGTGATATGTTTAAATCTGTCTTTAAATACTTACGTGCTAAGCACGAGGCAGTATAAACACGTTAATTTGTTTATTCCGAGGAATCTCTCTAGCTCTCTCTCTGCCATTTTTATTTTTAATTATGTTTGTGAATTAAACCTGACTAAAATTGTTTAATTCTCACTGCTGAGTAAACCTATTTCTTTTTATTGAGTTTAATAGTAATTTTTTAAGTGTATTTCTTCATTCTTGATATTATGATTTCAACATTTGGCAATGATGTGTTGAGTATCATTTGTGTATTAGCACATTTACTTACTATCCAGTCGTCCTGTTTTGACGGGTATCAACTAGTTTATTATTAAAACAGAAGGTTTATATCTAACCTTGTGTATGGAAGCAAATTTATCACTTGGTAAATTGCATGTATCACTTTTCTTGACAATGAAATATGCATTTTACCAAGAGTTGACATCATTGATATTTCGCTCCTAGGCGTCCTGATAGACAGACTAAAATCACCTTCATAAATAACTTGATTAGGCTACCATTTCTTCTTTTGATACTTAAGAAGAATACTAACCCCCCCTCCCACACACACACACACACACAAACCAAGTTTAAAAAAAATTGAAAAATTCGGAGAGCAGTCTATTTGTTCACATCAGTTCAGATTAGGTTTGCTTATAGAAACATCAGTTCATCTTACACATCAGTTCAGATTAGGTTTGCTTATAGAGACAATTCAATCCAATATTTTGACAAGCACGACATAAAATTTGTCATAGTATACTTTGTCTCAAGGCCACAAATTGGAAGCTAGATTCATTTAAGTTAAAGGGTTTAAATAGACGTACGGGTCTGAAAAATAAAGCCAAAATAAACAAAAAAATTACTAACAGAAAGTTTTTCCTTGCCTCTGATTGCGAAATGTCCAGGGCACTCAATCCAGTTCAGTGCGGAAAATGTCTGTCTTTTGAGGCTTATTAGAGAAGCCTAGCATCTTGCAACCTGACAATCAACTATAGTTGACTGGAATTTTCTCTGGGGATGATAATCAATTTAAGTTCTACTGATAACGCTATTCTTGATGTAATACCTTTTGAATCATCCTGCTGAACGGTCAAAATCAACAATGAGACATCTGTTTATCGATCTAGTAATCATGAAATATTTTTGAAAAGAGGAGTCAGACATTTACTAGCCCAATACAGGAAACATCTTCCTTCATAAGTGAATGCAGAATCAACAAGCATAGTTATCTTGATTTTTACTTGGAGAGCTTTCGAGCCTTCCAGTGTGGGTGGCTAATTGCCCATGAATATTCAGAGTTACCCTACCTGAATCTGAACATCTGATGTCTAACATTATCTGTTTAAGGAGTTTGTATATTTTAGATATGCTTTGGTTTTACCCAGCACGAAATGCAAATATAAAGAGGTTTGGTTAGATTATGTTTGGAACCCTACGACCATTTCTTGTAACTAAAGGGCTGAACTAACCGAGACCAACAGCTTAAAGCTTCTCTGTACTAACCCTATTGAATTCGCTCTCCTCAATGTTAACATATGGAGAAAATGTGCCCAAGGATTACGGATTTGGATTTAAAGATATTTATTTTTAAATTGTACTCCGTAATAGAGAAAGAAATTTTATATACATTGGGGCACTTTTCGATATTTTTAAAAAATGCAAATAATACTTTTAAATTTAAATTATTCGAGGGAAAAATCTGGCATAGTGTGTTTTAAACGCTCCCAAATTCCTTTGGTGGAGGAATTTTATAAATTGAATCCTTTTTCAAGGTGCAGAATAGTTCAGGCTATCTGAAAATACCATTTTCATTGGATTATCAGCATTTATGTAGCTGTAAATACTTGCAATAGACACATTTTCTCCATAGGTTAACATTAAGGTGAGCGAATCCAATAGGGTTGGTAGACAGCAGCTTTAAAACCGACTTCTATAAATTCGAACCCGCAGACTCTAAAGTGCTAGTTCTGTGAACTAGCACTTTAGAAATTCCACTGTAAATGTGAAGAGCTTAACTTTTCGACAGAATTCAACAATAGGAAGATCGTTTTAATGGACGCATACTAAAATTAAACTCACCATAATTTATTTTTTAAAAGATGTAGTTTTTAGGAGAAAATATTGCTGTCTAACTATTCTTGTGCACTTATGTCCATTTAATAAAAAATAGAAGTACTTTATGGGCTTGTGGCGGCCCTGTGGTGCAGCGTGCTGGTTTTCGGTGCTAAGGGTGCTCGGATCGAATCCCGGCGTCGCGTCACGAAAAATGCCCCCGTCTGTGTCGTCCCTTGATATGGGGTAATGACGTCCGCCTATATGATGCCCCCATTATAAAATGGACAGTAAACTACTGCATAGTATAGGCGAATGTTTGACGACATGTGCCTCCGCAATAGTTAAAAAGGGGGGGGGGGAATACTTTATAAAGAATTTCGTCAAAAATTACAACAAAAAACGAACGCAGAACTTTTTTGGCACTGCTAAATGCGACTATTTTGTCTTCTTTGTGATTCTGTGTGGGAAGATTTAATCAGAATACTTTAATATTAGGCAAAATTTCACACAGGTAGAAGAAATTGCGAGAATCAACCTTTCAGACGCATAGAACAGGAATGAATGAATGAGACGTCATAATCCAAGCTTAATGAATCAAGCCAAGCAAGGGCAAACCATTTCACGCATTTCGCATAGGTATTTCCTGTTTCATTGTATACAGAATTTCAAGGTACCGCATCATCAGCGTGTATTGCGTAGTATAAGTCCATTCATTCTTCAACCACCTTGAAAGACACGCAGCTGTCTGTCTCAAGACACGCTTCGCTATCCCGCACACGCCGTCCACCTGCTCCCCATTCAAGATTTTTCTCGTGATCGCAAGAACATTAATGAATGGAACAATACGCGCTCTCGGACTGGCCACGCCCCTTTCTAAACGAAACGTGGTCCGAGACGCGAAACGAAGCGGTCAAGCATCGCACAGGAAGGGATGGGTCAGTCTGTTATACGCGGAGGCGCGTGCATGAAGATTGATCCAAGGGCTCTCGGATTGCGAAAACGGTGGTCTGGTTGCGTGTAGGGGAAGACAGATTTCGAGACAAAAACGGTACTATTGTTCGAAATCTCTTGCGAAAATCTGAGTTTGCGAAAATCTGAGTTCTGTTGGAACAATGTGTTTATTCGTGTGGTATCCATACGGAGAAAAGAGTATCAAATGTGTACTTAAGCTCACACATTGACATGCACGCTACGCTAGCCCAGTTACTATCAGACTATAACGGTATACGTACTACATGGATAATAACGGTCGTTATATATAACACTGTATTCGTAAAACATATATATATATATTTGTGTGTGTGTGTGCCGGTGGCGGCCTTGTTGTACAGCACGCTGGTTTTCGGTGCTGAGGGTGCTCGGATCGAATCCAGGTGTCGCGCCACTAAAATGCCTCCGCTTGTGTCATCCCTTCACAGGGGGTAATGTTGGTCCGCCTATAAGGTGCCTCCATGTTAAAATGGCCAACCAAACTTCGGTGTATTATAGGCGAGTGTCTTCACGACAAGTGCCTACATATATATATATATATATATATATATATACATATATATATATATATATATATCTATATATATATATATATATATATATATATATATATATATATATATATATATATATATATATATATATATATATATATATATATATATATATATATATATATAACATTAACAACACCTAAATTTATTATAAAGAGGACTAACTGTTCACAGCACTGTACTTTTACAATGGTTCCCTGTTGCAACCTACTTACTTATTGTGTATCGAAGTAAGGGATTCTACCATTTTAACGTAATCGTCTTGAGATGATTGGAGATGATAGAGAACAGTAAAAAACCCATTAGAAATCCCTACTCTACCGTATCACGTATAGTTTCAAGGGGATGACAGTAAAATAAAAGACTATCCTTTTCCATCTCGTACAAAACGATTATATCTTTAATTTACTAATTTTGGGGGGCTGACTGCACTGAGGATAATTGAATCAGATTATCCTAGGAGAATCACTGTATTAAACAGTTCTTCATAACTCATTTTTAAACTCTGCGTATATTTGTGCCAGTGATTATGAAAGGGGCCTAAATCAAGAATCTAGAAAAAAAAAAGTTTATCAGTTATTTCATATTGCATTCTCTTATATTACCGTAATTTGAAGCAATCTTTGCAATTCAGTGCATGTTCAAACTCAAACCTTCAAATAACTCGAAACGAAAAATCTGTGACTTATACCACTTTCATAATCACCGGCACATTCATGATTTAATAATCTTATCCAATCAACAAGAAAGCCAAGAAGATGTTTCTAAATCTGTAAACGATATAAAAGGACAATTGATCTTGTAAGTACGTTTGGCATAATATGTCTCTAGATCTTACTCCAACAAAACCGAACCAGCCAACCGCCAATTTGGCCTAGAGCTTTATAAGCAAGAACATATACTTTATGAAGAGTAGACTTGTTGAGAATAAGATGAAAAATTTAAAAGCTAAATAACACTAGTCAGCATTTCTCGAATTAGCGGCCTATAAACGTCAGTGAACCTTCCTTAATGCCCTAAAGAAAACAACATCGGGAAATGGACCTTATTATTTTTATTAAAAGAACTTTGCCCTAAGACCTGCCCTTCTGCCTCTATACATCCCAAAAATAACAACATTTATTCCAAATTAAGATCTCTGTGGAAACTTTCTTCAAGTTCTGTCTTATGTTTCCTGGAAATGACAGTGTCAACACAAGATCAATATTTTTAGTCGAGAAGGGGAAAAAAAACGTGCTTACACTCATTTATCAGTAGAAGTATACTTTTCGCGAGAAGATTGAGTGAGGACGGTGATATTTTTAACCGAGTCATTCCAGTCTTTAATTGGAGAGAGTGATATTTCTGAGACAAAGAGAAAGGTTTGGGTGTTTGTCTTGGGTTTGGATTTACTCAAATGTACTGAGATTTAGTCGTTTAAGAGATATTTGAGCACATTTTCTCTTGTGCAAAGCTGAAATTATAAACGTGAGGTTATCTAGAATAGAGGTTCTGATACTGCCAAGTAATAGATATAGTCCACTTGTGTTGGGGTCTTTTCTAATCGAATATTTTTTTTTTAAAGTAGGATTAGAGACTCTTTTTAAGTTTTAAAGTAAAATTCATGTTACATGAAATTTGACAACTGCGAGCAGGATAAATTAACGGAAACGTAGCATGGCGGTGGTTACTTTGAAAATCTAGTTCACTTTATAAACATATGTGCGTGTGAATGTTCATTTTGGAAAATGAACCATTTACCCGATTTCTTTTGAATTAGTAAGACATATTTATTAAAAATTATCCAAGAGTCCAAAAGAAAATTTTTTTTCTAGAACTTACCTAACATTTGCATGATCTGACTTATTTTTATGACATATACAGCAGAGGAGCAACATCTATTTATACATTAGCAAATATATACTTTTAGGATTCTGATTTTTGTATGTTAAGGTAAACATTTAAAGAAAAAATGCGTATTTTTCGAAATTAAAATTTTTTCAGTCATTATTTTTAAAGGGCATTAATTTATTGATGACTGTCGCTACGAAATCGATTTTTTTAAATAAAAAAATTATTGAAAAACATACGCATTGCGTTTAAATATCCATTTTCAAATGCAGAAAATGAAATTGAAAAATAGGCATTTGCTAATCTTTGATTAGAAATTACTGAGAGTGAAGTACTACGAGGCTTAAAAGGGAAGTTAAAAAACTGTTAGGTAAACGAATGCACCTCCTTGTGTAACTTCGTGTAACATCTGATATCAAAACGTCGAAAATTAATTTTTTTTTAATGCCAGCAAGTAAAAATACATTTAAAGGAAATTTATCTGGAGGTTATTTATTATTATTTACAATTGAAAGTTTCCGGGGATTTGGAGGTTTATGAAAAATTGATAGAAACATACTGTTCACAAACTGAACGCAATATTTCTCTATGAATTCACTAGTCTTAACGTGTCTGCCATCTAAACATTTCACAATACTCAAAGATCTCGCATACCAAATATTCCACTATTCCCTTACTGATAATGGCATTTTTACCACGTTTTTATTAACTCGCTTTCTTGTTTGTCCAGTACAAATCTTGCAATCGATTTTTCACTAACTTCCCGACTAGCTAGATATTTGAAACTTTTAGAATAGCTCAGAACACGATGATAATGCATTTTTTAAATACTTTTAGCCATCTTTAAGCAGAAAAATCTGCAAGCTGGCGCTTCGATCGAATTCAATGCTTGCACTTTTGAGTAACGGCGTTTGACGATTTTGAAAACAGAATACATGTGAATTTAGTTTGTTTACAAAAATATTGTGCGAACACTTTAAAAAAATTATAAATGTTAGCAGTTTATAAAGTCTGTGGATAGTGGAAACGACTAAAAGTAATTAAAATTAAATAAAAGAAAGTGAAAAAGAATAATTTAGTGAAGGTTTGTGCAATTAAGAGAGAAAAGGAGAGAAAAATAAAAATAAATACAAGTGAAAAATAATTACATAGGAAAATATTAAAATTGGGATTTGGCGAAATAAAAGATCTTTCCAGTAAGTTTGGAGCAGCCAAACTCTTCGATGCGCAGTCCTTCCAAGATTCTAACCCGGCTTAATACGACGTAAGCTTGTCCCTTGGCGAAGAGGTTTTTTCCGAGGTACAGAACTGCGTGGTTCACGGTACATCCTTGCATTTTGTGCACAGTGCAGGCCGATCATTTTCTTTCAAGTTGATGGGATAATTCATCAAAAAAAAATTTTTTTAAGTATTTATTAATACATAGAATTGTTAAGTTTATATGATTCAACAGAAAATTTAAAAACGTGGTATATAAAAGGTTTTTTTTATCTTGTAATTATTATTCCATTAGCTATATATATAAACCAGTTCCGTAACTGACTGACTGCCTGACTGACTGACTGACATATAACGCACAGACCAAACCGCTGGACCTAAAGGGCTGAAATTTTGCATGGCAATTCTTCTTATAGTGTACGGGTGAACTACGAAAGATTTTTGAAAAATTCTTCTTAGATTTTTTAAAATTAAATTTTTAAGCTGCAATAGTAACTTTATTAAAGTTTGCATTTAAAATAATAATTTGAGTGTTATAAAATTTATATGACAAGAAAGATCATAAAAAATTCTTTAAAATGAAATCTTATTCGAATCTTTACCTCTGTTTTATGATTTTTGGTAAATTTTTAAAGATTAATTTTTAGAATTTAATTTATTAAATGCTGATCACGCGGTTTCTTTTCTTTTTGTGATACTTTAAACTAATTTTGCGTCACATGCATAACAACGAAATAGACCAAAAAAAAAACCATATTTTTTTCTTTCTAATGCGGCAGACAATCAGACATTATACAAGAAAATATTAAAATACAGTAAAAGATATGTTCCTCAAACTGTATTATATTAACTTTACTATATTCTTTAGTATGGTCTATTAGATTTAATTTGAATATTTTCTTCTATATTATTTTGTCTATAAAAATATCCCTTACGATTTTTTAATATGTATTTTTTTTACATCAATTGCATACATTGATCGCTGTATTTATTATATATATATATATATATATATATATATATATATATATATATATATATATATATATATATATATATATATATATATATATATATATATTGGCATTAATTGCATACATTGATCGTTGTATTTAATTTGAATGTACTCCGTAGCGAAGTACGGGTATTCAGCTAGTTTTATATAAATATAGATCACTGCATGAAAATATTGTTTCTAAATATTTTTTAAAACAAAAAACCTTCCTCACTCACAGTTTGTAAAATATTAACTACGTGTCATCTGGGTCATGACGTTTTGTGTTCTTTTTTTCGTTTTTTTTTCCAGATATCCGTCTCAATGTCCACGATCATTTTGACCTTCGTGGGTGTGCTGATACCGTGACAGTGTAATGCTTACTTTATTCTCCTTTCTTTCTCCAGGACCTCACGCGAAGCTTCTTGTTCATACAGAAACCAGCTATGTGTCAGTCAGAGAGGGAGGCATGACGTTAAGAGCCTTCACCTTCCGAGTTTCGATGAAAATGTCAGGAAAGCCTTCGATAGTCCACGGAAAAGCCCATCAGCGAGAGAAGAAGACAATCAGAAGCTGACAGCCGCTCATATTGTTATGCCAGCCACACGAGAGTCTTCCAAAGGTACTACTTGGACAGTAAGATGCCCGGCCACCCAAAAGGAGACGGCTAGCCTAAGAAATGAGAAAAGTTCTCTTAAATTTTTCTTCTTTAAAAAGCCAACGTACTAGTTCTAGTAATATCTATGGGTCTCTCTCTGTCTCTGTTAAGTGTGAGAGAAGAAAATCTGTTTACCCACTGAAGGCAAAGCGTAAACAATATTTTTAAAAAAGTACTATTAATTTGATTTTACACGTCGCAGAGCTTGAGAAGTGATGGCAAGAATCTGATAATTTAGAATCTATTTTTCGGCGGACTAAACGCCCACACTGTGTGTGAGTGCATAATATAATCATAAAGCATTTATACTCGTAAATGATTCGTAACAATTCTATAATCTAAGTGCTAAATTTAAAGTACAGGTAGCCCTCCTACAGCACGGCATCTTAGAACGCGGTTTCGCTCTAACACGATAGGAAAAATGCGGAACCCTCGTGTAACACTGCTTTAAAAAAAGTTTGTTTTTAATAAGTTTTCGGAACGTAACCCCCCTTTTTGTACTGGCTCTGGGTCTCATATAACACGGTTTCACACAGCACAGCATTTTCTAGGAACCTATCTACTGTGTTATAGGAGGGTTACCTGTATTAACTTCTTTCTTTACATCAAACTGAAAGTCATTTCAAAGCTATTATTTTGGTTCCAAAATCCATTTTTTCTGACAGAGCTTCTAACTATTTTAAATATATGAAATTTAAGCTCAAGGCTGCTATTTTCAAGGCTGAAAATTTCATGCTCTAAGGACCCAAAAATTTAGGGACAAAGTACTTTATTAACATTGTATGAAATTATTTTAATGACTGATTCACTGCTGTATCATAAATAATCACTTAAAACAAAATGTTGTAACGAATTTCGTACAAGTTAGATCGAAATCTACTGTTTTTTACATATTTTTAAGGACTTTACCGGAGAATTTAACTAGAGAGCTTATATAAAACTAAAACTAAACGCATGGTGCAACAGTCGGCTGTGGACATAGGCCGGCGGTGCCCATCTCCGCTTTCTTGACTGTGTGCTTGGGGTGCTATACAGCATATGTCTCAGTCAGGTGGCCAACCTGACGTGAGATCCCCAGAGTTTAGTTCCCAAGCATGCTTGGTCCTCATTTTATGGACCCACTAGAGGGATGAAAGACTGAGTCAACCTTGTCCAGTCGCAGGGTCGAACCCTGGACCTGTGGGTTGGCAGCTTGATGCTTATAACCAATACGCAACCGGGCGTATAGAGAGCTCATATAAAGTAAACTAAATGGAGCTATTCAGTACGAAATTCAGTTAATCAGGATGTGAATCAAAAGCTCGTGCGCTGGTGAGCATCGTTTATTTTTAATGGTTATGTTCCATTCCACCATTATAGCAAGTAGGATGCCTTGCTTTTGTTTTCAAGGGGAATTTAGAGCTACAATGCCTCCCAATTTATGACTATGAACTTATTTTTCAACCATGTTCAGAGGGTTTAAGATCCGAGAAATGTGCCTACTTATTCATATTTCTTGGTCGACAGAAGTTTCTCTTAAGTGTTCCTGTACGATATAGTGAGACATTATCAGTCATAGAAAGAAATCCTGGCCGTTCAGTACACCGAAAGAATCGGTCATGAAGTAGAACTTCTATTCATAGCTTTCTGCTGTCGTAATTCAATTTTTCGGCACTTGAAACCCGCTGCTTCCATTATTTTACGATAAATCTCCATATCATGATCCGAGTTCAACCTTATAAATTTTACAAGAACTTTATCATGCTGGTAAGCAGCACCACTTCCATGCCAGTTCAAATGACGTCTAGAATCAAGGTAAAGTTCAAAGTGGCTGCCATTTTAAAAGAGAACATTAACACGTTGGAGTTTTAATCAGTTTTTGTGGATGTGATTTTGGTTGAAAAGAAATCTATAGGACTTAATTACTATTAATCAATTCAAAAAGAAGAGATTTCTAAAAAATACGTTTAATTTTCTGAAATTTTTACTTTTGTACGACGGATGTATAAATTTATAGAAAAGAAGTATTTTAACAAGAGTAACAGAATTAAACAACTCCTGTCTTTTTATAAGTAACTAGCTGAAAACCCGCACTTCGCTACGGAGTACATTCAAAGTAAAAAACATCGGTGAATGTATGCAATTAATGCCAATATATATATAATAAATACGACGATCAATGTATATAATTGATGTAAAATATATATATATATTTATAAAAAAATCGTAAGGGATATTTTTATAGACAAAATAATGTAGAAGAAGATATTCAAATTAAATCTAATATAAAGAATACTAAAGAATATAGTACAGTTTCTAGAACATTTCTTTTACTGTATTTTAATATTTTTTTGGATAATGTCCAATCGTCTGCCGCATTAGCAAGAAAAAAAAATTATTTTTTGTCTATTTAGTTTTTATGCACGTGACGATAAATTTATTTAAAGTACCAGAAAAAGAAGTCACGTGATCAGCATTTAATAAATTAAATTCTAAAAATTAATCTTTAAAAATTCACCAAAAATCAGGAAATGAAGGTAAAGATTCGAAAAAGATTTCATTTTAAAGGAATTTTTATGATCTTTCTCGTGATATAAATTTTATAACCCTCAAATTATTATTTTAAATGCAAACTTAAAAAAAGTAAAAAAAACAGCTTAAAAATTTAATTTAAAAAAATCTAAGAAGAATTTTTCAAAAATCTCTCTTAGTGCACCCCTACACTATAAGAAGAATCGCCATGCAAAATTTCAGCCCTTTAGGTCCAGCGGTTTGGTCTGTGCGTTGTATGTCAGTCAGTCAGTGAATGAATGAATGAATGAATGAATGAGTCAGTTACGGAACTGTTTTATATATATAGATTATTGTGGTAGTTTTGGGAATATTTTTCTCTTTAAAATATAATAGATTCATTATTAATAAATCAGAAAAATAAATTCATACCCTCAACTGGAACGTCACTATATTTTTGTTGTTTTATATCATCCCAAAATGTTGGTGTTAAGTTTGTTTTCCCAGAAAATTCTCAGCTGTGAAAAGATTGTGATACTTCAAGCACCTCTGTCGTCTTTCAAGTGTAGAAGCGTGGCTTTTCAAGAGTGTTGATGGGGAAAGGATGACAGCCTCTCTTGGATGTGATACTTATTTTAGTCCTGTGCGCAAATTCTTTTATCTCAAAAAGGTGCGCTGAAATAAAATAGTGATTTATGCCTTTTTCACCTCTCTACATTAATAAGCGAATAAAAACAATTTTATGGATGTATAGAGATACAAAGGCAATTAAAATAATAGTAGATTATCTGTAGATATAAAACAGTTCCGTAACTGACTGACAGTTAATGCACCGAGCAAACCGCTGGCCCTAAGGGGCTGAAATTTTGCATGGCGATTCTTCTTATAGTGTAGGGGTACACAAAGAAAGATTTTTGAAAAATTCTTCTTATATTTTTTTAATTGAATTTTTAAGCTGTTTTTGTACTTTTTTTAGGTTTGCATTTAAAATAATAATCTGAGGGTTATAAAATTTATATCACGAGAAATATCATAAAAGTTTCTTTAAAAGGAAATCTTTTTCGAATCTTTACCTCCATTTCCTGATTTTTGGTGAATTTTTAAAAATTAATTTTTAGAATTTAATTTATTAAATGCTCATCACGTGGTTTCTTTTCTTGTGATACTTTAAATTAATTTAGCATCACGTGCACAACAACGAAATAAATTGATAAAAAAAATATTAAAATACGGTAAAATGTAAAATTTAACCACTAGACTAATTGAGATGGATGTTTTTTAAGAATTTATTCAAATTAGTCTGATTTATGGATATTAAACACACAAATTAATTGCATGCATTGACCGTTGTATTTAATTTGAATATTTTCTTCTACATTATGTTATCTATAAAAATATCCGTTACAATTTTTTTACATATTTTTTTGGCATTAATTGCATACATTGACCGTTGTATTTAATTTGAATGTATTCCGTAGCGAAGCACGGGTATTCAGCTAGTTTTATAAGAAAATTTGAATTCTTGTCCTGTTAATAATTTTTTCTCGTAGTTCTGCATACCTCTCTCTCTGTCTCTGTATATATATATATATATATATATATATATATATATATATATATATATATATATATAAAATGTACACTATATATATAATTGACTGTTGTTATAACGAACCACAGATAAAGGTCGTTAGAACGAGTGGTCGCTATAGAGGAATTTGATAAAAAGCCTAACAAACTCTCATCATTTGCGTGAAAACTAAGATTTTAAAATAAATTCCCTATTGGTACGTGATTACAATCGATCGTTCACTTAGTTATTAAATAAGCACTGGCAATGAAAATTAAAGTGTATCACAATTTAAGAGAACGATCACTTCTAAAATAAAAATTTAAAGCAAAAATGAAAGAAATCACAAAAAATTGGGTCTTACTTGCATTTATTTCCTAGAAAAATAATTAGATATCATCGTTTTAAAAAGCATTTCATATGTTTTTAAAACCTAGTTTTCCACTTTAGTTAAAGATCCTATCGAGGGAGTAAATTATGAAAAACTGTATTGGGATTCAATGATTGGCAGAGTCGTTATCGGGGATGTAAAGAAAACATCAATAAAGGGGATTCCATTGGGGACTTTATATATATATATATATATATATATATATATATATATATATATAAACACAAATGCTTTTTAAATAAAGACGTATCAAAATAAGGGGGAAAGTACGTGCGTTGACTGATAATGAGGGATACGTAAATTTCGCATAAAAAATATCGAAATTTCGCAACAAAAACATACAATATATAAAAATTTCACATTTATTCGCAAATATACATAAATTAAAAAATTTTGCATTTATTAAAAAAAATCACAATTTTACTTACTTTGATAGGTAAGTATCATAATTCTTAGTTACAAGCTAACACTGTAGTTGTGTCCGCATTATTTTACTTAAATCTTTCCCTTCTGTCATTTATTACTATGATATACATACATGCTAAAATATCTCAGCATCTACGCTGTTAACGGGACTACAGAGGCTTTGCGTTTGGAAATTTATTGTAGCAGCACTTCGTTGCATTTAATATCTGTATAACATCAACGGTTGGTTGACTACTGTAAGTAGCTAAAAATACCCTTGACTTTGGTGCTCAAGAGACTTTCTTAAATCTACTAAATTGCTCCACAAAACTTGATGATGGATTTTTAAAGTTAGAATTTTAGGTTCGACTCCGGTACGGACAAACTGTCCGGGTGAAATTCGGAGCAAATCCGAAGGAGGGTGAAATTTCTCAGTTGTAGACATGGGATGGTCTTAGTTAAGCAATTAGTATGTTAATAAATTATCATTATCATTACCTAATTCCGCTTAAAAAGCCGTTTATCACCGAGTTTTCGCCAAAAAGTAGCAAAGAAGTAATGTCCGCATTTATGCGCTCATATCAGCAAATTTCGCATTTATTCGCATCTATTTCGTAAATACGAAAATCACGTCTCCCTACTAATCTATATATATAAAACGCGTAGGTATGCGGCAAAAAAATCAGCGATATTTCTACATTCCGAATGGCAACGGCTGCAACTACCAGATGTAAACATTAGCTACCGACCGCGTGTGTGTAATGGTTTGACGATAGCGTGTAATTTGGTACAATTTTATTGCTGTATTTACACGTGAATAACTTTAATTTATTCACGAGATAATTTATTCTTTTGTTCCATCGGTTTTTCTAAATGCATGTAAGAGGACAAACTTTTGACAAAATATGTTTAGACCTATCAAATCCAGTGTTTAGTCATGGATAGTTGTATGTAAGTTTATCTAGAGTCCGTTCTTTTGATTCTGTCACTGTAGTATCTCCTATTTCTGAAATACTCAACTGTGTATATCAAGAAGTTTGAGGAATATCATAGTAAAATATTAATAATTGCATTATAGTATCTTAATAGTAAGTAAGAGTTAATTGTCTACACATTTTTAGTAGTACTTGCTGAATTTTTACTCCATTTTATAAGTGAAGAAATTTTTACAACAATTTTTTATTTGGTATTATTAAGTTTAGATCTGAATTGTGAACAATAGTATATATAGAGAGTGATATAATCCACGGTATATTTTAGTACTTGCTGAATTTTTACTCCATTTTATACGTGAAAAAGCTTTCTCCAACAATTTCTTATTTGGGGTAATGATAAACTGTAGATATCTTAATTTTGAAAAATATTACATACAGAGAGGAATGTCATTTTTAGAATCTTTGTTGTTGGGTTTCTCAGTCTTATCTTTTACTCTGTTCTGAAGTAATGGAAATTCATATTTTTTTTAATCACGATGTTTTAGAATCATCCTTATAGAGAATTTTGCAATAATTATAAATTTTTTGGCTGCGATCGCACTACCACTTAACAACGTATATTTATGATGATAGGTAATAGTAACATTCCTAACATCCGTTTCTTTCAGTTGAGTTGTTTTGCAAAAGAAAATATAAAACTAAAAGCGACCATGCTGGTCGTGCAGCGGCTAGTAATTTTAAAAAATTAAGTATTGGAATGGGGCATTACGAAAATGTAGAATATCTAAAATTGCAGGTCATATAGAGTTATATGAATCGGTTACATTTTTCCCCCCCGCAACACACATCTCTAAAAATCGCGTCCAGTTGCAATAGTGATGATGAAGGAAGTTACTAATGTATGACTTTTCGATCCAGAAGTTTTAAAATAAGCTCGATGATATTAAGGTCCGGTGACTGATGACCTCAGAAACTGCTTGAATTTGTTGAGCTCGTGAAACCGAGTAGGAAAGGTTTGTCATTATAGACAATTCACTATGCGTCTGGATCCAGGAATAAAGCCACGGAAAATAGCACCCACAGCATGGAAAGCATATGGTCTTGTCGAATGTTAAAATACATCTTCGTTGTAACTCGTCCTATCAAAATAATCGAAATGTTCTGTTTGTCAACAGGCTTGGAATTTGAAACCATTGTAAGATTTTCAAGCATTTGATTCTCAGCTTTCAAAAGTCTGCCGATTACAACTTGTCTGTGGACTGATATCAGTACCTGAGTCACTACGTTCGAGTTTCCTGGTTGGTTGGCATAGCTGTTTGTAGACACTCATAATTGGCTTTAAACTCTAGGTGTCTGCATGTAGCATACTACGTTTTGCACACGAATCATTTAATAGATGACGGTCCAGTAGATATAGACCCCTTTTGCTATGATGACTAGTGCTTTTACTTCAATGAATTCCCAATCTGAAAGAAGAAAACAATAGTGGTTGTATGATCTACATACACATTTGTATACATATCTTCAATTAATCTAAATTGTTTCCAATAAAATTTGTATTGGTAACGTTAATGGCAAATCTATACTACCTCGGTATTGAAGGAGAAAGAAACAAAGATATATCTTTACAAACATCCCTCTCATGGCGATGATGAAGTCTGAATTATCACCATTCTTTACCACAAGATTAGTTATTTCCTGGCGAAGAGGATAATAATTTAATTGGATGCGTTTCGTTTACATAACTACATAACGTCTATCATGCTTGAAGTGGGAAACCACAAAGTATCTCCGGCATTCACAGTCGGGGATCTTCCGGAAATAACTCAACCATACTACTAAATGTAGTACTAGGCACGTAGGTAGTAAGTATGTAGGTAGTAAGTGGATATCTGCAAGTGATGCATTAAAGCAAATTTGAAACCTTTAAGCGAATGATGTAATGTTATTTTTGAATTCAAGGCAGCATAAGTGCATAAAGAATACTCAAAATGCTTAACTTGACTAAATTCACTATGTTTCATTACATCAACTTTAAAATTCAATAAATTAAACTGTATACCTCCCCCACACAGTCAATAATGTGTTAATTTAAGGCGATGCATCAGTCGACCATTCATGTCTTCATTTCCCATATTAAATTTTCCCCCAGTAATCCCACAATTGAAAAGGCATATTTTTTAACTCTGCTTTTTTTTGTGTGTCTTAAGTTAGAAAATTAAATTAAAGCTAGTAGTTTTGTAAATTTTGAAATTTTTGGAGATTAATTTTTTATAGGACATCAAACTGTTATATGTATCACTCGGAAATAAAAAATATTTTTTGAACAATTTAATTTAAAAAAGAAATTTTTTAAAAAGGAGAAAAATTTATTTTAAGAATTACATTCAGAACTACATTAATCGAAAACAGAACTCAAAAATGTGCATTTGCTAATGTGCATTTGCTAACGGCAGAGAATTTCTCTACAGCTTCTACTGGGGATTAAAAAGCTCGTGGGTGAACTAATAAGTAGCTTTAAAGTCTACTCTTAACAGCTTCCGTACGCATCTCCTCCTTCTTGGCAGAGCAGGGCCGGATCATCGCATAGACAAATGAGAAAAATGCCTAGGACCCGGTCAAACTGTCTATTTTGAAAAGATTTGTAAATAAGATAGTTTACTTTTCTGTTGGACAACTGAATATAATAAACAAATAAACGAAAGTATATTGCTTTTTATACGGTTATTGTGAATATCTAAAATCTAAAGGAAATGTGTTATCATGTTTCTTCTTATTGAAAGTAAAACTCCCAATAATTTAGAATTTTTTTTTTATAACGATAAGAATACAGTGGAGTCTCACTAATCCGAATTGATTGGGACCAGACCCTTTTCGGATTAACGAATTTTTCGGATTAAACGAAATTATTCTTAAAATATACTTAAATTGCATAATAAAACGGGATTACATAAATATTACATA
This sequence comes from Dolomedes plantarius, assembly GCA_907164885.2. Classification (NCBI taxonomy): domain Eukaryota; kingdom Metazoa; phylum Arthropoda; class Arachnida; order Araneae; family Dolomedidae; genus Dolomedes; species Dolomedes plantarius. The sequence goes on from OU015496.1 coordinate 146,344,321, forward strand.
TTACGTGTGATTACACAGTTTAATTTATAAGGTTTGTCTAAACATTTCCAAACTTCTCGACGACATGGGTGATAATAAAGCGGAACGCTGCCTAGTACAGTACAGTAGAGTGTAAGTTGTTCGTTCAGTAGAGTGTAAGATTTTAGACGATCAGTAGATTGTTGAAATGGTTTTGAAAGAACCTGTCAACGTGTCAGACGAGAGTGAAGGTGAAGCAGACGGTGACAGCGAGCAGAGGGTATCCCACTCAGACGCCGCGGCTGCATTGGATGTAGTGCTAGGCTACGTAGAGCAACACTCCGCCGCGACCAGAGTGGACCCTAGTTTTTCTGGCGCGTTGGCGTAATTTGGATTCAAGGGAGAGATATTCTTCTCTTCTACAAAAAAAATTTAACAGATTTTTTTCAAACCAATGTAGTTCAGTAATAATTAGTTCAGTACATTGTCTAACTTTAAATTTTCTTGTGATTTTCGAAAACATACTTTATATTACTTAGTATCACTGTGGTTTTATTGTAACCTTAGTTCTTTTTGACTTTTGGTTTCGGATTAAGCGGACTTTCGGATAACCGAAGTTCGGATTATTGGGACTTATGTTAGCCTACGTCAATCTATAAATAGGCTTTTAGTTACAAGTGTGAATTTTGAATTTTTTATTTTTCTACTGTAAGGGCAAGTTGAGGTTGAGAGGTAGGCAATTTACCATTATTATAATAATTTTATAATTTTGATTATTTGAGCTTGTTAAATTATAAATTTTAATATATTTTAGAGAAAATGATTTATCATCACGCTTCGGATTCTGAAAAAAGAAAGCGTAAGAAAAAGTTGGAGGAAGAAGCAAATGAACTGAGAAACTGCTAAAATATGTTATTCATACAAAAATAGACAACATCAAGTTGATCCTGAAGAAAAGATTAATGAAAAGGACGTTTGTCAATATTCTGGAAGCGGTGAAAATCAAGTAAAAGTAGAAAAGACAGAAAACAATGAAAATACAATTGAAGTAATTGAAATGAAAAATATAGAAGACATACCAAGAAACACGAAAACGAAGAAAAACACATTTTTAAATAAAGTTTATTCATATTTATATACTTACTTTTATTAGACTATTAATAAAATAAATTTTAATTTTTTAAAATTTATTAACAAACTGTTCAAACTTTTCTAGAAAAACTAAAATTTATTGTTGTATATTAAATATTTTTATTAATAAAAATTTAAGATATGTTTTAGTTTTTCACATTATTTAGTTTTGTTTTATTTATTGCTTTATATTTTTTGTGTGCTCTATTTCTTGTGGGAAAGGGGGGGGGGGCGGTAACAAGAAAATGTCTAGGGCCCCAAAGTGAGAGATTTTCCTTGCTAATAAAACTTAGACCCCACGAACAACATTTTTGAACGCGTATGCTGGAGGAATTAGTAGTACGGGAATTTTAGCTCTGTTTATAACTTTAAGAGATCACTTAAAAAACTATTTACAAGAGATATGCTGAAATTCGCAGCCAGAGTCAAAAATAAAATTCCATTGTGAGAGAAAAAATAGCACCGTTTGTAGGTGTCTTTTTTTCCCTTTTTTCTGCTTTTACGGGAGAGAGTGTTAAACTTGAAAATTAAAAACTTAAAACACTGAAAAATAGGTAAGAAAAAAAAGGTTAAATTAAAAAATGTAAAAGATAGGGGGAAACAGAACCTGAAAATAAAACAAAAGGTCAGCTTAGTTTATTAACTATTCATTTTAATTACAGCATTTTTGCACAGAACTTCAGAAAATTAAACTAAAGTTCATCAGATGTAAAGATTTTTTTTTTAAAGAAAGGAATTATTTATAATTTCTTTTAAAATTCCTAGATCGAAATAAATCTGTTTCGCAAATTATTATTAAAAGGATTTTTACAAAGTGTATCAAATTACTTTATCATCTGAATTGAGAACCTCTAAAATTATCACTTAAATATTATTTTACTAAACTCTGAAAAAACCTCTAGGAACTATATAAAGATTTTCACAGAAAAACTCCTAAACTTAAATGTATCTTAATAGCAAATAATAACAAAATATATCGTTATATTTGTAAGGTAATTTTACCATATGATATTAGCAGTTTCACAGTGCTTTTTAAACATTTACGCTATCTTAAATCCAGGAAATTTTGGTTTTATAAAATACATTTTTGGTTGAGTTAACGCGGCTTGAAGTCTACAAAAAGTAATTTAACCATGAACATGTTTTAATGTTTAAATTATTTTATTGTGCTTCAAAGGAGACAGACATGTTAATGGACTGGTTCATGTGTTAATTTATTTTAGCATATTCAGTCGCAGCAATAGCGGGTTTTTTTTTTTTTTATCTGAGGTGTTTTCTGTAACCAGACTCACCAAACAGCTATAAATATTAACAGACTACTTTTGGCATGCAATTCAAATAGTATTTATTTAAGTTTAGTAAGACATAATACATTATTCAATACTTGCTTTAGGGCGTCCTTAAAATTTACTTTTAATTTTTAACTGAGAAAATTCTTCTAAAATACACATCCAGAATACATAACAAGGAATAGCTGAATTATAACCCCCAATCCTCTGATGTTTTGACCATCATGTAATTTAATAATCAACTGATGATGAATATCCCTTTCTGTTCGTTGAATAATATCATTAAATTATTTATTACTAAGATTATTGCAGCTTATATTTAAATAAGCGTACGGCACTTGAGATATGACAAATCTTGTCACACAATTTGAATGTACATGTTAATCACTACGGATCTATGTAAATGTACGGTTAAATGTGCTTCAATCATAGCATTTTGCTTCGGACAGTGTAATATATATATAGTATTATAAAGCGACAAATAGAGAGAGAATGTCTGATGATAGTCTAGACTGCCCAGCTGTGAGTAGCTGGAAGGCAGAAATATAAGATGCAAACAAGGGGGGTAAATGTCAAAGACTCTAAAATTAGCGTTTTTCTTCCTTGAGGCTCTAAGAAAAATAATTTTAAGTCTGAAAATGTAGTCTCAAAGTAATAAACAAAATCAAGCAAGGGTAAAGGGTCAGTTTCTCCTTTAAATAGCCAGTGTAAAAAGGCCAGAGTGGTGCAGGCTGTTCTTGGAAATCGAGACTGGATATAGTAATATAAAAATAATGTATTATTTATGTAGTATGTATGAATGGTAGATCAGTCTAATTTGGACGTTTAGGAATTTAAGGCTATTTTTTTAAAACATACACAAATATGAAATTTTAATTTAAAAAAAATTACCGAGAAATTCTACACTTATTATCTGCCTAAAAAAATGTCATTTTCCCCGGGAGTAGATGTGTATATTCTACAATAAATTTAAAATATACATTTCATATTATATCTGTTCATATAAATGCTACATATAGGCACAGGATGGATATAGATATATAGATTGTTTAAGCTAATTATGAATGAATATATTATATGAAGTAATCAAATTAAACACTGTTCTTTCAAACTGAGGATAAACTCCTTCAAAACTGGCCTTAAAATGTGACCTAGTCACTTCTTTAAGTATAAGAACTACTTTTTGATTCAAACGGACTATACTTTGAACTGGAGCAAAACGTAGTTACAGATGGTTTGTGTTGGTTAAAAGAAGCAAATTTCATATTCGTTTAATATATAAAGTACACACTGTCGTGCGTTATAACGGATAATTATGACGGATCTCTGTCCAAACATCTGAATAAAACAGAAATATCTTTCATTACCAGAAATTACGCATGACATAATGTACACAGTCTGCATGTAAAGGATATTAAAATTGTAAACATAAAAGGAAATAAAAAATGTATATGTCGTAGGCGAATTGACAAATCCGGCTTATTGCAAAGAGCACCGTCATTTTGCAATGCGTCAGTCAAATTGGAAAATCTTCGACCACTTTCTAATTAGCCTGATATTTTTTAGGCTCTTTGTAATGAGCCTACACACCTTTAGGCTAGTTAAAAAATTCGTAACAGTTTGCTCAAACAGCCTGGTTTAATCCAGGATTGTTGCAATAAGCCCAAATTAGTAAGGCTTATTAAAAATGACAGATAAAGAGATTGTTACTTAAGTACTTAGTGAACATATAAATTAGTTAAGAGTTATTTAGGATAAAAAGAGGTAACTCAAAAACTGCACAACAATCATCATTGTTGGAAAATTTTTAATTAATATTATCAAACAATTGTATTAACATTGTTAAATAATTATAATAAACACATTATTAAAATGGCAAACTTTTAGACTCTGATTCCGACTTTCTCCCACTTTGTAATAATGTTGTGTAGGTAAATTAACTTTTGTTTTATTAGATAATAATGGTAAATAATCATTCTTGTAACTGATTGTAATTTTGGTTTTAAATTAATTAACCATAAATATAACAGATTTGTTTTACATATCTTTTTTTAAGTCTCTGCTATAATTTGGTTAAACTGGTTGTGATCTAATTTTCAATTGCCTAAATAATGTAACGGGATTTGGGAAAAGTGCGCAATTTTCCTGAATCTCCAATGCACGGTAAAGGTATCATTGACAATTGGTTATAGCAAGTTTGATTTTTGTTATTCAAAGCAAGTTTGGATTTTTTGTTATAGCTAGTTTTGAAGTTTATTTAAGTATTTCTTGGAATATTATGTAAAGTAGCTAGTGGATTTTTATTTTTCGTTGACTGGGGAATTTTGTTTCTTCAGGATAACTAATATGAATTAAATATTAATTTTTTTAGAATTTTTAAAAAAATTTCTTAAAAGTTAATATTTTTTTTAGTGTTAATTCCTTTTTCTATTATCCTATCCTACTCAATTTAATATGTAGAAAATCCAAAGCCCCGGCAATTCAATATGCCCTGTTTTGCCATTTCTTTCGCAGCCACCCCAAGGCCCGAGCTAAGGGGAAAGGGACAAACAAAATCTCAGGACACTGAAGTGTTGATGAGGCCTACGCGGAGGGAGACAAAACGCTTAGATTGCTGTGCCATAAGATCGACATATTACGCAAGAAACCAAGATCTTTGTAACAACCAGTTTGTTTGTAACTGACAAATAAACATCACCAGTTATCCATTTTAATAACTCCTCATGCTACTCCTAATACACTGGTGAAATAAATTAAGAGAATTTGCATATTTCATCGAATTTCATGAAAAGAACTGGACTGAATGTAAAACCACTGCTTCTAGACAAAAATGCAAATCATGTACGTTAAATACGTAATCGTACACGTGTGTGTAGGCGGAGCCAGTAGAGAAACAGGCTTTATAAGCGCGCGTAAGTTAAGACGCATTTCGTTCGCTAGCACACCTCGGCGAATTTCTTGGTGTTATTTTGCAGCAGCCGGTTAATTTCAAATTTAAACAGTAAAAATGAGTAACCACCAACGTTTAGATGATGAAATGAGGTGGCGAATTGTGGGGAGGCTAGAAGCAGGCCAATCTCAAGTCTAAATTTGTAGAGAGTTCAATTTAACTCCCAGCGTCGTGTGTAACTTATGGAAACAGTTCCAGGATACCGGATCCATCGAGAGAAAGCCTGGGCAAGGTCGTCCAAGAGCCACGACGGCCAGAGAAGATCGCCATTTGTCGATTATAGCGAGGCGTAACAGGAGTGCTACAGCTTCTCAGCTGTCTCGTGACTTGTATCCAGCCACAGGAACCCGTGTATCAAAGGTGACTGTTTCCAAAAGACTTCATTAGAGATGGTTGTTTGCAAGAAGACCTACTGTTTGCGTCCCGCTCACATCTGCAAACAGGAGAATCCGTTTATCATGGTGCAGAGAGCATAGAGATTGGAGTATGGATCAATGGGCGACCGTTCTCTTCACTGATGAGTACCGGTTCAGCCTAAACACCGATTCTCGCCGTACGTTCATATGGAGAGAACCAGGGACCCGCTACCTACCCTCCAATGTCCGCGAAATCGACCATTATGGCGGAGGAGGTTTAATGGTCTGGGCAGGCATCATGTTGGATGGCCGCACACCTCTCCATGTCTTTTAAAGTGGCACTGTGACTGGTGTGAGGTATAGGGATGAGGTCTTGGAGCCCTATGTTCGCCTTTTCAGGGGTGCAGTTGGCCCTGAGTTCATTTTAATGGACGATAACGCGAGGCCACATATAGCTCTTCTGGTCGACGAATTTCTAGAGTGAGGATATTCGCCGGATGGATTGGCCAGCCTGATCTCCAGACCTTAACCCTATAGAGCATGTCTGGGATGCTCTAGGGAGGGCAATTGCAAGTCGCAACCCCCCTCCGAGAACCATCCAGGAAATGAAAACAGCGTTGCTGAACGAGTGGGACCAATTGCCACAGGAAATGATAAACTGCCTTATTTCAAGTATGAAATCACGCTGCGAGAGCTGTATATCTGTAAGAGGGGTCCATACCCCCTATTAACCCATCTATTAACCCATTTTTTTTGTTTATTCTGCAACCGCTGTTTCATACCTTCCGACTCCTACGAGTGTTACGCACGATCATGCCTGTGTATTACAATTATTGAATGGTTATTTGTTTTGTATTGTATCAATGTATGTACATATCAAATTTCATTAAAATCGGTACAGTAGTTCTAGAGATAATCGACCAAGCCTGCAAATTCTCTTAATTTCTTACACCAATTTTTTTTAAAGTTTTCTAACATAAACTTATGGCGCACATTCAATCTCTTTTTCGTCTGTCTTGGAGCTTAGTGGAAGGATAAAGGGAAGAAAACGCCTATTTCATTGAGAACAGCGGTTTTTGGGGGTGACGGCGACGGCAACACGACCAGAGAAGACCTATAAGATCCAGGAGACACCAAGAATGTTAGGCCAATATAGACCCCAACGGAGCGAGATGGAGAGCGGCTAATGCAAGAAATGAAATTGCTTTGACGGGCATGCCCAATCTTTCTTTTTCCTTTTTTATTTCTTAGCTGTTGCGGTATGATTTTCTTTTTATTTATTTTTATTTAACTTAATGGTTTTAAGGGATTTTTTATTCACCCCTTAACTGTATAGGCCTGATATTTTATTGCGTCTTAATATGATTAATGGTGAATTAGCCTAAGAGGAATATGGGTACACTTGTAATTAAAGATGTTTATATTTTGCGATGGTTATGTAAATTATGCTGCTGCAGTATGATTTTCTTTTTATTTCTTTTTATTTAACTTAATGGTTTTAAGGGATTTTTTATTGACCAGTTAACTGTATAGGCCTGATATTTTATTGCGTCTTAATACGATTAATGGTGAATTAGCCTAAGAGGAATATGGGTGCACTTGTAATTAAAGATGATTATATTTTGCGATGGTTATGTAAATTATGTACATTTCATTATTAAATAAATAATGTAATTTAATTTCTCTAAGGCTGTGTCATGTCGTTTCTGCCTCTCAGTAAACGTCTCAAGTTTTTAAGTTTTTAGGCCTTTCCCTTTATAGGTTTTAACTTCAATGTTATTTTTTTTTTCTTTCTTTCAGACTGCTATTTGGTTCAAGAATTTTACCTCATAAATTTTATTTTGATTCATAACCCCTACAGGTGCATCAGTTAGGACCTGCATATTTTGGTTATTGCACAACTACACAACGCATTTAACATCTAATATAACCACTAAATGATTTATTTAACTCTAGATTTCCTCCATATTCCTTTTCTTTATTAATTATTTTTAAAAGGCCATTCCCGTTTTTTTTCACCTTTACAATTGATACCATGACAATTTTTTAAACCTTACAATAAGCCGGATTTGTCAATTCGCCTATGGCATATACATAACTTAGCCTAATTTTTGTTTTCTAAAATATGTAAAATCTTTGAAGCTTTTCTTCCGCGCTGTTTTTTTAAAGCAATCAAATACATTTGACATAAAATCTAAAAAAAGATTTCTTCCTTAAAGATGATAAAAAAAGATCAATAAAGATGAATTAAAAATAAAATTGGAATAAAATTAAAGTATTAGAAAGTGATAAGAAAGAGAAAAATTAGATGAAATCAAAAATGAAATCTATAAAGATGAAAACTGCTCGCAAAAATATCAGCATCATGGAAGCATGAATAAAATCATAATTCTTTATCCAAAATTTGTTTCAAAATATATTTTACCGAAAAAACACAAGCTGTAAAATACCATTTAAAATAAGTGAAAAGGATAAAAGACGAAAAGTATGTTATCGTTGACCAAATTAACAAACCACGTAACTCCAAAATGTACGATTTGTGGATTTTCATGCAATTGCATTGGTTTTGGTCCTTATAAAACTGTATCAAACCTCATAACTCTAAAAAATTTAGTTCATCAAAAAAAAAGGGGGGATAAACAACACACACTGTGTAACTCCTTATCTTAACTGTTACCAACCTTGTAACTCCTCTTTAGTTATGAAGATGTTAATTACATAACAGTGTGGCCTAATTATATCTCAGAACACCTTAACATTAAAAGGAAAAATAAACGATAGTAATTTAACTTTTCATTGTCGAATAAATCAGATTTTTTTTTTGTTCCTCCTGTAAAAAGTGGGAAATGTGAGTTGCGGGGTTTGTTAATCAGGACAACGTTATGCTTCATAGATTAAATACAAAAAATTACTTTCGAAAAAATATGTATTTAAATAGAAACTTAGTATATAATTGTAATCATGTTCCTACGAACGACCAGAAATGGAAAATCCGTAATCTGAACTACACTGTCCATTGCGCTGCAACAGAAGTGCCCTAAAAACGATCTGTATAACTCCCTAACGTTTCATAAGTTTTAATGATAAGAAATCTATCAAAAAGCATCCCATGTGTTAATCGAGATTAAAAAGTGGAAACTCATATATGGCAGCTAACTGCTTTAAATGCAAATGGGATCCTGCTCCTAAAATCGAGTGCGCGTCTAATGCTGTGTTACACCCTGTAATTGCACATTATCGATCAAGTATATGCACCGCATCATGACATGCGCATTCACAGAAACAAAATTATTCATTTCATGCAATCAATGAAAAACAAAAATGACCCTTTTCTGAAGAAATAAAACTACGAAATCGCACATAATTTAATTACCTAAGGGCGAGCTACATAAAAAGGGCTAGATAATTATAGACATATGAAAATCTGAGATATTCAAACTCCCAGATGTCCATACTTGTCCACATTGGGATAAATCTTTAAGGGCAATCCATTTTTGTTCTATTGATCTGCTTGAGGATACTGAAAAAATTTCAGGTAGCCTCTTCTAACGAAACTACAGCGGGTTATTAACGTAGGATTACTTATCATTGCTTACCTCTTTTGTATGTATATATGTATCTAGCTATTTATACATATATATATATATATATATATATATATATATATATATATATATATATATATGTGTGTGTGTCAAAATTTTGGCGCATTTTGGTAGTTTTCTGTTTAACTGTCTACTGCTTGCCCAAGCTATACAGACTGGGTTTGGTGCGCTGCCAAAATTATAACTCGCAACGACGGACGGTTTTAGCGTCTTAAATTTTGCTTTCCGGAGGACCGTTATGTAGGAACGTAATCGTACGTAAAAATGAAATCTCCTCGGCTTATTTACGAAGTCCCTTATCATTGGAGGATTTTTTTTTGCCAGTTACAAATAAAGTAGCTAGATGATTCAGCACATAAGGAAAGCTGAAATATTAAATTTATCAGATGTTTCAACACAGCACTTGACTGAAGTGAGTGCATACAGAATCCTTTGGTATGAATTCCAAAAGTAAAATACTTTAAAACAATATTTCGGAAAACATTATCTTACGGTGTTCATGCTTTTTAATTACTTCTGAAAAATTGGAGGAGTAACTCTTGAAGGTGTACTAACCCGTGGATGATTTCTTTTGGTATCAAAAATGCGAAATAATCATTAAGTTTACGTTAATCAAATAAACTGAAATTTTCTACCTCATCACTTTCAATCACTCCCCTACTTGGAAAAAAATCTCCCATTTTTATTATTTTTAATTTTAGAGCTGTTATTCATATTACTCGTAGTTTAATTCAGGACTGAAGTACCAAGAATAAAAAAAATATATAATACATATATATATATATATATATATATATATATATATATATATATATATATATGTGTGTGTGTGTGTGTGTGTGTGTGTGTGTGTAAATGTAAATGAAACGACACGGACGCGAGGGCGAGGAATGGCGAATCAGTTGATAATGCCACCCGGCCGTGCGTCACAACAGTTCATAATCAGTCCCCGCATACAATGTAGTTGGCCGGTGACGTGTTTCAGCATCTCGAAAGTAGTTATAAAGAACTGGCCCCTCAATCTACTCAAACCTCGGACACACACATCACACCGCAATTCTCAACAAACTTTTATTCGTATCAACTGCTACATCTTTATAGGACGACAGAAATCCAAACAATCCGTACTTTTACACGACGTAGGATCTTTTATAGAATTTTTGGAAGTGGCTCATCACGTGATCAAAATGTCTGTAGCCATTGGCTGAACCCATGACTCTGATGTCAGAGGTGACTATTATATTACGTAAAGTTGCGCGAGAGATTCGAAATTTCGGGGCACGCTATGTCTATATGCTTTGTTCTTTGAATTAGAAGCGAAAATCGCTCAAACGCGACAACGCCCAAGGCAATGTAGAATTTGAATTGGATATAGGGGTTTATATATATATATATATATATATATATATATATATATATATATACACACACGGAGAGAGAGAGAGAAAGAAAGAAAGAGATTGTTATAATTTGGAATTGCCTTTTGATATACACTATGTTTTAAGTCCTGTTCGACGGAGGTTGAATGGGGCCTTTTATCTAAACATCTGCTCGCCTACCAGCAACACAAATATGCCAGAATTTTTCAGTCGTTAGTTGGCAAAACTTCGCAACACTCCAAAACACTTCATCGGATCGTAAAAGTAATCCCTCCGTCACCCGATATCCTTAGAAAATCGCCCTGTTTTGGGGAAAAATCGCGCGTCAAGCACAGCCTCACGTCAACCCCCATTTAACGACATCCATCCCACGCTCCTGCCCCATAACTCATCCTCAAAATGTTTCTGGCCGTCTGGGGCCACCCCGCGTGTTTTTCTCCAGCTTTGTTGACGAGAAAAAATGAGTGAAAAAATTTCGACACTTTCTGATCATTTATCAAGGGATTTTCAAGAGCAGCGGAGTGTTGTCAGCGCGAAGGGTAAAGGAAAAAAAAATTCGTTAAGTGTTTCAACAGGCACAAGCCGTCTCCAAGGTGAAAGAAGAAAGATATTAAATTTGCAGATGAGTTTTTCAAGGAGTTTTTTCCATATCATTTCTCTCCGTCAAAATGTGAACCTGTCAGCAGTCAACAATGATAATAACAAATTTGTAGCTGTTGATTTTTCTTAAAATCTTTGTAAAAGTGACACTTAAATTGGTGTTTTAAGTAAACGTTACAATAAACCAAAAACAAAATGGCAGTTAACAATGATAATAATTAAATTGTAACTGTTCATTTTTCTTATGATCCTTGTAAAAGTTACTCTTAAATCGCTGCTTTAAATAAAGATTACAACTGGCCCAAAATTTCTGTTAATTCTTCCTTTCGGTGCAACTTTAACAGGCGCAAGCCGTCTCCACGGTGAAAGAAGAAATATATTAAATTTGCAGATAATTTTTCAAGGAGTTTTTGCCATATCATTTCTCTCCGTCAAAATGTGAACCTCTCTGCAGTCAACAATGATAATAACCAAATTATAGCTGTTGATTTTTCTTAAGGCGACAATGGACCATGAAAAACTTTTTTTTATTTATTAACCAATTGCTATGAAATTTTGTAAACTTATACAATGTTGTTTAGATATGGAAATTCGAAATTAAAAAAAAATCAGAATGTAATTAATTAAGATATTAATTAAAATCAGTTTGTTAATTACTCTATTTAAAAATGCTCCATGCGCATTAATTTTTGTCTCAGATTTCTAATTTTCTCTCTTAAGCTAGCTTTATATAGTTAAAATAAAAGTTAGTAGCAATATTTGATTTACAGTCGTATTTATAAAAACTAGAAAAGAAATCGAGAAAAATAGGTCATTCTATGCAAAATTTTATCCAAAAAAAAAAAATTTTATTGTAAAAATTTTAAGTTGTTTTAAAATAGTATAATGAATTGATTACTAAGTTTTATTCTAACATATATAAATAATCATTTTATGAAATTTTATGAAAATTCAAGAAAAATTATGACGCATGGAACATTTTGAACTTACCGAAACGACATGAAAACTTGTTTTGAGAAAATGGCATTTAAAGTTTTAATTTGACTAACATTTCCATATTTTACTTTTGAACAAAATACTTATAACTCAGTTAATAATGATCGGATCAACATACTTTTTTTAAAATTTAAAGCTGATGAGTTGCAGAATCATTTTCTGAAAAGAAAAAAATCGTTTTGCGGACATATTTTTGTCAATTGAAGGTCCATTGTCGCCTTAAAATCTTTATAAAAGTGATACTTAAATTGTTGTTTTAAGTAAACGTTACAATAAACTCCCCCAAAAAAATAGAATGGCAGTTAACAATGATAATAATTAAGTTGTAACTGCTCATTTGTCTTATAATGCCTGTAAAAGTTACTCTTAAATCGCTGCTTTAAATAAAGATTACAACTGGCCCAAAATTTCTGTTTATTCTTCCTCTCGGTGCAACTTCAAAATTTTATCACAGAGTTTATCATTTTCCCCATAACATTGGAATATTGGCTACGGTAGTTTAGTATCCATTAAGTTACCGTATTCTTCAGATTTATTCATATCATTTAGTGTTATATGTACAATATGCATTGGCTGTCAGCCATTCATAAGGCTGCTGTGTACTAACCCTACTGGATTCGCTCACTTCAGTGTTAACCTATGGAGAAAATTTGTCTACTATTTATAGCTACATAAATGCTGATAATCCAATAAAAATGGTATTTTCAGATAGCCAGAACTTTTCTGCACCTTACAACAGGATTCATTTTATAAATTTCATCCCAAAAGGAATTGATGAGTGTTTAACTATACCAGATTTTTTTCCCTGAATAATTTAAATTTTATTATATAATTTTAATTTTTTTAAACGAAAAATGCCCAAAAGTGTAAAATTTCTTTCTCTATTATGGAGTACAATTCTTTTAAAAAAATGTTTCAATCTAAGTCAGCAATTCTTGGACACATTTTCTCCATAGGTTAACATTGAGGTGAGCGAATCCAAATGGGTTAGAGCACAGCAGACTTTACTATCTAATTCATTTGTTGTATCTTAACTATTTTATTACTTAATTTAATTATTTAATTCAAATCAAAATACTATTAATTTTTTTTAAATTATTCCTTATATTTAAAACGTATAGTGGTTAGTATTGCGTTGTGTTATCAATCTCCTAACTAAAACAATAACCTAGATTCTGTGGCTAACAGAAATTCACAAATGATTACTCACAAAACATGACAGACACAATTTTAACTGAAGGAAACAAACCAAAATTTATATTCATTACTATTAACACAAATTAATAAAATCTTATCACCTTACGTTAAACAATTGAATTTAGAGAAATCTTTTCTCATTGCCTTCACTTCTTTATACACCAATATATACATACATATTAATAATATCACTCGTTCTACTTGTAAACATAATATTGACTAATAATATCCCTCATAATAAATTAATAAGTATCATCTTGAACAACATAAAGAAAAAAAAATGGCCACAATAAAAAGGAAAAAAAATTTGAGATTGACTGACAAGAGAAACTTAAAAAAAAAATTAAATTAAATTATGCCATGGCTAAAAAAAAACAAACTTATCTTATCGGATAGCTTAAACGCCTCGAGACCACTTCCATGCTCCATCGTCTTAGTACATCGGGAGAGTCAATTCTCCAGGTCCAGGGTATTTGTTCAACAATCTTCATCATGGCGTTCTTCGAAAGTTCTGGTCAGCACAGAACAATCAGCAGCATTTATTAGGGCAGAGACAACCAGCTAGAGCTTCTGTCAGCGAGACAACCAGGAAAAAGGAAAAGTCCCCTTATTTTTTGTGTGCAGCCCTTTTATAATCTTTTTTAGTCCATTCCACGTGGCACTTTTAATTACATCATCTGTGCTGTTACTGGCCGCAAGCATGTCCAAGGGCTTCTGACCCTCTCACATCCGGGTACAAACATACGATGGAGGAGCCCCAGGTGGTCCTCTTATCAGTATATTCCTTTGCAAAAAGTGGGTAAAATCGTTTCTTTTTTGAATGAAACTGAATAATCTGTATCGCCATTTCTTTAAGATTCTCGAGAAGCACTTCTGTTTTTCAAACCAATACGCGATAATTTAAAATATGTTTATAAAAAGAAAAAAAATTAAGCATATAAAACTTAAAAATAAAAAGGGGGAAATAAATAAAAAGACTAAACAACGCTTAATTTAAAAAAAAAATTACCTTGAGTCAGTCAATCCAGATGAAAAAGAATTAAAATAAATTGAAAATTGTCAGTCAATCAAACACTAAAATACATTAAATTCCTGCATGTTACATTTATAGTACATAAAACATGATTTATCATTTGTTCAACTTTCATGAATGCCACTAAAATTAATCTGCGCGAAAATTAATCTAATGACACTCATCAAAGTTAAACAATAGGTGGAGAAAATTATTAAAGTATTTAATTCACTGTGTATTTAATTTATATATATTTTTTAATCATAAAGCGATACACAACACATTCTACGCCGCATCTTTTACAGATGAACGGTTTTACAGATGAGGTGTACGCTTTCACAAATTTTAGCATTTTAGCCGTTGTTATTGTTGATTTTCAATAATAATAAATTATCTGACTCATTGTTTGCCGCAACTTTCAGATGTGCAAGATTTCCACAGAGTACACTTTAACAAAGGTTGGTATTTAAATCGTTTCTATTGTTGTTATTCAATAATAATGAAATATCTAATTCTTTGTTTACCACACCTTTAACTGATACAGGGTTTCCCTATTGGACACTTTTTGCACACGTATGCGGGCATAACTTATTTTCTTGGCCTATTATCGTTGCAATATTTTATTCGATGCGTTTTACGTACGTAAATAAATTTAGGTGAAACTGTAGAGAGTAAACTGTAGAGAGAAACTTTACAGAGTAAATAATGTTATAAAAATACAATATTGTTCAAGAGGCCTAAAAGATAGGCTGCATATGAATCGCAGAAAAAAAGGAAGACTGATAAATTGATAATATGCATATTATAGGAAAAGTCATGAAATTAGTGGGGAAAAGTAATAAAATTGAATGCAGATTTTTTTGATCTAACGTTTAGAAGTGATCATTTGATCGACGGAAGTAGTTTCAGTGTAATGTCTTTTATTTTTAGAACTGTCTCAAGCTTTCGTTCCTTTTTTTTGTTACTGTAAGGTTACTGTAAGAGTAATCAAGTAAATTTTACACAGTAGTCCATGTGAGTTAGTACACAGCAGCTCGTGTGGAATTTTGATGTAGGTATGACAACTAGCAAGTGAATGATTTGAATGAATCTAATTCAGATGAATTCTCATCTCCAGACAACGACAGTTTTACTAACACAGAAAATTAATTGATACTACGAATACTCTTCGTATATTTATTAACAACTGGGAGTCGTTCTCAGTGAGTTGAAGTAAAATTTACTAGAAGAGGAAAGAAAAAAATGAAAACTTCAGTTCCAGTTCCAGGAAGTTTAGCGGTCTCAGCATTTCTAGCGATGAAGAAAAATTGATTCTTTTCAAAAGGAAAGAGTCGTTTTCGATCTAAAAGATTTTTTTTTTATACGAAATAAAGCTTTCGCAATCGCGAGTAATAGATACTTTTCCGGCCACCTCTGATCCAAGGCCTTTTTCCAATACGGAACAAGCAACCAGCATGCTAATTTAACGGTCGGTTTATCTCTGTAACCGCTGATAGAGGGTGTCGATAATATGCAGTTTTATTTTCTCTTTAAATTGGAAGGTGGGAGGGACCACCCAGACGTTTGGTGCCGAAAGAGCAGGTTCGAGGCCTGAGGTCTGTCGAAAGGGGACAGGTTAAAAGCAGAACTGAATGCCAATAGATTTGTTATAAGGAGAAAAAAAATTGAAGAAAATCAAAGCAAATAACACATGACAGGATGTAGAATTGACAGTTGTAAGGGGGAAAAGACAATAATGTACTCTGGACTTAATTTTATGAATTCCAGTGGACCAAAAAATAAATCCGTAAAAGGAATAGTACAGTAAAAAAGAGTAGTTTACTTTATTTGAACCTTACTTTGTAAAACGTTGTTTAAAAAATCCCTAATTGCAACTTTCAGAGACTAACTATGTACTTGTCTTGCTTTATAGGGCCTTTTACAGCTTTAAGTACCTTGCTATACGGAAAATCTTTTGAGAAAGCGCTGTACCAGACGTCTGCACCCACTATCATGAACGTAATAACAATCTTCTCTCTTGCTTTGAAAATCATGGATAGCGAATTCTTTAGCATCCCAAATTCTTTCTCCAATTTCTGTCTCAGTGAGGACATGGATATTAACTTTTTTTAGAGTGATCAAAGTTAATCAGATGTAGATTTAGCCTAGGCGCGGAAACTTATTTGTCTTCGCAAATGTGCTCCAGATGACCACGATGTCTCTCAGAAATGACTAGCGGCCACGTTAAGCCTGTTGTCCGAAAGTCCTCCCACTATTAAGGTGTGCATGCCAAAGGGAAGATGTAACATCTCTATAGAATGGTTCAAAATGCTACTCAGCATATAACCGTTCTATGGTTTTGACAATGTACAACAAACCAAAATTGGAGTATGAAGTTTTTTGGCTAGAAAATTAAGAGATTAAATGCATAATATAACCATTAGAGGAAGAGAAAGGCATTAAAATTCTTACCATTGACTCAGTAAAAAATAAATACCCGGCATTCAAAGTATGTTATACGTTTCATTTAAATTTGGATATAGTATCAGATAATTTTCTGAGCAAGAAAATCACATAATTAATATTTACCTAAAAAGAAAATTGTAGAGGATATTTAATTTACAGTTTACCATCCCATGAAGGAATTCGAGAAATGTATTATCATCAAGAATTCAAGCGTCAGGCTTTTATTCGTTCAAGAGTACCAACTAAATACACTGCTTCTCACAAACCGCGAAGCAACCAGGTGGCACTACCAGTGCGCTAAAGAATATATATGTTTTCAATTTGCAACATCCCATATCTTTGAGATGCAGAACTGCTGCTGAAAATAGTCCTGTTCTTCGTGTTTCATACCATAGTCCATGGTGCTTTATAGCCGTATTCCACAGCATACAACGTATCAATATTCAAAAGCCCTCCATAGGACGGTTCATAGACAATCTTTGAACGTTATCCGTACGATAAACCTGTAGCAGAGTGCATTTCTTTAACCCCTTTCAGGCCAAATAGTTATTGACATCATTAGAACTCAGATTTTGATATTTAATTCAGTGTTCCACTGTCATTAAATTTCAAGGATGTCATTAATGACTTTTATAAAGAATTTCAGATTGAACCAATGCATAAATCTATGACTTTCTGTCGATAAGTGGTCGATAGTTTATAAGTGGTATTCGTAACATAGACCTGGTAATGTACAGTTAACCAAATCTATGGGGAAACGGGAGCTCGGAATAGCCTTTTACTAGCATATTAAGTCAAAACAAAAAGGTGATAAAGTGGTAAAGGGATATTGTGAAGAAGGTAATAAAGTGAGAGAGTAAGCAGTGTAGTCTTTGTAATGGCACCTGAACAAATTAAATGGTTTCGACCAGGAGCAAAGTTTTTACCTTCCCCTGTGGTCCTCCTCAGGCTCACAACTCATAGTGCTTACAGTTAGGTTGATGACAGCATGAAGAATGACAAGCTGAAGGATTATACGGAACAGGACCTTCCGTATAATCCGTCAGATTGGAAATCTATTAGGAACTCTTTTTTTTTCCTTTTTACAAATTTATTGTATTTCGTCAGTTATTTTCTATTCTTCCTACTTGTATTTTTCTTTCCACCTTCTTTTATTTCCATTTTTGTGTCTTGGTTTGGCAATTTCCATCCTATAAGAATTTTTCTGTAGTGGAATGGCATTGTCTTCTCTGTGCACCTTTTTGCCAGCATTGCTTGCACAACGTGCCATTTGCTGCTCGGCTGTTGATGAAGAAAATCTTACCAGCTTTTGATATTCGAATAGAGTACGTTATTACTATTTTACAGCAAAATTTTTTAAGGTTTAATTCTTCTTCGGAATGACTTAGAACAGCAAAATACACCTACCAGTAAAGTAAAATTAGAGTTCAGTTCATCGATCTCCCATTTCAATTTCAGGATAGAAAATATCCTAAAGGGGAAGATGTTGTGATCTTGAAGGAATTTTAGGAGAGGAAAATAAAACAGCAGTTTCGACTTTTTTCTCAAAGAACCTGAGGAATTGTTGAAACAAACTAGATCAAACATTCCTCTGATTAGATGACAGATAGGCCTTAGAAAGTCTTGATTGAAATGTGCTTTCAGAGAAACTAGAAAACTCTTGATAAATTTAGATGAAACAGATCAGTTCGTGGTCAAATGCATGGTTGAAGGAATATTACAGAATTTAATTAATTTCCAGAATTTTTATTTTGAAAAAACGTGTCCTTTCATGGCGATTGAGAATTAAACAATGTAACAGAAATTTTCAAATTTTCAATAATTCTATTCTAATGCATTTTTTTAAAATCTCACCATGCTATCTCAATTTTAAGAACACTTTACCACAATATTCCTGTCAAACCAGTAAAACCCATTTCAGTAGATCTTTGAGCCTAAAAGTAATTTCAAAATTTCAGCATCAAATGCTCACAAAAGGTCTTTCTTCTTTTTCCACTCTTTCACAGTACCTTCTCTCTAATCCACCTATTCATCTATAAATCCTTTGCATCCGGGTCTCTCTCTCTCTCTGCAAGAGAAGAAAGAATAAATTAAAAAATGCATTCGAACACAATCGAATTTCAAGTTACTCCATTCTTTTTATTCCCGCGGATGGTTCCGGCATCAGCCGATGACGGAACACAACATGGACGTTCATAAGTTAAAAAAGGGGAAAATAAAAAAAGATAAAAGGACCGAGGGTGGAAAGCCGACAGCGTCTAAATCGAATGACAAATCCCCGATGAGGGTGGTCTGGAGCGTTTCTCTGCAGGCGACTCACGTTCCAGCTTAATCTGGCGCGATCCGTTCCCTTTCGTCTGGTAGGATATCGCTGAGCAGGGCATTGAATCATTTGATCTTTATTGGGTACGATTTCTGTTGCGAAGAAGACAGATTGAAATAACAAGAAATGTTGCTGGTGATGGAGACATCATTAGGAAAATTTGAGCCCACGCGTGTATAGGTCAGTCAGTGGAGCAACCACGGAAGGTAAGGGTTAGTGTCGCCTCCCCTCCGGAAATAAAAACTGACAGAAAACAAAGGTCCTTCCAGGGTTAAATTTCATGATTTCGAGGACACGAAAATTTCTTCCCCGGAAAAGAGAAAAGAAACTTGAGCCACGGGTGGTAATAAAGATCCCAAACTCTCGCTATATTTGCATAAAATTTTTTTTTAAATGTACTATTAGAGGAAATGCCTTTCCAACAGATGTCTTTGATATTGTGCCCCTTCCTTCTCCGTTAGAGAATTTTAACAAGTTCATTGCGGTAAACGCGTAAGAGATTTGTTTCAATTTAGCACTTTTCAATACATGTCTGACCACAAACTAATCATATCTGTTGTCGATAAGGTAGGTTTACATACGTCAGGGAGAGCTCGTTGGAAATTCTATGCCTGGTATTGTTCAGACATGATTCTATATTATACGTCAGATTGGTTTTTAACTTATAGCAAAACCTCAATAAGTCGTCACCCGAATAAGTGGTCACACCGGATTAATCATTTTTCTCTAGTCCCGAATAGCTCTTATACACAACAACGTAATTAAATCTTAGCGTAATCGTTGCTGGTTCAAATGATGATAGGATATCTAGTCATCGAGGAAAATATTTAAAAACAAAATAGGAGAGAGAACTCCGACCTGAGTCACACTTCCAGGGCAGTTTTACATCAAACAGTTGTTCAAATGGTAACATATCCCATGTGGGAACGCACCCAGAAGGTTCCAGGAAAATAAAGAGGGAAAGAGTTAATCACGGCGGTTCCTAGAACAACAGACATCATCTTACTTCAGTTCAAGGTACTGCAGATGATGAATTTAAAACTCTAATTTGCTTTAGTGAAGAATGTTCATTGTATGTTCATAGGACTAATACTTGTTCATAACACGTGTGTATGCAGGGGGGAGTGTTGAAGCTTAAATCATGTTTAAGTAAAGCTGAAAAGTTCTTTACCTTTTACATAATATATTATTTCTATCCATAAAATAAAATTATTTCTATTTTGTACTGAATATTACAAGTTAATTTGAAATTTGTGTAACAGTTTAATTAATGCATATTATGTGCAATTCCAATGTGTAGATCAGACATTAAACATTACTTTGCAATTGAAATGTTTTTGTCGGTGTTGCTAATACATAAATGAAAAAAATATGGGTTGGTAACTGTTCGTGCGAGATCCAGTTTCCCTTTTTTAACTTTAAAAGTCGATATCGTTCACATCTTATTCCCAAGGTTATAGGATAGAGGTGAATGAGGCCGAAAACATCCAATAAAATTAAGTCACTGGATAGTAAAACTGCATGGCCAGTCCTTATAAAAAGAAATGATAAATGATAAATAACAATAATTCGAACGACCTATCCGCTTGTTTGTTTGGCAAATAGGCCTTTCAGAAAAGCTCTTTTTATGCTGCGGTTATATTCGAACAAATAAAGCCTTTTAATTCTGTATGGAGGCGTTTGACTTTTTTGACTTTTGATTTTGTGGGGACAGAATATTGCATTCCTAATTTTGAATCTGGTATAAGCATAGTCGTTTGTCTAGACGCCACTTTGTCCCCCCCCCCCCGTCTCCCTTTTTAATTCAGGGATTTTCGAATAAAACCAGATATCTACTATAATCTTCAACGGACTGTGGGACCATGAATGACTGCTCATATGAGCATCATTGAAAAACAATTTCTCAGTTTAAAAATACCGCTACTGTTAATTTTTTACCATGGGAACGTTACATGTATGAGAGGATATACCTCCTGCGTCATATCCTTTCTATAAGTTAAGAAAAAATATGATAATGAGTTTTAAAATCTCTCTCTCCTGATTAAAGGTCATTTAGCAAAAGTTTTGAAAACTAAGACCTCATTTGGGAGAAGTAATCTAAGTTTTGAGGAGGGAGAATTCAAATAAAAAGTCATCGTTTGTATTTTAGGCTGCTGTGTACTAACCCTATTGGATTTGCTCACCTCAATGTTGACCTATGGAGAAAATATATCCAAGGATTGTTGACTTGGATTCAGAGATTTTTTAAAATTGTAATCTGTAACAGAGAAAAAAATTTTACACCTTGTGGAATTTTTCATTTTTTTTAAAATATGCAAATAATATTTTAAAATTTAAATTATTTTTTTTGGGGGGGAGGTAAATCTGGTATAGTGTGAATTAAACGCTCTTCAATTCCTTTGGTGGACGAAATTTATAAAATGAATTCTTTTGCAAGGTGCAAAAAAATTCAGGCTATGTGAAAATACCATTTTTATTGGATTATCAGCATTTATGTAGCTATCAATAGAAGACACATTTTCTCCACAGGTTAACACTTAGGTAGCGAATCCAGCAGGGTTAATACACAGCTGCCTTAAGGGCATGAGGAGTGAAAACATGTGTTATTCTTTTTATAAATCGAGAGAAAACTTTGTTCAGAGACTTCACATCACTATAGAAAATCGTAAGCCTGAAATAACTTACAATTCGGGATCTGACAAACTGGTTTTTTTTTTTTTTTTTTTTTTTTTTTTTTTTTTTTTTTTTATCACAACGGGAGATAAAACCTCCCTACTGGAAGCAAAATGCTCTGTGAAGTCAAAAGAATAATTAAAAGCTCCCACGCTGAGTACTAATTATGCGCACCAAACACTGTTTAGGATCAATTTTGATAAATGGAGCTCCATCTGAACGCAATGACATGTTTCCCACGAGGGTGGTCCCGAGCGATCCCTCCGCTCTGGGCGATTCATGGAACAAATCATCCCATTAGACCCCACGCTAGACATCTTTTGTCTGCAAAATATCATATTGTCCGATTGTGTGTGTGTGTATGGGGGGGGGGGGCTATGACGTTGATCTTTAGAGATTCTTTTGTTCTGGGTGGGCTTGGCAGATGCTAGTGACACGTAATGTAAATGTAATAGCTCAATTTACATCAAAAACACGAAGCAGATTTCAGCTGGTTTTTATCGTGCGATTAAGTCACCCCCCTCCCTTCGTAGTAAATCCTTAGGAGAGGGGAACTTTATCCCAGGAATTAAGTTGACTGCCACCACACTACTAACCCACGGAATGATGTAATTTGGTCTTTTTATCCCATCATATTTTGGTTGTTTTTCTTTAAAAAAATTCTCATTTTTATGAACAATAACTCTTCAATTAAAAAAAGCTGTTGTAGATAAGAAATGTGTTCTCGTTTTCAGTTCAAGATAGCAGGTTTTACATCCTGTATTTGAAATTTCGGAGATCATTAGAAGTTTCTGTTTCCTCGACATACTTTATTTTAAAACTTGTAGAAGACGCCTTTCGGGAGGGAAGGTTTGAGCGCACATTTCTTAAAATCGAAGACAGGATTCTACAAACTGAGCTATGACAGGAAATGTTATTTCCAGTGTCTTTCCTTCTCCTTTTTCCTCCTCCTTTTTTGAGGACAATGACACAGTACGTTTGCCTGGATACACACACACACACACACACCCATATATATATTATATGCGTGAGTGCTTTATGAATGTATGAAAATAGGTATGTATTTGATTTTCGATGACGAGGAATTTTTTTCCTTGAGGTATTATACTTAAACGCATTTTTAGTGGTCCACAATCTTTCTTTTCAGTGGTAGGGCTCCTAATGGAACGACCGCCTGCAAAGAATGAGGATCAAACTCGCGTCACAGAAGCCGACATTTTGCCAAAGAAATTATCCCCTTCATATGATAAAATGAAATCCAGTTTCCCTACATGGAGTGATTACTTTCGTTTCTTATACGTTTTGAAGACATATATGCATAATTATATATGTAATAATCCAAGGTGAGACCGATAAGTAAGGAGAATCCTCCTCCTTTCGAAAATTAAAAACAGCCCGACGTGTTGACACATGCGCATTGCGTTCATCCCTGTCTTACGTAAATTTTGCACTTCTTTTTTAAAATTTCTCTTTACGTGTATGTTTATGCTGTAATGTAACAGTATGTTAGCTATAACGTAACAGTTGGTAGTGCATTGGAGAAGAGAGTCAGTATGAAATTTTGTTTCAGATTGGGTAAAAGTGCAACGGAAATGATGCGAAATGCGTACGGAGATGAAGCTGTTTCAGTGATACAAGACAGTATTTCAGTGGTAGAAACGCTTTCGTGAAGGGCGCGAAAGCGTGGAGGATGAGCATCATTGTGGAAGACCGGTGATGAGCAGTTCATCGCCGAAATCGAAAAAATTCCGTTTTGAAAAATTAATGGTTAAGACAATGCTGATTCCTTTTTTCAACGCACAGGGATAAATCCGTAAAGAATTTGTTCCGGAAGGACAAACAGTTAATGCTGATTTTTCTGCCATGTTCTTCTCAAGCACATTTTGGCACCTATTCGTCGTCTGTGGCCGCAATTTGCCGCTGCTGGATCATGCAAGTGGTATCTTTTGCAGGATAATGCAATGCTTCATACTGCTAGGAGTGTGACACGATTATTCATCCTGCATTAGATTACTGAGTTCTCCCATCATCCATACTCCCCTGATCTGTCACCATCAGCCTTATTCCTGTTTCCAAGACTGAAATCGGCACTGAAAGGACACAGATTTGCAAACATCCAAGCTGCTGTTACCAGGGAACTTGAAGCAGTAGCAAATGAGGACTATTCCAGAAGTTTCCAACACTCGTATGAACGTTGTCAGAAATGCATTACATCCTGTTGGGAGTACTTTGAAAGAAAATAAGGTTATTTTTTTGCAAACATACGAGTATAATACTGTAATATTTTTGTGATCAGTCGCCTTACTTATAGCTCACATGTTGTATCTTTATATGCTCAGAACCACGCGATTGCATAAAGGATACTCATAATCACAGCCGAATTCATTGAATAAAATTAGAAAAACATTAAAATGAACAATAAAGCATCCTTCCTGGTTATATCAAGAGCAAGTTTCTTATGCAACCGACTTGGCCTACTGCTTAGTTTACATTTATCTTTTTACACAAATATTAATCCCTGAAAAAAATTAAGCCCCTTGCAATGAACCTGCGCGAGTGACAATATTGGGAGACTCTTAACATTATGGATGTAGTTGTTTATAACTTTACTAGCTCGCTAAACAGAGTCCCAAATCGCAGAGATTTGTGGGGCCTAACAGCACAGAAACAAAACCAGAAAGTGTGAACAGAGGCAAGCGCTAGATTTTATTTACACGAGAAAACTCGCATTAGAGGTGGATTTTGGAAAAAATTAAAAGGCGAAGGAAAATAAAAGGAAGACAGTATGGAAAAAAATATATTAAAGAATGTTGTGCATATAGAAATGGGAATTGAAAAATGAGGAATTTAGAATTCTGTACGTCAGAGGTAAACCATCATAAGTGAATTTTCTTCTGTGAATTTTACCATTTTTCAGGAGAGCTTTGTGATGATTTCACAAGCTCTCCTGAAATGCGAGTTTTCCTCTAATGCGAATTCACCTGTCATCAGGACTTACATATGCGATAGTTTTATAAGTCTATATTTCACCCACCATCTTGTTTTGCATATAGGACAGTTTTCCTCAAAGAAGCTCCATCCAAAAAGAATCACATACAATAAAAATATCGAAAATGAAGAAAATTCACTTATGATAGTTTACCTCTGATGTACAGAATTATACATACCGTATAAAATATACAGTTTTGAGCATAACATTTATTATTTTATCAGTTTTGTAGTAAACTCAATGTCACTTATGCGAAATTAATTTTCTTGCACAATTTTGGGGCTTATTAAATGAAAACTAGTAGTTTGGCTTATTTTTTCTACCTTTTATATTTTTAAAAACTGCGTTTTTAAAACTTGAGTTAATTTCTTTTTAAAGAATTTGCTGAATTACCAAATTCTTAGTTGAACGACGGGACATCGTTAAATACAGATTCAACAGCGTATATTTTTTCTATTGCCAATCTATTTTTTATCTGTCTTTTTACACAAAATTTATAGACCTTTAACTAACTACCTACTGTTTTATTTACTATCTAATTACTTGTGAGATTACCAAAAATGTTAAAACGTCTGCCATATAAAAATTGCAGGGAATAGTATAAAAATACAAAAAAAGTAATAATTGATAACAACTCACGAAAACCGAAACAACGCTATCGACGAAAGTGAAAAAAATAATTTAAAAAATAATTATTCAAAGTAATTAACTTTTAATAC
This sequence comes from Dolomedes plantarius, assembly GCA_907164885.2. Taxonomy (NCBI): domain Eukaryota; kingdom Metazoa; phylum Arthropoda; class Arachnida; order Araneae; family Dolomedidae; genus Dolomedes; species Dolomedes plantarius. The sequence continues at coordinate 146,369,943 of OU015496.1, forward strand.
AACTCATTATCTTCAAAATATAAAAAAAAATTCGAGCTGGCTCGAAAGAAGCTCGTAATTATATTCTTCGTGGCATTTTTGAATTCCTCGACCATCAATAAGAATCCAATTTCCTCTTTTGCACGTTAATGACATTTTTCAAACCGAGGTGCTGACAGTTAACGTAGAGCAAACCGCGACCACGTAATTTCCAAATATTAGACCTGTAATTAATGATACGGGCGCACTATTTTAGACAGCGCTCTTTTTTCCTTGTTTTAATCTCATGTCGGCAGATATCTAATTAAAAAGAATAGAATACACTGCCACGCGTTGTTATGAAAATATTTTCGGAGATTGGCGCAGGCATAAAATAAGGAACGTAATCGATGGCATAAAAAGGGGGCAAAACAGGTGTCTTCAATCCTTTTTACTAATACCACATGCATACAAATGATTAATCAGGCTATTATTTAATAAAAATAAAATTATAAAATCGGCAAAATGGGCTCTGCTTTTGAATAGTGATTTATATATTTTTTTAAATCTTCTTCTACTGCACGTAGCGTTACCGATGTGAAACAGAGGAGATTAATGATATAATTTTCAAGCAATGTCATATTATCCTACAATTAAATTTAAATTAAAAATTGTTAATTTGTAGAGAAATTTCAATGCTTTCTCAGTTGAAATTTCACACGCTGTAATTCCAGAAATACTATTGTGTAATTATATTAACAGAGCGTTATATCTCTGTTTGCAGTGTAAAGAGTGTCAAGTCCAAAATCGTAGTTTTGAGAAAAACGGGATTGAAAGAAAGGCTTTTGTAAAGTCAGTTTTTAAAGTTTAACTTTTAAACTTTTTTTTAAAGTAAATTTTTCCAATTTTATTTTTGTTGAGCAAAGAGTGTTAACCTTTTCCTTACGGGATGGGATAGCATGTATCCCAACAATACGGTTCGAAGAATGTATATATATATATATATATATATATATGAGGGTAGGCTGAAAAGTAATGCACACATGCTTGTAGAGCGCAAACAAAAAGAAATAGCGAGATCGGGCAAAAAGAACATTAAAGTACAATTCTTAAGCTTCAAAATGATATATTTATTTTTCAACATAGTCACCATTAAGGCTAACACATTTCTCCCAACGTGTAACAAGCTTTCTCATTAAGTCACTGAAAAATTCTTCCGACTTTTCTCGAAACCACGACTTGACAGCTGCCTTCACCACATCGTCCGAAGTGTAATGATTACCCTTTAGGTCTCTCTTGAGTAGAGGAAAAAAATAAAAATTGCAATGCGCAAGATCGGGGGAAAAAGGAGGGTGTGGAATTGGTTCAAACTTTAGGTTTCGCAGAACCTTTCCTGTCCGAAGCTGTTCTCGCCTGTGAGACGGCGTGGTACCCATCGAGCACAGATTTTACGGTATCCCAATCGTTCTATAATGAAGCAGAGACATTCCTTGGACACTCCATTATGGTTTGCGATACGCATTTTAGTGATTCGCCGGTCATTTTGAATCAAATCGTTTACGAGTTTGCGATGTTCATGGTCTGTGGCAGTGATCGGACGTCCGTTGCGTGTTTCATCAACAATTATGGCTTTTCTAGGCTCGAAACCACGAAATTTTATTACCCATCGATTTACAGTACCCCTATCAACAGCATCGTCATCTTAAACAGCCTTTAAACGAAGATGAATCTCAGTAGGACTCACTTTTTCAGCTGTTAAAAATTCGATAACAGCGCGCTGTATAACTCGCCGTTGACATAGCACTAGAACACGTCTCCATACTACCGCTTTTCAAAATACACAGGATGAACGCAACGATTTCAAACCTGCGCATGCATATTGAGGAGGGATGGAACTTCCAAATGCCACTTGGCGCTGTTTTGAAGGTCATTTCGTTCGCGCTCTACAAGCATGTGTGCATTACTTTTCAGCCTACCTACGTATATATATATATATATATATATATATATATATATATATATATATATATATATATATATATATATATATATATATATATATATATATATAATTAAAATTTAAAAAAAAATTCAGGTAGTTTCTTGTAACGAAACTATCGCGGGTTATTAACGTAGGATTACTTATCGTTGCTTACCTCTTTTGTATGTATATATGTATGTATATGCTATGTATATATGTATCTATCTATCTATCTCTCTCTCTCTCTCTCTATATATATATATATATATATATATATATACACACCCTTAATGGCCGTTCTTACAAAGGGGGTATGAAATTTCCCGTTCTAAAGAGGGAATCGAAAAAATGGGCCCCGTAGGCTAAAGGTTAAGTCCTTGATTTGGATATAACACTAACATGTACGTGTTTAACACTAACATGTTCGTGTTTTGTTTCACATATCCCAAATTTTCCCTGATGAATAAAAATATTTGTGAGTGTAATTGGACTTAGCTTTCTGTACCCTGCAGTAGCCTTTGATTTTTCAAACATGCCTGGTTTGATAACATACTTTAGCCCATTTTGGCCTTAACATCCTTTGCACAGCAAACACAGATATATGATGTACTTAAACGGAGGATCAGTGCAGGATTTAATAAGGAGGAAACCTGTCCGTAATAAAAAATAAAACGAACAGAATTATGATTAATAGTTTTCTGTTAAATTGATAACTTTAATCGGTAAAAGTAAACAAAAATTAAACTCTTTCAATAAGGGATTACAAAGAAATGAGAATAGTAGCATTCAGTATTTATATTGACTGTATTACTAGTTTTCTCATTTTAAAAATTACTACATCTTTGGGTTCCCAGTTAGCTTTCGATCTCTTAAAGGGGCTTAAGAACACAAAACTCTTCTAGAAAATAATAAAACTTTTTCTCGGGGATAAAAATCTTATAGAGCTTTTTGAATCAAATAGTATAAACCAATTGTTCCTACGATGATTACATGCTCAGACAAAGCATTTTTATGCTGTACTGCCCATGCGTACTCCGTTGTACATCTGTTTTTTAGGTCTGTTAATTCTCGGAATGGAAGTCATCATAATTTAGCATATTTTAAAGTCATCATAATTTAGCATATTTTATTTTATGTATAATCCCTTGCAAGGCCATTTCTATGAAATTTTCTTTTGTTCTCTATACATTAAACTGTTTTCAGGATTTTTGATTTAGTTTAAAAATCTAAAAATATTTTCAGATATTATGCATATACATAAACAAACACACACACACACACACACACACACACATATATCATACATATATATATATATGTGTGTGTGTGTGTGTGTGTGTTTGTGTGTGTGTGTGTGTGTATGTATGTGTGTGTGTGTGTTAGTTACGGCCAAAGTCCGAAGTCTGGCCACTTCTAGTATTGGCCGAGTCATTTAGCGAAAGCCCAAAATAATCGAGAATTTGCGACTACCTCAGGCTTAGGTCGGCGAATTCCCGATGCGCCCGGAAATCAATGACCAGTTTGAGAATTACCGCCAAAAAATGTCTTTTTCTCTTTGATTTTGAAGGGATTTTTTCTACTTTGACTAAACTAAAGGGATTTCAACAGTGGTAATAATATGAGTTAGAACTAGTACGATTAACTCAAGTTGCTGCATGATCCACTCCTCAAAACTTCTAGCTTTGGCCACTTTTTCTTGGGCAATTCGAGAACTGACCATTGATTGTCGGGCGCATCGAGAATTTGCCGATCAAATCTCGAAGTAATCGTAAATTCTCGATTATTCCGGGCTTTGGCCAAGTGACTTGGCCAATGCTAGAAGTGGCTAGTCACCGTGAACTGGCCAGACTTCGGACTTTGACCGTAACACACGCACACACACACACATATGTGTATATATATATATATATATATATATATATATATATATATATATATATATATATATTGTAAGAATCCGTTACGACCTTTCAGAATAAATCACCCAGACAGCCGGACCTCCCACAGCAGGTTACCTGCGAACAGTTCTATCGATCATCGTCAAGGTGTCTGGAAGCAGAGAATGGGGTTGCGGCCCCTGGGAAGACGTAAACTAATGACTATTTCGACGTGAAATAATGATTTTCAGATCAGCTGATTTATAAGAGCCGACCACATGGCTTCATTGTCAAGTGAATCACAGCCAACGGACATGACGTCACAAATTGTGCCAGCCAACCTAAACATTTGCAGTCACATGACCGGAAGCACGTTTGCCAACGCCGGGAGAAGAAATCCAGTTTTTGGACAGACTTGGTCGAGACTCTCATCTAGAGAGCACCTTTCGTCTACGTTGTCCTGGAGCGACCGACTTCATACTGAACTTTATTTTTCAGAGCAGCCCGCTCGAAGCTTCTCGTCAACTAATACTTCACCCTGAAGTATAGCTATCTCAGAGCATCCTGCTCTACAGGCTTCTGTTAGCACGTTACTTCATCAAGAAGTTATCTTCATATTTCAGAGCAGCCCGCTCTATAAGCTTCTCGTGAGTTATAATTGTCCTTACGAAGTTATTCTATTTTCAGAGCTGTATGCTCTAGAGGCTGTGTACCGAACTTCTAGTTCCGTTGTGAAATTACTTGCCGGCATCTTATCATCGAAATTATTTGGTTATTATGAAGGGCAGTTCCCTCTATGTCTAGAGGTAGATCAACATTGTAAATAGTGTAAAAAGTTTCGGACTAAAATTTAATAAAACTGTAATTTAATGTAGTAGACTGACTCTGAACATTTTTAGCTACCCGGAGTCTGAAGTTATCACGATATATATCGCTCACTCCTTTCAACAATATCATATCTCAGAGAACAAGATTTTCCAGGAGAGTGATTTTAAAGTTTAAAAGTACGTTAAAATGTATTGAAAATAAATTTTTATTCTGCTCTCTAGCGGCTAAATTTTAAGCGGTGAGATATGATGATCTTGCAGGAATATATACTCTTTAAGGGAATTCTGAAAACAGGCATAACTAAAAATCGCCAATTTTCGAGATATGACGTTGTTGAAAGGATTGAGCGATAATATATATATATATATATATATATATATATATATATATATATATATATATGTATGTGTGTGTGTGTGTGTGTGTGTGTGTGTATATATATATATATATATATATATCACTCTAAAAAATATTCATACTTTTTAGAAGGAATTAAAAATTTATGACTAACATCGTTGTTAATCCTGAAGATAAATTATATTGAAACTTCTGTATGAAAAAAACCGAAAAAAATATGCAAATAGAGCTATTGGTAAACATATATCAAAAACTGAACACGGCTCTAAATTTTGAATTTTAAGCATTTTTAAGACATAAAATTTTTAATTGTCCGGGCAGCCTCTAAAATATCATAATGATCTTTATTTAAGGACTCCTTTGACAAAAAAAATCAATAAATAATGAGTATAAATAAAAGAAATGTAATTAACACAGAGTCCCGGTGTTAAAAGATATCAGTTTTCCTCTTAAACTAAGAGTGCTTGGTAACTTCTAAGGGTCTTATAATAAGAAATGAAACTCAGTATTTCAAATAACAAACGTAAAATTTATTACCAATCTGCTTGAGCGTACAGCTAAAAAGGATGAAGAAGTTTCATTAAAAGTTTAAATCTAAGGTCGAAAACTAGAACAAAATAGTGCAGATTAAAAATATACAGAATACTTAATTAGACTCGTAAAAAGAAAACTAATCTTTGACGAAGTAAAATACACAGCATTCTTTGTTGATGGTTTGACTTAATCAGTCTGACCCTGTAACAGAAGCTAGACTTTTAAAGACTCGTTTCAAATTCGCGTCTGTGTCGTAGAAGTTTGGATTTATGAGCAAAAACTTTAAGAAGAATGAGAGTGTTTCTGTATGTCAATTTAACGTGTGAGTGAAGAAATCGGCACATAATCCTCGAGAACTGGTTGTTTTCAATGGGAGCACTGTATAGGCGAACTAACTCCACCCCCTGGTGCAATCTCAATTTTGACCGCTCACCCCCAGGGGTGACATCTGTGGGGCTCGTACATTCTCCTACCCTCTCTGACTTCATATAAGGACTTTCTGGTCTACGGATTTAACGTGCCTATATCTGGCCTGGGCACAAAGGTATCTTAATGGAATTTTTCAGGATTCCAACCGAACAGTCCCAGTCCCAACCCAATGTCATCACTAGGCTACCTCAAGCCCACAAGAATGAAAGTATATATATATATATATATATATATATATATATATATATATATATATATATATATATATATATATATATATATGACAGACGTTGGATTTTCGCCTGCTATAAAATGTCAATTTGCAGTCATCATTTCCAGCAATGTCGTTGGCGAGTGGAAGACACGTAGAACAAATAATCAATCTATAAGTTGAATCAGTTAGTTTATTTCTTCTTTAAGAAAACCTCGCTCGAAACCCTTTTTCCCTAGATTGCCATTTTCGAAACTCGGCAACGCCGAGGTGAGGGGCCGCAAGCAGCGAGCTCCCAATTTAATCTGCGTAATTCTCTGTTCTCATCAGCGCGTCCCTCTTTATCGCGCATGTCCAAAGTACCCCATGGTAATTTCTGGAATAGTCTTCTGTTTACGTAAGCATTAATTTTCGCGCCAAACCCTGTACATCAAAAATAGATATCCTTAATGGAACTTTGCGAATCGAGGTCATCTTCCGAAACGGGGAAAAACCCGTTTTCCCAACGCGTTTTACCAATGATTTTAATGTTAAATTTGATTATTCTGAGGCCCCCTTTTAAATTTAGTTAATGTTTTGACATATATATATATATATATATATATATATATATATATACACTGCTCAAAACAATTAGGAGACCACATGGTTTTAACGAAATTACGCAAATACTTACACAGATAAGTAACATAAAATAAATCATCCATAATTTAAAGCCTAGCAGGAAACAGAATAAGAAAACTTTATATGCAAATCAAAGTTCATGATGTCAAAAACCAGAAAAAGAACATAAGGACGGAAAACGGGATGTTGCAGAAACGCCTGTTTCACTGCCTTAACTGTGAAATTCGAATGCTCAGTTATTCTTTTTGAGAAAAGGTGACTTGAAAATGTCTCAACAACGTGATTTACCGGAATCCATGGTAATGACGTATTATAGGCAGACTTGAATCCGGGCAAACACAACGTAGTGTCGCGGAAGCTGTTGGAGTCGCCAGAAGTGTCGTTGCAAGGCTGTGGAATCGATTCCAAGAAACAGGGAATGTTAGACGTCGACCAGGGCAAGGTCGGCCACGCGCCACTGCAGCAACTGATGGCCGGTATATACTGTTAACAGATCGTCGAAACAGAACAGACAATGCTACTCAGCTGCAAAGACAGTTGCTCTTGGCAACAGGACGAAGGGTGTCCAGCCAAACAGTACGTAATAGGCTTCATCAGGGAGGTATCTATGAACGTAGGCGTAGGCCAGTGGTCTGCATTCCGCTGACTCACGCCACCGTGCGGCCCGAAGAAGATGGGCTGCTGAACATCGAGATTGGGAGCAACATGATTGGAGCCAAGTGCTGTTTACAGACGAGTCCCGATTCAATCTGGAGTGTGACACCCGACGTGTTTTGGTATGGAGGGAAAGGGGCACTCGAAATAACCCCACATTCGTTCGTGAAAGGTCACAATACAGACGAGTTGGTTTTATGGTATGGGGTGGAATCAGCATAGGTTGACGTACGGACCTGCATATCATTCGGAATGGCACTTTGACGGCCCGAAGGTATGCAGACGAGATACTGAGACCTCATGTCATACCTTATGCTGCAGCCATTGGATATTCCTTTGTTTTCCAGCATGATAATGCCAAACCGCATACAGCTCGTCTTGTGGAGAACATGCTTGAAGCTGAAACAATACAGCGTATGGTATGCCCAGCGTGCTCTCCTGACCTGAATCCAATCGAGCATGTTTGGGACATGCTCGGACGACGCATTGCTGCGAGACCAAGCCTCCTTTTACTCTCCGAGACTTGGAGATTGCACTTATTGAGGAGTGGAACAGTATTCCCCAAAGTCTTATCGATAACATCATCGCATCCATGGAAAATAGGTGTGCAGCAGTCTTAGCTGTTCGAGGAGACCACACGCCATATTAAAAATCTTGCATCATTTCTAAACAATACTTTTTTTTATCGTTTACATGTAACCAAATTGTTGCCCTAAATCATCTTTTCATGTTTTTTCCATATTTTCAAAGAACTAAAGCTTAATTACAAATTTTTTACATCTTTTTTTCTGTATTGCGCATTGATACGCGTGTACTATCCATTTTATGCCAATACGTGGCTGTCTCGCACGGTTTTCTTAACTTCTTTGCTTGCTCCCCTAATTTTTTTGAGCAGTGTATATATATATATATATATATATATATATATATATATATATATATATATATATATATATATATATATATATGTGTGTGTATATATATATATATATATGTAATACAGCGTACATCACGGGGATTCCTGAATGCTGGTAAATACAGGATATGTGAATGCATCAGTTCGTAGTCATGGAGGTGGAGACATTCGCAGTTGGGCAACACAGATGGAATGAGCAGAACTACATACACTGTGGAGATCCAGGGAAGAGACGCACGAACAGTAAATGGATTTATTGTTGAAGTGTGATGACGACATTACGCGGCACAAGAGATTTTAACAATAGTAACTGTACGTCTTGTAACTGGATAACTAGGCACAAATATACGGTATGACAATATCGGCATAGGAAACCAGCCGGAGCTTGAATATGCTTGACATCAACTGAACAGTAACAGCATATTTAGAAAGAGACACGCGGTGATAGAGCAACACAGGACGAGACATCGCGGATATACAAAAGCATACACGGGACAACATCAATATACGTGCACAGTCATGAAAAAAGCCGCGGATAACCCTTGCTCTCGCTTTTACGAAGGATTCAGGACCATCTACACCAGGTGGCAAAAAACTTCTAATTGGTTATCGGTGACCATCTGACCTCGTGCGACAGAAATCGTATGATCTATCGGAAGGCGCGAGAAAACTGGTGATGTTGAATCATCTTGTTTTCTAAACAACTGTTACTGTTTGGCAAGTGCGTTAAAGGACAATTTAGCTGGCTAATTCGTTTATCCTTAGGTCATAATTTGAAATAGGGGGCTATACTTTATTGAAACGTTAACGGGAACATTTAGATTAGGCATTAATTAATAAAGGTGTAACGTTATTATTACTTACTTACTTGCTTACTTACACACACACACACACACACATATACTATCTATATATATATATATTATCATATACTGGGTGCAATTCGTCTTCACTGCCCAGTCTATTTCGATAGCGCGCCGAACTATGGCTAATTCCTAGCCACCCGGTTCCCTCAGAAATCACCGAGAATACGCTGGATTAAGGAACGTAAAACAAGCACCTTTATTCTTTAGCGAATTTACATATTTACATTAACTCCATATGAGTTTTGCACCTCCAGTGCATGCATGGCCTCCAGCCAAATCAATTAATTCACCAAACAAATCGCGATCACCTCCACGTGGCTTCTCCGCACACGTAAACTCAGGTCCGAGACAAAATCGACCTCCACCGGACCACTGTCTCTCTCTCTCTGTCTTGTCACGACGCTAGCTTGCTCTCCCCTGCCCAGACGAACACCAGTCCAAAACCGGTTCCCCTGCATACCTCCGGAAACACCTCCAGCAAACCATTTGCACATCCGGTCCTGGTTGTCATCTGTTTACCAGAGAGCTGGCACGCCTCTTGACTGATTACCTGGACTCGCCTCTGGTAACCATTCAAAACTGAAAAGAAACTCCACCAAATTTTATATATAATATACCGGGGGTTAAGCAGAGGGCCCGCCGCCATCACAGCTCCTCCCCCCTTTAAAGGCTTTTTTATACATAAAAAAGTCTAATGGAAAGTTCGGTAGGTCCCTTTAGGTATGCCCACCCGAAACACTTCCAAAGAGGTCAATACCATTTGGCTTTCTTCAGCCCTAACTTCCTAGAGTCAATTTCAGCCTACTTTAGAAATTTCCCTCGAAAATGCCCTAAACTGCACTCAGTCTGGGACACATCATTCCTAAACCTGCACTCCGAATACTTTTCGAGAGTGAAAAACATTAATTCAATTTCCAGTAAGATATGCAGATATTCATTACACTGATATTACATTAGCTAAACACATAATAAATTCATACATGATTAAGACAAACAAAATACTCCTAATGCACTAAAAAACTTACGTTAACAATTTCATACTGAAAACAACAAAAACATAGCCTCAAGGCCATTCTATCTGCAGATAACCTTCTCGGTTCAATTATAAATTAAGGGCGTTAGCACCCGTACCTTTCGGCCAGTCATAGCCGACAACGTAACCTAACTTGTTTAGCTTCTATTTGCCAACAAATTAAGCACTTTCATTTAACATATTTTAGCATAGGTAGTACAACAATACATTACTCTAATCTTAACTTAATTACAAACATTACCACAATTTCGACCATATTTCAATTATCGACTATATCTTAACCTAGTTGCAATAACATGAAACAAAATATTACTCAAAGACACATTAAACAAAGAAACATTACTCAAAAAAAACACAGTTAACACAACATACATTGATCACAACATTAACCAATTAAAAATTTCACAATTGCTGTGTAAACTTCTCTAAAAGCAAAAACACATCATCGTGGATAACGATTACCAAATATAGTGGACAAAATTAAACTTATATTTCTTACTAAATATTAGTTATGAAATTCTTACTATTTCATTAAACATTCGGCATTCCAAGATCATTATCTATTCGACATTCAGTTGGTCCTGTAACCCACGGAACATAATTTCTCCTACCCAAACGCGCGACTCAATCGGCCTGTTTCCACTCGATTGGCCAGGAAACCGAAACTCACAGTTGAGCCCACATTTATTTCTACACTAGGATTCCACAATTCCACGTCATTTCCTGACATAGAGTCATAACAAATTAACTCGTTTGGTTCCTTTTCTAACAATAACAAAATTGTATTGCAGTATATTAATGACAGTCTTTCTGAGGCCTTCCACCGGCTTACACAAAAAGCGTCTTAGGACCTTTCGCCAAAACAAAATCATTATGCTAATTGATCACAAACGTTATACTAATTGAACATAATGAAATATACCTAATTTGCCTAAATCCATTCTCAAACTATGTGGTCATGTTTTACCAACATATATGCACATTAAATTTCACAAAAATCAACACATAAAATATTATACACTACAATTTACTCAATTCAACTTTCTGGTATAAAATCATACAAAAAAAAACAATACACATAATTCTTACACATACATTTTTGGGTCACTGTTTCACGCAGCATTAAATTATCCCTTGACCCTCAAAATCTCATCTGAGAATTTAAATTTTCCCAAACTTAATTCCCTTAAATTTGGAGTTAACCCTCCTCGTAGCATCCCGCTTACGCTGAATTTTCGTGGAAACCCTGTCACACGACCCCCTAAATTCATCCTGTCTATTAATCTTCGCCCTCGCGAATATTTGCAACTTTCGGTTTTTCATCAGTCTCCCGAAATTGCTAGGCTGCCCCTCTGAGCACCTCGTACCCATTTTCATTTTGAATTTAACAGTATGTCGTCCTTCCCTAAATTTCTTTTTGAACTTGACAAAACCCTGGCGTCCCGTCTTTTGACTATGCTTTACGCAATTCGGTCTGCCTCTAGCTAACGGACATTTCTCCTTAGTTTTGCCCAAGCCCAAAACCATTTTAAACTTCGCTTTCTTGCGCGTTATTCCACTCGCCTTTCCGCGGCGATGTTTAGTCCTTATCACTACCGGATGTAATTTCCCTTTGAACTTGTTACAATGGAGTATCCCAATCTTAGGTAACCTCCCTCTCAAAATGTTCCTACTCGGAAACGCTGTCCTTCTATTTTCTGCAGGGTTTATCTCTCCCTCAGCTGCATTGTTTAGGTTTCCCCTAAATTCCGTCAAAATCTGACCATCCATTTTAGACGAACTTTCGACCCTTTCGCGGTCCGTGTTTTCCTGAATGCCATTGTCTAATCCCCGGGGAGCAATTTCTAAACCGTCTCTCGGCTCAACTTTTTCGACTACATTCATCAAATCCTGACACACACTTATAGTCCCTTCCCCTTGAAAAGAACCTGATGAATGGACTCTCGGACAAAGGTCCATCCCCCTGTGTGTGCGGTCAGTTACACATAACTCGAGATTCAAATCCCCTAAAACATCGGCTGACTCAACGAAACTAACTTTTCTCACTTCGAGCTCACAAATGTTAGAGTCGCTTTGAGACAATATTTCTCTTTTATCTAGGCTACTTTCTTCACACAAATCTACATTCATTTTCCCACATGCCTCTACATGCGTGAATTTGCGGAGCGAGTTATCTATTTCCCTCCTATCTGGGCTAGTTTCCTCACACAAATCTACATTCATTTTCCCCACTGTTTCTACATTCACGGATTTGCAGAGCGAGTTATCCATTTCACTTCGATTTCCTACACCCGAATTTAAGCTTGCTTGCTCAATTACAAAGGTTTCCTTATTTTCCCACACTTCCCTCGAACTGCTCAAAGAATCTCCGGCAACCAACTGGCTACAGAATTCCTTATTTTTAATTTTGCCTCGAGTACTCGCGCTTCCGAAATTCCCAGCTTCCACCTCGCTGAAATTTCCCAACACATTCTCTACATTTTTTTCTCTACCCAGAGATTTAACCTTTTGCTCTACGCAAATTTTTCCCTCAATTTGACTTTCGACACTTTTCTCAATTTTAGTGACTCCGGCCTTCCTTATTAAACCTCTACTTTCTCTATAGGAATTTACAGCCTGTAATTTTACCCTCAGGTACTCCAATTCCCCCGATTTAATAAATCTAGTTGATTGATCTAAAGCATATTTCGCCTCACAGTCTAGGTCGTATTCTAGTCTCTCGAAGATTCCTTTATCATGTCTCACAAAGAATTCTTTATTCGACTCGAAAACCTCGAAAATATTGTCTATTATGGCTTTCTGACTAACGTCTAAACTTTCTCTCTTTCTTATCAAAGCTAATTCATAGGCCCTATTCAATTGCTCATACTTCTCTTCCCAAATTTTACTCGCTTCTCTTTCTTTCTGTTCTAGAATTCCTTCTAGACACGCCTTGGTCCCTACTTCACTGTAATTTTCTGCTCCAATGATTCGTCGGACAATTACTATTTTTTTATCATTTATCGACGCCTCAACGTCCAAATTATCGGCCAAAGCCACAAGAACAATTTTAGTCTGTCTAATTAGAAGAACTTCCATTTTTCCAAACTAAAATATTTACCACAGTATTCACAGAAATCACAATATCTTATTTCTAACCTAATGCCGTACACTCAATACATTCACAGAAATACACATGTAATTTCACTTGCCCTACTTAACACAGAAATATAGGACAGGTACTAGATATAACGACACTAAATATTGTCACCTTTGAGTTTTCACTTATACACATAAACTGGTACAATTAATCACAAGCAATCCTATCAAATTTCATAACAATAGCTAGAACATATATCACAATATATTATCAAACATTTAAAAGAAACACATATGTATCACATTATCTTATAGCATAAAACACTCAAATTGCTTATACACTTCTAGAATAACACTAATACAAATATACTATTTCAAATCAGCGTTTTGTCCCACACTGAGTACTTTCCTGTGCACCAAGGCACTGTGCTGTTTCCTACAAACACTCGCACAAATTCAATTCATTAAACACTTTCTATTTAATAAACCCAAAAGAAAACACTTTTCTTCTTTTTTTCCGCACAACACGTGCCCGTGAGATTCCCTGTGGATTTACTCACAAAGTTTTGAATAACCAAAATCACTTTTAGAAAAAACTAACTACTAATGTCTACTAAGACTACTACATTTACCCGATCTCTATCAGGATTTCACACCTGTTCTTCTCGAACAAATTTTCACTAAACCTTCACTGGTTTAACTTTCGGACTTCTCAAAGAAGCGTTGAAATTATCTTTCTAAATCCCCTGAATTATTAGACTAATTCCAACCAGTCACTAATTCCAACCCCACAATTTACTACCCCTCGACAATTATCGCGCAGACCTCTTTGGAAGATTTCAAATGAGCTTACCTTTCCTGCTGTCGCATCCAGCTGTACACGCTGATCGAATTTTCTTGCACAGGTTCCACTTCTTCTGAACAACTTGCGTCTGGCTACACGTCTCGGCTGCTAGTATTTTCCGCAGGTTCTAGTTGACTGCTTGCATCGGCGGATTCCCTTGGCTATCCTCGCCAGTACCGCCACTGCTTCACCTCCTCCGTGGATCCTCACGTATTTCACAAACACATACGTAGAATTCCTCCGCTGCCACCAGCTATCATATACTGGGTGCAATTCGTCTTCACTGCCCAGTCTATTTCGATAGCGCGCCGAACTATGGCTAATTCCTAGCCACCCGGTTCCCTCAGAAATCACCGAGAATACGCTGGATTAAGGAACGTAAAACAAGCACCTTTATTCTTTAGCGAATTTACATATTTACATTAACTCCATATGAGTTTTGCACCTCCAGTGCATGCATGGCCTCCAGCCAAATCAATTAATTCACCAAACAAATCGCGATCACCTCCACGTGGCTTCTCCGCACACGTAAACTCAGGTCCGAGACAAAATCGACCTCCACCGGACCACTGTCTCTCTCTCTCTGTCTTGTCACGACGCTAGCTTGCTCTCCCCTGCCCAGACGAACACCAGTCCAAAACCGGTTCCCCTGCATACCTCCGGAAACACCTCCAGCAAACCATTTGCACATCCGGTCCTGGTTGTCATCTGTTTACCAGAGAGCTGGCACGCCTCTTGACTGATTACCTGGACTCGCCTCTGGTAACCATTCAAAACTGAAAAGAAACTCCACCAAATTTTATATATAATATACCGGGGGTTAAGCAGAGGGCCCGCCGCCATCACAATATATATATATATATATATATATATATATATATATATATATATATATATATATATACTAGACACCTAAAAATAATCTTTTGACCAGCTAGGAATCGTGGTACTTTTATAAAGCTTTTAAATAAATAACATTCTTCATGATATTGCCTAGTTAGTAATTTAGAGGCTCGGTTCAAATTAGCATCTGTATTTTAGAAGTCTTCATCTCAGCGCAAAAACGTTGACAGAAGATTGCAGACATATGAAAAAAATATAGTCGTCAATCACCTGAGGAAAAAAATAACCTTTAAAGAAACTGAATTCATGGTATTTAAAAAAAAAAATTAAATATATGACAACCATACGATCAAAGTTAGTCACTTAGAGACTCGTTTGTAATTTTTGTCTGCGTTTTAGAAGACTTAATCTCAGAGAGAAAACTTTTTTAGAGGAACAGAGTCTTAAATAAATTGAATACACGTGTAGATTATTGTGTTATGTCATAATTTTTCAAAAAATAGTTTTTTTTCTATCTTTCTTACATGGATGAAGGTGCTGTGTCTCATAGGATAAATGAATAACCAATAAGTATAATGGTTCTCAAGATTTATCAATGGATATTCAATGATACTATGGAAGAGATAGACATATGACACTTTTATCCATGAAAAAGAAAAAGAAAAAATCTACTTTTTTAAAATTGTGACGTAACACCTTCAACCACTAATGTCTTCAATTCATAACTGAGTTCATGGTGTTCTTAATCCTTCAGTTGGAAGAAATTTCATCATGTGACCAAGTTAGTCACTGAGAGCAGTGATGCTCAAACTTTTTTCGATCGCGAACCACTTTCTTTCAATAAAAACTTTCACTGGACCTCCACGAAAATTTTTGATAGAAGAAAATTTTTTTTAAAAACTTGGGAAAATGTTAACAAAAAATAGGAAAAAAGGCCAATTTTGATGAATTATTTTAAAAATCAATGACCTGTAGATTTCGAGTTCATATTTACTTTGCATAATGACAGTTTAAAAATGTCTGGCTTACCACCTGCACACGTTTTAAGCAAAGCTCACATGACTAAAACTTCATACTTAAATATTAATATGTATTTATATTTCATTTATGCAAAAATTAACAAAAATCGAAAAAGAGCTTGATATCAAAATAACGAGCTTCGTATTCAAATTAAATTATTGGCCCTGAAAGGGTTATACCTTTAGAAAAGAAAAAAACAATCGATACCCTTTCTATTTTAGTCCAAAAAAGTAAGTATATTTTTGCTGATGGAGTTTTAATTGTAAAACTGTATGACATCTTATTTAAAAATACACGTCATATATTTTTAACTCATGAAAAAATAAAAAAATATCGAAAATACGTTATATTAAAAAATTTTAAACATGATTTTTAATTAAATATTTCGATAGGATGTAAATTGATTTCTAACTATCTCCGACCCCTGTAATTTTTTTCTCTACCCACAGTTTGCGCATTACGGACTTAGAATTTCCAAGTGTGTTTTAGAAGTCTCAATCTAAGAGCGAAACCTCGACAGGATAATATGGATAAAAGACAGAGGTTGTACAACTAGAAAAAAAGAGATCTGGCGTGAATGAGGATTACCAGTGACTCGTAAAGGTATTTGAAAGCGTCAAGTGGACATATCTCTCATCACAAAACCTGTTCGTGGGTGCATTTAAATAACCTTTTTTCTTTGTAATTCAGTGGAGAAATAAAAACGGTGTACAAAATCACCAAATCCAAAAGAATACGAAATTACGATATAATGAGTCGAAACATAATAAAATGACGATAAAACAGGGCCAGGGATTAACGAATTACGAGTCTCTTTATTGGAAATTCAAGTAGATGCCATTTAGTGCTCTTTTTAAATTTAAACTACAGATTTTTGGAAAGAGTTCGAGCGGTAGATTCCGACTTTTCATTATTCTTCATTAAGCCAAAAGTGAGTCTCGGGATAGCTTAGTGGTAGCGCGTCAGATTTCGGTGCTGAGGGTGCTCGGATTGAATCCCGACAAGCGCCATTAAATAACTCAGTGTCTAGGCCGGATATGGGCACGTTTAATACGTAGACCAGAAAGTCCCTCTTTGAGGTCAGAGAGGGTATGACGCCCCAAAATGTCCCCCCTCGTACCTTCTCCCACCCTCTCTAACCTCATAGATGGACTTTCCGGTTTACGGATTTAACGTGTCCATGCACGGCTTAGACAAAGTTTAATGCGTTTGTTGGGATTCGAACCGAGCACACCTAGTTTCAAGCCCAACAGGCTACACTAGGCTAACTCGGGCCCATTATTATTATTATTATTATTATTATTATTATTGCTATTATTTGTTGATTATGTTGATAATATAATTAACAAATAATAAAATTAAGGAAATTTGTATATCATTATTTTATTGACTGTCATTTGTTTATTATTATTAATTAATATTATTACCGTTCATGCGAGACAAATACGAATACGGAAAATACATTTTTTATCATTAGTACATATTATAATTATTTATATATGTTATAATTGTTAATTATTATTCTTCGTACGTTTCCTGACTGCTTTGCTCTGCAAGAGATTGATTAGAAATTGTAAACCATACTTTATTCTTGAGTGACGCATTTACGCATCGTAACGATTTTGACGAGAAAACCTCCGAAGACACGTTTCATGTTTAAAACGGAGCTTTTCTGGAGAAGGAAAAAAAAAATTCAGCAGTCTTGAGGAGAAAACAATTTAATAAGGTTACACCAGCATCGAGTGTTCCAGAATCAACTCCGGCGAACCATCTGTAACTGTCAGGCCTATAAACTCCTTCCTATATCACACACACGCGCGCTTCATCTATCCCCAAAAACAGTTCACGATATTATATCCGCAAACAAGCCTTCCAATTTAATCTCCGAGGTATCGAAGCGTCGTTTCAGTAGCTCCGCGATCATATTGGTCGTGACAGTCTAACGTACCCTTTTTTCCTTATCCATCCGAGGCCTGCACCCGGAGCGAGCATTTTTCATTTTCCACCAGGCAGCCGGGGGTCACAGTTAACCGTAACTGCCCATGAATTACCTGCCTCTCCGAAACCAGCAATCACGCATTCTTTTTTACGGGGGACCCGCCATTTGCCGATGTAATTAATGGTTCGGGTTATGAGTTTAGAAAAGAAGGAAATTGATTTTTAATTTCCCCCAGTTCACGACGAGTGATTGAAGATCGGACTCGGGTTCTAGATGGATGATTATCAAGCGCGAGATACGTTACGCAAGTTAAGTTAGGTGAAAAAAGAGGGGAAGGAAGAAAAAAATATTCAGGGTCAGCACGACAAGATGGGGAGGATAGTCCCGACGCCCGAGGGGGGGCAAACAAAAAAAAAAGTTCGAATAGGATTACATGAATATTAAAAGAAAATTGGAAGCATGATATATTGGTAATTCAATCCATGAAATTCTATGAATAAGTTACGTGTGTTTATAACGTTGAGAAGGTTTAAGTATTTCATTTTGTAATTTAATTCGCTGATAATCATCAAGCATATTGCGCGGCTCGTAAATTCGTTGACTGTGAGGGTGCGACCCGGGAATAAGTTAAAATGGTTTGGGTTGCAAACTTTGATTCAAGATCCGTTTCCTGTTACGTAATGAAGTTTCGTAGTTTCACCGCATGACTGATTGACGCTATGCAGTAGTTGATCTCGCAGATCTCCAGTAACCCATGTGAAGCCATGAGGAATTACCTTCTCGATGTTTTCCTAATCACAGATTAGCAAATTCATATTTTTTAATGCTTATTTCTGCCTTTGAAAATAGATCAATTAATGCAATGCTCCTATTTAAAGAAAAGAAATCACAGCTAGTATTTTTTCGAAAAGTAACTGAAAAGAGCGAATTTAATTTTGAAGTAATAGACATGAATAATTTAATGCCCCAGCAAACATCAATAATTTAATTACCATTTTTAGGGGGCATTAAATTATTGATGTAAACCATTTTTACATCAATAATTTAATGCCCCGTAAAAAAAATGGTTATATTAATATTTAATATTTTTAAAAACTAGGCTCGATTTATGCAATCAATCTCTCTCTCTCGCTCTCTCTCTATGTATGTATATATATATATATATATATATATGTGTGTGTGTGTGTGTGTGTGTGTGTGAATAATGATCATTAAGAAAACACATTGGGATTGAAGATTAGTGATGATAGCAGTTGCACTCTCTTAATTCTCTCACGGATAATAGGAGATTAGCTTCCGTGTCTCTTAAATGTCACCAATTGCACCACGAACGTATTGAAGTATTTTTATGACGGTATAATGATTTTTGTAAAAAAAAAAAACTAATAATGTTTTAGGGAAAGTAATGATTACAAAGTATGTGTAAATAAAAAATTTTTTAAAAATGTATCTCGGATCCCCGAGAGGCCGTAAGGGGTCGTACAAGAAAACTGCTGGCCACTGTAAATGCAACACCCTGAAGGAAACATGCAAATAACATGAAATTTACAACATGCATTAGCGGAGGTGAGATATGCAAATGATTAGAATTTCAGCGCAGACGCACATCACGCGCGCCTGTGGCGCCACTTCAAAGCGCTATTTAAGGCTTGGAGATTTCGACGATTTTAAGTTCGGCAATTGTGTTTTTCTTGTGGTTTTTAAAAAAAACGATCAATTATGCCTCGTCGAAAACAGCGATCATCTTTTGATCAAGTATCTGAGTTCGACAGGGGAAGGATAGTGGCCTACAGAGATTGTGGATTATCTTTCAGGGAAATCGGTAGTCGTGTTGGACGAAACCAAACAACTGTAATGCGGATATGTGATCGTTGGATGCAGGAGGGTACGACGGACCGGCGTGTTCGATCGCATCCACCTCAGCGCACCACTTCACGTGATGACAGGCAAATTGTGCGCATGGCAGTGACGGATCGCTCAGTCACATCACGAACCATAGCACAGCACATGCAGTCTGTAACGCATCATCCAGTGTCTGCGCGTACCATTCGACGCCGTTTACAGCAGAGTGGTCTGTCCGCAAGACGCCCATTGCTTTGTCTACCCTTGACGCAGAACCACAGACGTCTCCGCCGCCAATGGTGCGATGACAGAAGGATGTGGACGGCAGAATGGAATGAAATTGTCTTTACTGACGAGTCACGCTTCTGTCTGCAACACCACGATGGTCGCATTCGATTCTGGAGACACCGTGAAGAGAGGATGCTGAACAGCTGCGTTATGCACCGCCACACTGGTCCTGCACCGGGTATTATGGTATGGGGCGGTATTGGATATCACTCTCGCACACCTCTAGTACGCATTGCCGGTACTTTAAACAGCCAGCGCTACATCTCCGAGGTGTTGGAGCCAGTTGTCCTTTCTTACCTTCAGGGCTTGCCCACAGCCATATTTCAACAGGGTAATGCGCGACCACACGTGGCACGCATTGTCCAACGATTCTTCGTCAATCGCAGATTGAATTGCTTCCCTGGCCGCCTCGCTCTCCGGATCTTTCGCCGATAGAAAACATGTGGTCCATGGTTGCTCTACGATTGACCCAGATTCCATCCCCAGCTACCACAGCAGATCAACTTTGGCAACGTGTGGAAGCTGCTTGGTCTGCTGTACCCCAAGAACTCATCCAAAGTCTCTTTGAATCAATGCCGAGGCGTGTGGCAGCGGTGATCTCCAACAATGGCGGCTACTCTGGCTACTGATTTTGGCAGGAACCACACTTCACAGAAGTCTATAAATTTAATCATTTGATACTTGGTCAACATGTTATCTAAAAAATAAATTTTGTTGTGATATCTCTTGTCTTTCTTGGTGTTGCAATTTGGGTGGCCAGCAGTGTATTACAGAAACACATTTTTAGTGATTTTAAAACCCCTTCCATACCTTGTAAGCAAAAATAAGCAGTTGTCCGACCCCCCCCCCCCCCTTTGCTTATGTAAGATTGTGCAAATTTCTTGTCACTAATTCGTAGACTAAATGATTTTTTAAAAATAATTAAATTAATTGTATATTTCTATGTAAAGTGTATAGGTATTAAATAATTAACAATAAACACATTGAAAAATAAATGAAAATTGTCAGAATTATATCAACGTTGTAAAGGTTTTATGAATTCTTTGAAAGTAAATAGTGTAATTCAAAAGTAATTATTTATACAAGTACAAGGTACAATACTGAGGAAGAAACTAACATTTATTTTCAATAAGTTGATTTCTAACCCGTGCTTCAAAATCACCAATTATTGCATTTATACTGGGTTGCCTTTAACTATGGATGGCCTCTCTCTCGTCATCTACCACCTCTTCATCAAGCCGCTATCTATATCTTCGCCTCGACTGTAAGCTTGATGAATACACATTAGCTCATTGTCACGACGTGGAGCTATACGAAGTGGACGTACTCGTAGTTCTGTCGATGTTAGACTACATTTTCTGCTATACAAAACGCAACGCAAAACATAAGCCTCTAAACCAAGACACGACTCTACTGAAGAATGTAATTTTTTAAAAAAAGCACGCCATCCTACGGTCACTGCAAACAGATAAACTAATTTTCTATATTGCATGGTAAGGGAGTTGGTGTAGTGAGGAGTACATCGAAGTGCACTCTCTTGCAGGCATGTTTATGTCTTACGTAAGCATTGTTCGAATTCTCCTTTCCCCCTTGTCGGCAAAAATAAGCATAGATTGAAACCCCGTCTCCTTTTTGAATGCTTATGTAATACGTGAACGGCCATCTAACATTGGAAAAAAATGGCCTCCGATGATAAGGATGCCTATGTTTGTATTACAGTAAAAGGCTGCGAATAGAGTTATAATACCCGTACTATCTTTTATATGTTCAAAACTATGTTCAATTATAAGTTTTCAAATACTGGCCGTCTGAATTCCAGTACTTGGACATTTTGGAGGGATCATCTCATTCACGAGTATTTACATCAAATCAACACATCATGAAACGGCCTGCTTGAGTTCCTCTTATAATTTTTTTTAATAAAAAAAACAGAAGTTCATTTTTGAAGCATTTAGATGGGAAAATCAACAAAAAAATTTTTTAGAATCTGCAATTCCCTGAAAATACAGTACCTCTAAGTCTCTCTAAATAAACCTCATAGATGTCGTCTATGAGGTCATGAGATACCGTCTAAATAAAAATAATACTGTGAGGCAAGAGTATATTTTATACAGCAAGTCTCAAAATCTAAATAATTGGAAAAATACCAACAAACAATTAGTTAACGATGTAGGGTATCACCTTTTACCCTGTAATGACCTTAGTGCATTCCTAGCAACGGCTATGCTTCGGACTTGGGAAACATTTCGTGTTAACGCTATCTGAACCTCACCTGTCGAGCCGATAATTAAAGATTCCTATTAACTCTTCACGTATTAATAACACTCCTTATACACGTATACTGACAGTTAATTTTTCTGCCCGGGTATTAATTAACTGCAATGCCAATAGGGGCGGGGCAAGTAAGTAAACAAAGAACATACTCCGCCGCATCATTAATTCGATAGTACTCTGGAGGCATGATAAGTTGACGACCTTCCGTCCTTGAAAACACGTAGTGATATACCCTATCAATTTATGCTTATTAAATCGCAGAGGGATCCCATTTGCACCGCTGAACTGTACCAGTGGTTCAGAATTTTTTTCCAGGGTTATGACCTTCGATCATGAGTTAAAATATCATGTACTTCCTCCTAATAAAATTTCCCTTAACCTTTAGCATACGGGGCCCAATTTTCCGATTCCCTCTTTAGAACGGGAAATTCCATACCCCTTTGTAAGAACGGCCATTATGTGTGTGTATGTATATATATATATATATATTCATTCTTGGGCCCATATTCTTGGGATACATGCTATCCCACACCGCGAGGAAAAGGTTAATCGCAGGAATTTGAAAGATTTTTTAACGTAGGATTACGTTCCCCAATCACGGTCCTCCGGAAAGCAAAATTTCTGCGTCGTCGCGAGTTATAATTTTGGCAGCGCGCCAAACCCCAGTAGAAGTAAACAGTTAAATAGAAAAGTACTAAAATGAGTAAAAAAAAAAAAAAAGAGGTAAGCAACGATAAGTAATCCTACGTTAAAAACCCGAGGTAGTTTCGTTAGAAGAGACTACCTGAAATATTTTTTTTTATAACTAGGAAAGCTTTGAGGATTTTTTTAGATTTATAACGAAAGGTAGCATTACTATAATAAAAACATTTAAAATGTAGGAATGGTATTAAACGAATCCTAGTTTTCTTATTGCTTTAACATTATCTCTGTTTGAGAATTGCGGTGATCAGATAGAGAATTAAATAAAAAACATCTTATACCTGAAATTGCTCTAAAAACGCCGAGCAATTATTTAAGTATTAAATCCTTCAGCGGGCGTGCCAATTTTTGGAGCATCAGCAGGCGCTCGTGGCAGAAAGTGCAACATCTCTTTCAACCTTGATTATTCCTTTTGTTATAAACAGTTTTTTTTAAAATTGAAAATAATAATTCTGCGTTTTATGACAAGATATAAAATGTTTATAATATTGAGATATATTTATAATTAAAGGCCAAAGAATGGAGATACAATCGTTTATTTTAAAACTGTCCGGTTTATTGGATAAGGTCAACTTGCGAATGGATTCCTATTACGTCGAAAAATCTTAAAAATAGTGAGATTGTCCACCTTCGTGATATGCGGGCTACCTTGTAATAGCTGCATATTTGATCGAGTACATCAACTCCTGCTTTTGTCGTATTGTAATCCAGTATAATCGTTGGTTTACCACGGTTGAACCACGACTACCAATGAATGGAAAGAAATACAAGGGTCAGAAAATCAGACCTGTATTATTAAGGATGTAGCTATAAATAGAAATTGCTTGGAACATCTAAACTTTACATGTAAAAACAAACCATTCAAAATTACGAAAATGTTGCACTATGTACACGGGCTTGCGCGCTGAAGGGTTAAGGAGTCCTATTTTTATTTTTACCTTAATATTATCTTTTTTTTAGAATTGCAGTGATCAGACATGCAATTAAATAAGAAAAAACATTTTATATCTAATGTCCTTCAAAAAACGCAGAGCAATTATTGAGGTATTTAACAAATCCTAGTTTTATTATAACCTTAACATTATCTCTTTCCGAGAATTGCAATGATCAGACAGAGTTAAATAAAAAAGCACTTTATACCTAAAATTCTACTAAAAACGTTAATTCGTCAATTTATTCGAAACTTTCAAAATGAGTCAAAACTATTCGTCAAAATAAGTCAAAATTTTCCTGAATCAAAAAATTATATATCCACAATTTTCCCTTATTTTTTAAAACTTTTATTTATTGTGTTAAAATTGATTTTGGAGGGGTGTGCCAGTATGTTTTGACAAGACTCTTTGACTTTTGATAGCCCAGTAGGCTTCCAGCAAAAATTAAACTTATAGGCTCTAATTTTTTAGGTACTACAGAGAAGATAAGAGTTATACAACACGCAACTAGAAATTTTGTTCAAGCAAAGATAAAAGTTTGGTTTGGTTTTCAAGTAATTAAAGGAGAAAATTTCAAGAAAACTTAGGTCTTGTCATTTTGTCAATATTCTCTTCAGAATGAGGGAAGGGAAAATTGTTCTCAAGAAGGGAAAATTCCTACCCCCCCCCCTCCCCATTTTATCAGACGAAGAGACACATGAAATTTTTTTTTTTTATTTATGCTTCAAAAATGAGTGAAAAAGGGGTAAAAAAAGCTACATTTTTCAAGTCTTGTCAGTCTTACAGCGTGCATAGTTGATACGAAAATAAAATCTGATGCTGGATTCATGGACAGCAAAAGTACATTTCATCTTCTTTTTCATCATTATTATTACTTTTCTTTCAAAACCATTTCAATGCCCCAGAAACTAAACAGTGAAACAAAGCTAATAATCCATTAAAACTGAAAGCTAGTAAAGTAATTGACAGATAAACATTAAGGGATCATGTTTGAGCTACTGAACGAGAAACTACTGCGGTGAGTTTTAATCACAATTCAAGACATAAACCGCAACATAAAATTTCGTTGATTGAGAGACACTGGAAAGGTTGAAAGATACTAGTTTTTCTTAACGAGAAAAAAATTGATTTTTGAAAATCAAAAAACTTTATAACGTATGAAAATAAAAAATTATGATACAATGGTGAGAAAATGTTTCAACGCAACATTATTTTAAAGCAACATGCTACTTTTTACTAAGATACTGACTGTAAAAGAGAAATATGCGCATGTTAAACCACATATCTATGTTCTTACTCACACCTTTCATTCTGTTCTTGTTCAAAAATTATTCAATGTATCATAATTTTTGAATAAGGTATTATAAAATTGAAAAATACTTTAAAGTTAAACCATTCAATTTTACATAGCCACCTTTCCTTTGGATGACTTTTGAAAACGACGATTAATATAAGGCTTTTTAATAACCACAATTAAATAAAAAGGATGGAGATATATGCTTCTATCTAATTAAGAGAACCTTTTTATTTGATTATGGGTTTTTAAGAAGCCGTCTATTTACAGTTTGTGCTTCCACAAGTTTCCTGTAAGTGTTTTGAATACTACTTGTAAAGAGAAAATAAACAGGACCAAGAAGATTATATCCATGAGCTTCTCTTAATATTGTTTTATTTTTAATAATATCCATATATATTATTTCTAAATGGTGTTTTTTTTTTGTTTTCTCCCTTTTCCTCCCTTCATACTTAACCAAAATCGATAAATGAGGTACCATTCTACAGCTTAAGATCTCCGCTTCGGGCAAATTGTTAATTTAGAATTTCACATCTTATTGTTTGTTTAAAAATCGAAGTATCAACATTATAAAGAATTTTTCTTCCCCTAGATAGCGCGAGCGCTACCTTTTTTTATTTTACCATCATCAATCGCCCTGAACTTTTAAATTTAAAAATCATTTATTTTTGTTATCATTCTGTGATTTCATTAATGAGTTTCTTTATTGGCAACATCTGCGTAGGTGTACATTATTCTTTTTGCATGGAAAAACCATATATATTATTTCTAGAAGGTGATTTTTTGTGACGATCCCTTTCTCTCCCTTTATACTTAACCAAAATTGATAAATGAGGTACCATTTTAAAAAGTAAGTTCTCCGCTTCTGACCAATTTTTAATTCAGAATGACGCGTTGCATTGTTTGTTTAAAGTTCGAAGTGAAAATTGATTTTTGGCCCTAAAGTTCTTTCCCTGGATGCGTCGAAACGGCATAGTCAAACAGTGTGCACAAAGAGGTTTTGTAATGAAAATATCACAATTTCCACTAGTTTGTGTCATATTTAACTTTTAATATTTTCTACAAAGGTGTTTTGACTCCAGTTTCCCTGTTTTGTCTTATGCTTCACCTCCAATATTGTGGTCAAAGGTGTCTTGGAATTGGTTTTGTATTATTATTACGCACCATTGTTATTTGACAAATAAACAATGGCTACAAATGAACCGGTTCTTCTCGCATCGTACTACAAACCACCAACCTCGCTTTAAAATTTATCGTATTTTATTCAAATGCGAAAGGGTTGCACGGGCCACCTAGTACTTTAAAAAGAGAAATACACAAAAGCGATAAAGAATTTTGCCTGCTTCAACTCCTCTCCGTTTTGTTGAATTTTGTATAAGACTTTGTGAAGAGAACCACACATGACTATCATAGCATTTTGAACAAGGGGTGATTTTTTTTTTTTTCAGTAAGTACATACACCAACCTGTATAATTTCCCAGTCGTGATACCAAGTCTGACTCGACAGCAACATTGCAAGTTAATGACACTGCTAGAGCCCTTTTTCAGGTCTAAATCAATTCAACTCCCGTCACAAATCCTCTTAAATTTCTTATTCTCAAAGAAAGAAAGAAAAAAAATCTCATATTTCTTACAGTGGATTCCTAATGAGTTTGGGTATCAGGGTCACGCACGGTCCAATTTTCTGGCCAAAAATGAAGCAGCGATCATCAAAACATCTAACGATGACATTCCCTTCATCAATATTAAATTGTTAGTTTGAAAAGATATTTTTAAAAGATTTCTTCTGAGAGTGTTTTAAGAGAAATACCCAACAATCGTAGGTGAACAAGATTTTAGGTATTTCAATGGCCAAGGTAGATAACAAGAGTTAAATTTCACCTCGCTACGGGTCATAATTACCTTTCAAAGCGATTACATCACCAGGGCATGTTTGCGACCCTTCTTTTTCAAAACTACGGGATATCTTCCCGTAGTTTTGAAAAAGAAGACATTTTAGAATAGTTGTCAGCCGCTGTTTCTTTACTTTTATCTCATTAGAATTCTAAAGTTATCAGAGTAGTAAGGGGGATTACAAACTGCAGTTTAACGACCCCAAAACCTCCTCGGGTCATAAAAATAAAAGTGTAAGGTGAACTTTTGAAATCTGAATAAGCAAAAAGAAAAGGGACCATTTTGAAAGGAAATTAAACAGGTAAATTATTTGATAAAAAACACGGCTTAAGGATTCGTGAGGCGATAAGTCTAATTGAGTTGGTTACTGACACCTGTCTCGCCAGTCTCCAGGAAGTCAGTACCTCCTGCAAATACCTGTCGATATGATCGAGTGACAGGATATCCATCGAGATAGTAAATTTAAAAAAAGACGTCCGCATTTAGAATTTCAATCAGCCGGGTTAGACGTGCGAAAACATCGATATCATGGCCCGAGATAATTTAACCTTTTTTAAATTTACTTCTCAGTACACTGAGACCATCAAGTATACATACTCAGTGAAGTCTACACGCTAAAATCAAGCTTAATGACACTATAATGGGTATAGATGACGTTTGAATTTATAACGATTAGCCACAGATAAGTCTGAGATGTTTTTAAAGTGCCTTTTGTAAATATCCCCCCCCCACACACACACAACCAAAACACATTTATAGTTGATTTTTAACCCGTTCACTGCCATGAGCATCACCGGTGGGTCTCAAAAAATTTTCATTCTGTGCCGTGAGCATCACCCGTGGGTCACCGGTATCATTGCATATTATGTTAAATAAAATTTCCCGGGCATTTCAGCAATGACTTTATGTTTGTAGGTGGCACTCTACGATAACAGTTCTTAAAAAAAATCAAACTTGGACACTTGCGCCATCTATTATCAACTCGGAATTTTTTTTATTTAAAAATCTGTTATTTTCTTACTGTCGCAGCCACGTGTACAGAAGGTTAGAATTTTATATTTTGAGCTCAAAATTATTTTTATTGGGAAAAATGCAAGTTTTTGATTTTTGCACCAAAATTATTTGGATTTTTCTTGATATCTGTTATTTTAGGATGTAATCTAAGTTTGGCATATCGGTGATATATGTAAGTCTGGCATACCGGTGATCATTTTAACTTCCTACGGAGGCAGTAAACGTGTTAAATCAAGATTTTGTACCATGTTTTTATTAACTCGCTTTCTTGTTTGTGTGTGTGTTTGTCCAGTACAAATCTTGCAATTGATTTTTAACTAACTTCCCGACTAGCTAGACATTTGAAACTTTTAGAATAGCTCAGAACACGATGACAATGCATTATTTTAATACTTTTAGCCATCTTTAAGCAGAATTGAATTCATTTTCAGTTAATTTTGTTTTGTAGACTGGTGCAGCCATCTATCGACCGGGACGGGAACGAAAAGTTAAACGCAAGTTAACTTCCAATTAACTTCATTTTCTCTCAAGTTGATGGCATAATTCATCAAAAAAAATTTTAAAAATGTATTTATTAATACATAGAATTGTCAAGTTTATATGATTCAACAGAAAATTTAAAAACATGGTATATAAAAAGTTCTTTTTATCTTGTAATTATTAAAATTTTATTTTATTTATTTATTATTTTTTGTGCAATCACGCTCCCTTCTATTGGCTCATGCTGAAATATCTATCTAACTGGGTTGACCGTGTAATTTATAAAGCTAATTTACTTTGCAGGAACTCTAATACAAGTTTCTATCGCTATTTCGAAAAGTTACATAACTATTGAAAACAGTTTTTGAGTTTCAGGCGACTACTAATAATATTTACGAGCTTCAGCCTTCTTGAATCTCATTTCACTCTCCAAAACTTGCACAAACAAATCCAATTCAATCGGTTAGTTACGTTATTTTTACGGACTCGAAATATCCAGGCTAACTTAAGAACCTCCATCTTGATTCCCAGCGTCACGAAAAACAGACGCCCCGCAGTACCTAAGTTGCTCTATCAACGCTAGTTTGCAAAACATCAAAGCTTCCCTATACGGCTACTTTATGAATTCCATTACCATTTTTCTCTATGAAGTAATATGTTGCATATACTCACGCTAAAGTATAATTCAAAGGAAAATGATCGTACAAAGGAATATTTCAGTTATTAAAATTTGAAGATTGTATGGTTCATATTTGACAATGCGGAGAGGCATATAATTTTAAATTGCCTTCTTTTTCTTTTTTCTTTTCCCTACGTCGAGAGACAGTCAAGAGGCCATAGCTCTCTTCTTGCAGCCCAATACGTAAAGTAGCTCTGTTTATCCAGCTGTCAGTAGTAAATCTATAGTCCTTTAAGAAGGTGCACGTCATAAGATGATTAAAATTCATAATGGTTCCAGAACAACAAAGAGGTTAAATTGCCTTTTTCAACGAGCTTTAAAAAAATCAACGCATTTTTTTTAATGTCTACGAAAATATGTAATTTTAGAAATGACTCCGTGAAAAATACGCTCTGTAAACTTCTGATCAAAATTACTTAATACTCCTTAATACTTACTGTAATACTTCTTAACTAATTACGCATACAGGCCGGCTGGGTGGCTCAGTGGTTTAGCCCAGGGGCTTTCTCTCAATGCTGCCACCGCTTGGTTGTGGGTTCGTTTCCCACTTCTCTGATGCCACGGCGAAGATTAGGGAGTTATGTTGGTCCCTATTACGAAGAAACTAACAAATTCGCGGTGTGGATGGGTCAATGACGTAACAGACAAAGTCCCTGCCCAGTGGCGTAGCTAGAACTTTTGACGCCCGGGGCGGTCTCCAATTTGCCGTCCTTTCCAAGTCAATCAATTGGTGGTTTTTATAAATTAATAAACATAAATAAATAATTGTAATTGAGACAAACTATAGGTGGGGAACTTTTGTACCATTGGATGCCATATTTAAATTAGACAGTAATAAAGGAGGCAGCTTAAGTTGATATACCTATAAATGCAACTTTTATAAAGACCACAAGAAACTTACGGAGGTCGCAGTTTCCCCACTTATGAGACAAAACATATTCCTTATTTATAAAAAATATTCCATAAAATATGTTTTATTTTATATTTTTATATTTATAAATAAAAATAAATAAGAAATCGAATAGTAAACTTATGAATTGACCAAGTGGTTTTTTACAACTAATACTAAATAAAAATATGCCACCCCAAAATATGTGCAGCCCGGTGCGGACCGCACCCACCGCTCCCCCCTAGCTACGCCACTGTCCCTGCCGCGTTAGGCTCTGTTCATATTGCAGTCCCTTAGCGTAAGCGTAAAAGTATTGAAATATATTTAACCAATGACAAACCTCCAAATGATTAGCAATGAAATTGTTAAGGCCTGGGATTGGTTTATTTACGTCTCAGCGACATTTTTCCTTTTACGCTAATGGACTGCAATGTGAACAGGCTTTTAGACACAACTGCGCATATGATATTTAACTCATATATATTTGAAGCTCAGAAATTGGTTGTATTTTTTCTATTAAAATTCCAAATCCTTAAATTTTCCTTTTAAATTCACCAGACAAACCTATAAAAATATCTAATGAACTCTAAAATATTTTTAATTCATTCAGTGAAAATTCATTCACCAGGCAAAAAATTTTCCCTGCAGACTCATAGGCATAGCGTGCTTCTAACTTTTTTTTTGGGGGGGGGGGGGGGGGCACGAATTGA
The DNA here is from genome assembly GCA_907164885.2 of Dolomedes plantarius. Taxonomy (NCBI): domain Eukaryota; kingdom Metazoa; phylum Arthropoda; class Arachnida; order Araneae; family Dolomedidae; genus Dolomedes; species Dolomedes plantarius. The sequence continues at coordinate 146,400,932 of OU015496.1, forward strand.
ATTCAGTTAGGGCCCTTCTCAGTGCATTGACTGCCGGACGGTTCTTAAAATATGAAATATTATGATTTTTTAAAAATTGAATAAAAGTAGAATTGATATTTGAGTAGTATTCAAAAGTTTTACACTGATAAAAATAAATATAATATAAATAAAATGAGAAAAAAAATAATAGCATCGAATTTTTGTTATAGATCATGTCATTGTTAAAAACTATGTGAAGACTAAAGACGTAATCGGAATCTTCAGTTTCACAGTTTGAAAAAGCGGAAAAAACCCAACTTTCTTAAAAGTTTTCTACAATTTTTCGATTTTAACTGAACTTCTATTAACGTTTTAATTTACTTAAGTTGGGGGCGCACGTGTCCCCCGACGCTACGCCTATGTGCAGACTAGATGATTATTTCGAGTGAATTACAGTCTGCACGTGAACATAAAAGAAATAACATGGTGAAAACACATAAATTTTATTAATTTCTACCAACTTGCATGTACGAGATATGTTAGGAAGACAAAGTCAGATATTTATCAAACCCTAACTCGGAAACAATTTTTACGACTTCCCCATAACACTCTCATAACTTGTGCCATCCTAATTTATAGTCATAAAATATCCTCTCTAGAAGCTGAGAACACGTATCATGCTACATTGAAGACTCGTAAAATGCAGTTTACCTTCTTGGATCACCAGGTTAACCCCGAGTCAACGAAGCTTTTTTTCAACGGAGTCAAAGGTTACGTAGGTAAGTCACAAAATTCTCTGATGACGCATGGGGGCACAGGTGAAAAGACAGATGGCGCAGCCAAGTGCAGGTGATTGCATGCACTTTTTGTCACACCGCATATTTCTGATTTTTTTACGTTAGTATCGAATGTCTCTTGAGGTTTATTGACTATGGGTGAAATTCTAGTTTTGTCTGAATCTAGGAAGTTTTTGATTTCTCCTGCTGCTCATATTCTGAGGCATATGCCCGTGTTAATGACACGACGGGGTAAAATTGTGAATCGTTGATAACGGTGTGGTAATTAGAGACGTACTGACAGCTAATATTTCCTTTAATTTTTTTCATACTTGTTGCGTATTTGTTTTCTATTTTTCATATTTTTTTCAAGCGCAAGAATGCACCTGGGTTAAAAAAAAAATGAAGAAGGGCAGTATTCTTACACATTTGTTTTAATTATAATAACGGGCACACTTTAAAAATATTTAATAAGATTTTCATCTTAATTATAAAAAGAGAAACATATTGTTCCGTTTTCCTGGGTTCGTTAGGATTGAATAAGAATCTCTTCAGAAAGTTCACACAAAATAAATTTATTATTTTGTAAATTCTTCAGGCGTGTACACAAATTCAAGCATAAAAGACGTAACAACTGTCTTCTATACAACAGAAAATTCTAAAAACACAAGTCAGGACACCAGAATTGTCAATACAATACACGCCAATTAACACATTCAACTCTCACTAGGAAATCGAACTGAGGTCCGTTCCAATGCCAGTGTCTGGTATTTTTTATAGATTTCTAAAGCTCTCTCTATAGGTCAGTCACAGCTAGATATTTCTAGAAGCTTCCAGAAAGGTTCAGTCGGCAAGTTGGCAAAATATCGCCAAATCTGGTGACCGAAATAAGTCACAAATCCATCGCCAATTTAGCGATAACTCTTATATTTGGCGAAATTCCCATAGATTCCCATGTTAAATACATAGCTATAGGAGCTCTCCATAGAAGTCATTTTAACGAAACAAAATGCAATATTTACAAAATTCGTAACAATATAATAATTTTTTTAAATGTTAAAAATAAAGTTCAACTTGTTTTAGAATCTTTCTTGTCTGTTCTTTGTAAAAGTGTATACTTTGTAAATATCATTCTCATCTATTGTTGTAGCATTGGAGTTTAAGACAATTAGATTCACAAATGGACTTAACGATAAATCTGTGTATGTCTGTTTGGATTTTTCGTTTAATTGAATTCACAGGGAGAGTGGATGTATGAACGAAATGTTAAAGGGTTGCTTAAAGTTTTAACACTAAAACAACCGACAACTAAGATACAGTACCTATTTCTACTGTAGTTAAAACCACTGATTTTGACTTGGCAAGTGTGAAATTATCTGGTTTAAATTTTTATGGCAAACTTAAATTTTAACTCCACATAGAAATAACATCTTCTTTGTTAACAGGAATATTTTGCTCATGAGATATCACAGAAAGTTTCCAAAGTAAAAATTATTGTTCTTCATTTGTGATACCGTTAATATTAAATATTACCAACTGTTCAATTCATCGTCAGGAAAGGGGTGAAATAAACGTTGTTATCTTACATAACAAGTTGGGACTATGTACATTACAAGGAAGAATCCCAAATCAAAAAATATCCCTTTTGTCGAACTACAACACCCGCATAGCAGAAAATAGAGATCACAAGACAACTATAATTTAAAGCACGATCCTGAATTATTTGAAATTCACATTCAGAATTCAAACTGATGCATATAAATATGTTAAACAGATGTCACATAAATCCAATAAAAAAAACAGCAGCAGCATCCTTGAAGTAAATAACAAAATCAGGATGTAATATTAATAATCTTGAAAAAAAATTCTTCCTTATATACACTGCTGGCCACTGTAAATGCAACACCCTGAAGGAAACATGCAAATAACATGAAATTTACAACATGCATTAGCGGAGGTGAGATATGCAAATGATTAGAATTTCAGCGCAGACGCACATCACGCGCGCCTGTGGCGCCACTTCAAAGCGCTATTTAAGGCTTGGAGGTTTCGACGATTTCAAGTTCGGCAATTGTGTTTTTCTTGTATTTTTTCAAAAAAACGATCAATTATGCCTCGTCGAAAACAGCGATCATCTTTTGATCAAGTATCCGAGTTCGACAGAGGAAGGATAGTGGCCTACCGAGATTGTGGATTATCTTTCCGGGAAATCGGTAGTCGTGTTGGACGAAACCAAACAACTGTAATGCGGATATGTGATCGTTGGATGCAGGAGGGTACGACGGACCGGCGTGTTCGATCGCATCCACCTCAGCGCACCACTTCACGTTATGACAGGCAAATTGTGCGCATGGCAGTGACGGATCGCTCAGTCACATCACGAACCATAGCACAGCACATGCAGTCTGTAACGCATCATCCAGTGTCTGCGCGTACCATTCGACGCCGTTTACAGCAGAGTGGTCTGTCCACAAGACATCCATTGCTTTGTCTACCCTTCATTGCTTTGTCTACCCTTACCTGTCAGAACCACAGACGTCTCCGCCGCCAATGGTGCGATGACAGAAGGATGTGGACGGCAGAATGGAATGAAATTGTCTTTACTGACGAGTCACGCTTCTGTCTGCAACACCACGATGGTCGCATTCGAGTCTGGAGACACCGTGAAGAGAGGATGCTGAACAGCTGCGTTATGCACCGCCACACTGGTCCTGCACCGGGTATTATGGTATGGGGCGGTATTGGATACCACTCTCGCACACCTCTAGTACGCATTGCCGGTACTTTAAACAGCCAGCGCTACATCTCCGAGGTGTTGGAGCCAGTTGTCCTTCCTTACCGTCAGGGCTTGCCCACAGCCATATTTCAACAGGATAATGCGCGACCACACGTGGCACGCATTGTCCAACGGTTCTTCGTCAATCGCCAGATTGAATTGCTTCCCTGGTCGCCTCGCTCTCCGGATCTTTCGTCGATAGAAAACATGTGGTCCATGGTTGCTCTACGATTGACCCAGATTCCATCCCCAGCTGCCACAGCAGATCAACTTTGGCAACGTGTGGAAGCTGCTTGGTCTGCTGTACCCCAAGAACTCATCCAAATTCTCTTTGAATCAATGCCGAGGCGTGTGGCAGCGGTGATCTCCAACAATGGCGGCTACTCTGGCTACTGATTTTTGGCAGGAACCACACTTCACAGAAGTCTATAAATTTAATCATTTGATACTTGGTCAACATGTTATCTACAAAATAAATTTTGTTGTGATATCTTTCGTCTTTCTTGGTGTTGCAATTTGGGTGGCCAGCAGTGTATTTTTAACGCACTTTTTCTTATTTATAAATCATATGTTACAAAAAAATTTCCTTTTTATAAAAATATTTATACTGTCTCTCTAAATTTAAGTGTATATTTTATTTAAAATATTTTACGTGGATGGATACATGTTTTCATGGTCGTTTCTATTTACAAACGGCTCTGTTTCCAACTTACAATTTTAGCAACTGCGTGTCTCAAAACCGTTCCCAAGTATTCCTCATATCAGTGTAACATTTATTTCTATGGCTTCAGTCAAGTAATAGTACTTTTCATATTCAGACCTGAAATTGTTAAAGTAGTCTGACTGACCATGTACACTAATGGCAGCTGGTGCACGTAAAATCTGTCGTGGCTGCAATGTCCTCCAAATTCTCAAATTTACTTCTGGAGGTTTGGGGTCAAGTGTTCCGGTCTCGTCACTTGGACTCGGTTCTATATAACGGGCCGCCTATATGGTGCCCCCTTAAATAAATGGCGAGCAGTCTTGCGGTATGAGTTAGGGTAGCCGTCAGCATTCGATGTTGACTACTACTGGTCTGGTGTCCGCAAGGAGGTGTCTACCTGGTAATTCCCATTCGGGTAAATGTCTACCGACAAGTGCCTCTGCATTTGAAAAAAAGAAAAAAGTCTGAATGAGGTAGTCATATAAGTGCTAAATTACCCTATAACTGCTCTTTTGGTTCTGGTAATAAAGTTGTTGTTGTTGATATTTCCCCCTTGTTGAAGGTTCCATTCACCTGGTCCTAATAGGGCTGTTGGGCGGCTCCTGTTTTAAATTAGCACCACAAGGGTAGAAGTGGCCGGCCCCGTAATTTTGAACCGAGTCAAGTGACGAAACCGGAACACTTAATCCCGCAACTCCAGAGGTAAATTTGAGAACTTGGAGGACATTGCAGCCACCACCTATTTTACGTGCCCCGGCCACCATTAGTGAACACGATGGTGGATTTGCAGAGACGAGCATAGAAACACGGACGCTCACATCACTGGCCCGCTGTTCTTGCCAACTGGACTATCGCGCCCACGGTAATCAAGTAAAAGATCCGAAAAGAATCTCCTGGAAACTGAACAGTCATTCTGACCAGTTACATCTCCTCTCCATCTGAGTATCGTCTCCCCAAATTTTTTAAGTTCTGATGTTAGGGTCAGTCTATGGTATAATATGGGTACCACGTTTATTACCAGAGTAATCAATAGCCGCATTTAGGCCATTCAAATCTAGATAATCTCTGGATCCCTATTATTTTTTACTGGATAAACAACCTAACCCCTAAACCCTTGGAACTCGTTAATTTTTAATAGAATCAGTCGATGACAAAGAATGCTTATACTGAGGATCAGATTTTCCCCAAGTTAACACGATATGAGGTTTCTCAGTTCATAAATAAAGTAATCTCCACGAACACCTGCTCAGCACCATTCTCTTACTGGATCCTTCTAAGAGGATTTTGTGCAAGCTCTCTTCCTGGTGACACTTTTCTTTTTTTAATTGTCGAATATCAGTCGGTCGGGAAGTCGGGTAGAGGTGAGCACGGTAATAAAAATTGATGGCTGTCGTCCCCCAGATTTTATGGTTATTAGGATGGATTTTACGAGAGCAAGCTCGATTTATGAACCCTTATTGCATTTTAATCTTCGCCAGATCGCTGTTTAATTCACTACGAATTCCTGTCCCAGAACACGTGTTCGACCTGAAGATTTATTTTCATTGTTGGCATAATCCTGGTATCGACATATTTTTTTAAATGGAGAAGGGGATGTAACGATACGGATGAAAAAAAAAATTTCGGTGTCAGCAACATAAGTTTTTCTTAACGTAGTATGTCATTTCTCTGTAGTAAAACATTAATACTATTTAGTGGAAAGATGTCTGACCCAAGTTATAGCACATTTTAATTATTTTGCGTTTCTTTTCCGACTGTGTCGTCACTTTTAAACGGTTTGAGATCGGACTCAAACAGATCCTAAATTTATCTATCTATCTATCTAAATGTGTATATATATATATATATATATATATATATATATATATATATATGTGTGTGTGTGTGTGTGTGTGTGTGTGTGTGTGTGTGTATGTGTGTGTGTGCGTGTGTGTGTGTGTGCGTGTACGTGTGTGTGTGTTTGTGTGTGTGTGAGTGTGTGTGTGTGTGTGCAAGCAAGCAATATATTAAATATTATGCCCTCCATTCTAGCATTTAAATTCCCTTTCCTAAATCCAATCCCCAGTAATATTAATTTATTGCTTTTAAAACCCTTAGCCACAGAACTTCCCATGAATCGTATTCCTTTGCCTTTCGACACGTGTATATGTTCGGATTCAGGAGTGGGTTAGCATCGCAAGCCCCAAATTCTGCTGACCCTACAAATAATAGTCACATGTTCCTCTCGCCTCGCGCGTTTAATGTTGAAAGGTGATATTAATTCCGAGCCGTTCTTCTGAAATGAATGGATGTACTTTTGTTGCTCTAATAAAAGATTCGACACGACTGCTTCCAAATTTAATTTTTATTCCTTTCAGACTGAGTCTAGCTCCAACCATGTAAATATGAGCTAGTTTTTCCTTTCAGATAATAGTTTAAGGACGTGATGTAATGGGTATATTACACACACAGACACACACACACACACACACACACACACACACACACACACACACACACACACACACACACACATATATATATATACACATACATAGTCGAAATGAATTTAAACAATAGAAGAAGATTTGAAATATATATTAAGAATAACTATTATTAATTTTAGTTTGAGCACTATGCATAAAGATCTGAAGAATAGTAGACTAAACATTGATAAATTACAGACAATTAAGCTTAATAAATTATTGACCATTAGGCTTAGCACTACCGTTGAAACCTCAATAATTGTTTCCAATCCTTAACAATTGCTAAATTTATCATAGGGTATGCTGTTCTATGATTTATGGGCTGTACGTCACATCACAGTTTAACTACTCTAAAATGCGGTCAGCAGCGTATTCTTACTTACTTCACACGTGGTGGTCAGCTTTTCTGATGGTTTCTCTTTCTAAGACACAATTCAGAGCCATAGAGCTACTATTACTTGATACATCGCTTCAGAAACACCATGCCTCTGATTCATTGACTCAAGTAGCGACTACAGATGCCGAGAGATAAGTGAATGAATGATATTTTCTTCGCGTATGCTCATCAACAGTGTCAAGCGTAATGACCATTATCTCATTTGTGTATGTGTCTGTAATAAAATTGTTGAGAACAGTAGGGAACGCACTCAAGAGGATGAAAAACCAAGCTCATAACAAGCACATCCGATGGAGCAACCGTATACCACTTTATAAAGCTCCAATGTCTTTGAGCAAGATAGCCACATTTCAACATAAAATTTTGATAATATGAGAGTGTACACATCCCCAAACAATTCAACGACCAAGACTTCTAGAAACGAAGCATTTTAACAACAAGGTCTTTTATCTACGACACTTTAGCTCAGCAAGCCTTCTGAAAATTATAAGATTAAGATCGATGGGGCACATTCAGAGAATGAGAGAAAACAAAACTACAACAACAGTCTTGACCTCTGGGTCCCGAGGACGACAATAGAGAAGATGTCTTCACGTTGCAGTGGAATGAAAATAAAGATATGTAAGAACAAAGCCAGAGAAGCTGGTAGGTGTTCAATCCACTGGCATACCCACGTCCTGAGACCGAATTTCCAGACGTTTTGCTACACTATGAGCAAGGCCAGGGGAGAAATTATTTCTTCGGCAGAGTTCAAGAGTAATGGATATTTTTAGCGATTCGGTCCCTAGGGGCATAAATTTCAATCGACTCAGACATATTCTGATTGAGATGCAAATTTTTTTAATTGGGGTATAAGTAGTAGATTGACCTACGAAAATTACAGTAGGATAACAAGCAAAAACTTTTTAAGAGGGGTATTTTCGTAATTTCGAACTCATTAGAGGAATGTTAAATGTAAATTTTCGGGATTTAGGACGTAATTTTGACGGAGCTATAGGCTGCAGTTTCTGCAGATGCAGAAAAGTAATGTTTCATTAGACATATCATCAGCTTTTGACACTATATTATTTATTTTCTGAAATAAGCTTCTGCCATTGGGGGAAAATTTACTGTGAATGCACTGAACTAAAAAAGAATGAGTAGTATTATTAATTGAAATTGAAAAATATTTTAAATATGTACTTATGTCGAAAACTTTCACTTCGACATAAGTACATATTTAAATTTAGACACACACACACACACACACACACACACACATATATATATATATATATATATATATATATATATATATATATATATATATATATATATATATATATATATATATATATATATATGTGTGTGTGTGTGTGTGTGTGTGTGTGCGTGGAAGTGATAATTTTCGACATGAGAACATATTTATATATTTTTCCAATTCTAAAATCCTAACCTAACTAAGAGACGGAGGGATTTCTAAGAGTTCTGTGGTGAGATATTATGCTGTAACTTAAATGCCAAACCAAAATCTGAGCATACTCAGCGTGACATTTCAACTTAGAGTGAAATTTTCAAAATACCAAACTAACAACTGATGTTAAGACAGGACAAGAATCGTAATGTACAAGACTCATAACCGAAGATTGTACCATCAGCTGTAAATTAATTAAAACCTAGAATGATTTATCCCACTACACTAAATCCATTACACCGAGATGAGTACTTGGTACATAGAACGAGAAGAAATAAATGAGACTAAATTATGAGATTTGGCTGCTTATCTAGAGATGCACAAATTCACTTTTAGATAGAATAACCAACCGGTGAACAGAATTGCTCTGAATTGTTTTTCATGATTCTTATACTAAAATATCCTATCATTATGCTTATCTGGTAAAACTTGATCAGAGAGTATTCTCGTTTAGAAAGCAAAAATTGGCCTGAAAAAATACTCTAGATTTTATGACCGTCTATCAGAAATGGATCTCAAGTCCCGGTTCTCAATTTCGAGGTCAGTGATGTGACGACAGGAATATAATTTTATAAATTCTAGTTTTAAAATACAGTCAAACCCCGTTAAAACGAACCGTTATTTAACGAACTCACGGATATAACGAACGAAAATTTTGGTCCCGCCATTTTCCTATTGTACGTAATTTAATTAGTATTGTGTCAGTTAATGTAATCGATTTCAGTCGATTTAATTCATTAATGATCATTTTCAATAGATTTTTATCATTTTTTTTATACATCATTATTGAATACACATTGCAACAAATGAGTTATACATTTTGTGAACTTAGCATTTTTCTTAAGGGTTCGGATATAGTGAAACACCGGATAAAGCGAACAAAAACCTTTGGTCCCTTGAAGTTCGCTATAACGGGCTTCGACTGTAGTATTATACTTAAGCGTGATCCAACCCATGGAGGCACTTAATGCTAAGATGGAGGAAAGATGCTATCAAATGAACACTAGAACTCGACTGGTTAGAATGACTGTCCAATAAACAAGAGACTCCTTTCAATCCTTTACTTGATTCCAGCTGACATATTTTCTGTTAATCCAGCTCCTGAGAAGAGCAGTATTCGTATTTAAGATTTTAAATTGGCCTGATAATTAATTACCCTGGCATCTGAAGTTAGCCATGGAGATACCTGATATTACGGTGGAGAAGAGATTTAATCTGACAAACTCAGACCTCTACTAATCAGAATGACCATTCCGCTTGCAGGAGATTTCATTTAAAACCTTTTCGTCATTCCTGCGTTGAAATATGATATAAGTTTGCTTATCTTATCATACGTAACGTGGGTCCAGTTCCCTACAGACAGTATTCATAATTATAAAGTTTAAATTCATCGATAAATTAATGTGGCCTCTGAACTAAAGATGTTAGCCATGGAGAAGACACCTGATACACTGTAGGGAATGATAAGGAGGGAGAAGTGAATATGTATAAAGCAGCGTTGCAGTGAAATTTCTTTGTTATCCATTTGTCGGAGTAGTGTCAGTTGAATAAAAATCACCCTGTATATATATATATATATATATATATATATATATATATATATATATATATATATATATATATATATTAAAAAAAACCATACCACTTTTAAATTCTAAATTATTCTAAATTTCCTTGGGCGTACGAGCTAATTTAGCTTTCAATTCTAAGTTCTAAATTCCCTTGGGTGAAAAAAACCTGAATATGGCTCCCTTTTGCCAACTACGTAGCGTGGGTACCTAAATTAAACACTACTGAGCATTATCACGTCATTTTTAAACATTAACCATTTAGACACCACTACAAAGATCACATGACGAGATGGTCTATAAAAGACCTCGCGTATGTAGATGTAATGCTTTTCGTCAACGTCCACCGCCCTGAGAGGGTGTGTCAACGTTCGGTCAACCTTTGAGTTTGACACGTTGGACCCCCAGACCATTAAGGTCCATCGTCCATGATACACCTGAAGTCCAGTCACTACGTAGCAAGATCCTGAATACGCAGTAGAGGGTTAATTTCCCAAGTTCGGTGGCATTTTCCATTGCTGTGGGGCTGGAGGATGCCGGACAAACAGTACAGATCTGTCATCCACTCAATGCATCCCCAGCCCCCCAACGTTCGGTCAAAATAAAAGTTTGATGTGTTAACTATGGTCTGGCCTCTGGTCATTTGGATGTCATGATTCTTCTGAAAGACTGAATCTTCCCTGTGACATGGTGGGTCCTTAATATCATCAGTATTCTATAGTTTGGTGGGCCCATCATGTTACATATATATATATATATGTGTGTGTGTGTGTGTGTGTGTGTGCGTGTGTACGTACAATTTAGATCACTAAAAAGGCAGATTAAATTTTATTAATACTCGAGTGATCCGCACAATTCCTTGAAATGTTATGAAAAATTAAGATAATGTGTATAGGTGAGATTATATAGATGAATGGCCCATTTCATCTGTCACCCTGACCCTAGTCTCCCCCCCCCCTACCCCGAACGCATATTACCATTCCTTACATGAATTCACGCCATTACATCGTTTGGCGGCTGCTGATTGGTCAATTGAGTTTACATCGTTATTTGGGTATTTGGTGCGCTGATGCTTATGAAAGCATGTCTGTTTTTCAAGAATCAAAACTTCCATCACTATTTTTGAACGAAATAGAATCTATTTCAAATAATAGTATCATAGTATGCAGTAACGTTCAAAATTACATATTTGTGCATTATAAAATTTATGCATTTGTACAATAAAGTCACTTTATTTTCAATCTATTTTTGGTAATTTTTAGAAGAGTATTTATAATTTTTATTTTTTAAGAGTAAGGTTAAAAAACTAAAGTGTGCAAAACATCAAAAAATATATAATTTGCATCTTGCAATTAAGATTTTAATTAATTTTTTTTTAAAATTCAACATTTAAATTTTAAAAAAAAAGAAAATATCTTTCCTTTTTTTTTAATTTCAACATTTATGTGGTTCTTCCTTTCTTTTTATATCTCTAACGGTCCAGGCACATTATAAAGTACGAGGGATAACTCTAGAATAACTCCTTTATTCTCTACGTAGAGGCAGACTAACATATACAGACTTGGGGCTTCCAAAATAATACACAACAGTACCGCAACCCGCGGTACTAAGAAACTAAAGGTCGCAATGAATCCCTCAGGCAGAGTAGGCATTTACTAACAATACACGTACACCTCGGCTCTGAGCTAATTCTCGAAGTCGTGCAGCCACCTCGGCTAAATACCAATACACGCTCTATCAGTTAAACACCGCTATCACGTTCCATCAAGCTTGCCTCGCTCTCTCCCGTATCGCTACTAAAGTCTTGGGCTTTTGCCAACTCAGCGTGTGCCCTTTAAATAGATCAAACACCTGCGCCGAACTCACTTTGGCTGGCATGTACAGCGCTGCTTCCAGAAATTTGCATCTGAGCAACACGCGAACCCTACACATTTAAGAAAAAATTCAATTTTGAGTAATATTTACTCTATTTTATTCTACTCCTAAAATTTTACATTGAAATTACTACGGAAATTGGTAATTTCTTAAAATTTTCCATGCGCAAAAAATAAATATGAACGCATTTATGGCGAAAATTTCTTTTGCAAATAGTTTGTCGCTTTAAATTACTTTTACATTAATAGGTGGCACCACTTAAAAAAATTCATGTTCCTTGTAAAATATGGCGTAAATAAAATATAAAAATGAAAGCAACTAAGAAATAGATTTTATCTCATTTAAAATACTCTTAGGATCAAATATTATGCAATTATCCAAATGAAAGCAACTAAGACATATATTTTAGCATTTATCTCATTTAAAATGAGCTTAGGATCAAATATTATGGCAATTATCGATGCAAACTCAATTGACCAATCAGCAGCCGCCAAACGATGTAATGGCGTGAATTCATGTAAGGAATGGTAATATGCACCCCGAACCTTCCAATGGGTTTTCTGTCTTTCCGACTCTGTGAAATGCATGCATTATTTCCATTTCACTAGCTCTGGGGTCTAGTAGTGCGAATTCTTCAAGTTTTTCGAGATTTTGAAAACCCTGTTTTGAAAAAATGTTAAGCTATTATATCTTATTTTCGTATAAAAGGGATGTGAATTTTATTTACTCATCACTGGCAGATGTTCTATTATGGATGTAAAATATTATAAGTTTGAAGAAGTTAAATATTACGTATAATATACTATCTTTTGCTGTTATAAAAGAACTAAGATGTGACTGCTTCCATTACTAAGACACCATGCAAAGTCGATGGGTAGCACAATCATACAAATAAAAGCGTAGAATATAAAATTTAAAGTACTTACAATCTCTTTATCTTAATAAACCAATTAATAAACTTTATACATCATTAAAAAGACAATTAAAACTTTACAAACACTCGAGTATCCCGTTCAGTTCTACGAAATATTGCCTATAATTAAGTTGCCTTTACATAAAAGGATATTGTTTTGCTCCTTCATCATGCTACGTCACAGTTTTTTTACTGGATTCCTTTTAATTGCTAATTACTTTACACAATAGGCCATAACCGAACTGAATTTTCCTCACAGGCTCCATTACCACAGTCTTGCCAGAAGAAAATTTAAATGAGCCAATTACCTGTCAGCGTGAATAACGCGATGTGATTGAGGGTATTGGCCACGCCTTCTCGTGAAATGATTGGAAGTCAATAATGAAATTAATGAGCATTTTGTTCCCTTATGTAAATCGAGGACATTGAGATAAGAACGCATTTAACGTTGCAATGAATAAAGATGAGTTTAAAGGAATTTTTCGCGGATATCTGATCGAAATCCGGACGATAACAGTAAAATGGAGAGAATAGGAAAAAAAAAAGTGCGGGGTAAAATCAGATATCCGAGATGAAGACACCATCCGAGTTATTTTTCAGCTGTATTTTTATTACTCATTCGTAAATAATGAAAATAACAGAAGCCAAAAAGCACATGTCACTATTGAAGTCACGACTAAACTTTCCCAGGTTAAACCCTTTTGATAGGTTTGTCTAGTAAATTCAGTATTAATTTGAACGAGTATTTGATAATGAATCATTTGTTATTGTCATTTTATTACCCAAGTGAGGATACCCTTGATGATTTAAGAGACGGTATCTTGGATATATATTTTTCTATTTTACTTTTATCTACTGATAATTTGAAGGGCTCAAGCAACTGTATCAATTTATTGGAAAATGTTTCATACATTTTCAGGGAATCTTGTTTTGTTTACTGTAGTACATTAATACAGTGCTCCGCAACCGCTGTGCCGTGGCACACTAGTGTGCCGCGAGGTGATCTTGACTGTGCCGCGGTGATTTTATCGATTATGATAATAAAAAAATTAACCACCGCATTAAACAGAAAATTTTCTAAGTAAAATATTCCTCTAACTTTTTGTTAATATGCAATTTTTCTGGGTCGAGATTGTACACAAAACAAAAACATGTTGTTAGCCATTCATTTTATGTATGCTCGAGCATCATATTTCTGGATTTCTGTTAAGAAAGAATATCCACAAATTTCTGACAAGGCCATTGCAATTTTGCTCCCATTTTCAACGACATACTTATACGAACACAGTTTTTCGACACTGGTTCTAATTGAAAATGACAAACGATCATATTTAAAGGGCCTTGACCATGAACTGTAGCTCTTTCTATTATAAAGCCAAATATAAAACGTGCAAATATAAAACGCACATTTATCAAAACAATCTCAAATATCTCATTAATAAATTAGTTATGTTTAAATTAACTTTGATTTATTAGTCTTAAGTAAAGACCAAAAAACAAATTTTAATATAAAAATTTAAAGAGAATTTTTTTTAAACTTTTAAACTATAATTTTATATTTTTGTTCTTGTGTTGGTGTACAGTTCAAAATGATTTATATAAAACTTAAATGATTATAATTATCTTAATAAATAGTGCTATTTTGTTGTGTTTCTTTATCTAATAAAACCATATACGTATTTATTGTAATTTATATATTTGCAAGCTTTTTCTTGTGGTGTGCCGCGGAATTATCGAAAAAAACGTTGCTGTGCCGTGGAAGATAAAAGGTTGCGGAGCTCTGCATTAATACATGCAAAATAAATGATGGAAAATTTGATATAAGATTTAATAAGATTGCCTTTTTAAATAAGATCTATAAATCCTTTGAACTTTTACTACGATACTTCTGTTGCAAATATGTTTTTATCTCGACTCCGTACTTGAACTCAGTTTCTTCCGTTGAGCGAACACATAAACTTAACTGACGAAGCAACGGTACTGGAGCACAAAGTCACAAACTTTAACCCATCTGAATGAGATCAGAAGTTCCCGGCTCTCCGGTCGAATCCACCGACTGTTAGGGCCGGTGGATTCGACCACAGGAATCCGGTAGCGGAAACGTTAAAGTATTGAAATATATTTAAACAATGACAAACCTCCAAACGATTAGCAACGAAATTTTTAACGCCTATTATTGGTTTATTTCCGTCTGAGCGCCATCTTTCCTTTTACGCTTCCGCTACCGGACTCCTATGTGAACAGGCCCTTACGCTATGGCGCCCGAATAGAAATTTTGTCCGGGGTCCATAGTAAAGCATGTTATATCAGTTACTGTCGTCCTCCTTTTACACTTTAGAAAACATCCACCACAGGCGTCGAAATCCAAGTTGATGATAACTTTTAAGTTGACGAGGCATATTTATATATCGCTCACTCCTTTCAACTACGTCATATCTCAAAAATCGGCGATTTTTAGTTATGCCTGTTTTCAGAATGCCCTGAAAGAGTAGTATATCCCTGCAAGATCGTCATACCTCACCGCTCAATATTTAGCCGCTAGAGAGCATAATTAATATTTATTTTCAATACATTTTAATGTACAGTCGAACCTCTATATATCGAAGTAGCATAGTGCCGGAAAAAAATTCGATATATAGAAATTTCGATATATAGAATTGATCTTAGTTTTATCATAATTCTCCTAAAAAATTAAAATTAAAGCTAATTTTCGTATACGAAACTCCATTTCCAATTTATATGCAACTCACATTAAATAAAAGTTAATAACTAAAAAATTAATTAATATGAAAGATTTATTGAGTACTACATACCTTTTAAAAAAACAATAATCCAGACAATGATTACAATGATCACAGTTACATTCTTTTTATAAAAACCTACGAATATCTTGCTAAACAGCCAGTTTTGCGGAAAGTTCATCAAAGAGATGTTCGCATTTATTCAGTCCACTAAAAACTTCATCAGGGACATTTTCCGCGAATTGAAGTCCACGACGTATTGTTTCAAACGCCAAAAATTGGGAGAATTTATTCTAAACTGGAATAAAATCCCCCAATATGTCTTGAAAAAAAATTTCGATATATAGAGATTTTTTCGATATATGGAAGCAGTTTTTCTTTGTAATGAACATGGAGATTTGCTAAGAGATCGATATATAAAAAATTTCGATATGGGGAAGTTCGATATATGGAGGTTCGACTGTACTTTGAAACTTTAAAATTACTCTCCTGAAAAATTACGTTTTTTGAGATATGACGTTGTTGAAAGGAGTGTGCAATATATAAACACACAGGGCTCGATATGAGGCGGAACGCGCCGGAACGGCGTTCCGGTACCTCTCTTTAGAAAAAAAAAGTGTTCCTGGAAAGTCTCACCCCGTTGAATCAGTCAATCAATTTGATAGCAATATCGTAGAGTGAATGTCAAAGAGATTTCTCACTAATGAACCTCATT
This sequence comes from Dolomedes plantarius, assembly GCA_907164885.2. Classification (NCBI taxonomy): domain Eukaryota; kingdom Metazoa; phylum Arthropoda; class Arachnida; order Araneae; family Dolomedidae; genus Dolomedes; species Dolomedes plantarius. The sequence goes on from OU015496.1 coordinate 146,417,275, forward strand.
ATCACACCTATGAGATCTTCACTGAATATTGCAACATCAGTTTCCGGCTTGTTGTTTGTAAAGATCAATGGTCCTCTTCGGCTCTTTAACCCACCTAAGTATGTTGACTCATGGCTTGTGTCTGGACATTCAGCATTAGTCGTCAAGAGTAAGGGAGAGGTCAAGAGACAAGAAGTATGAAGAATACACGTTGAAGTTTTGGACAATCTTTTAGGATGGGCAGACAACTTGAACAATCATGAAACTGTGCTTTTACTACTTTTCAACATCGCATTTATTTACTTGCTTTGCAAAATAAAATTTGGAATTAAATAAAATATTCAAGTTTTTAAGTAACCAAAGATTTTTTTTTTCAGGCCTATAATTTTGAATACCTCCCACACACCCCGTAAGGTTACAGTTCCGGCACCTCTATCTCTAGAAATCGAGCACTTGATACACCTATTCCTCGATTTACACTTTACACGGTAGATGCGTTCCATGACAAATCGTGTTAAATCGAAACCGTGTAAAACAAGACACAGCATTCATATTAAACAAGGGGATAGGTGCAAGCCGTAGTTATGTTTATAATAACAGTGCAAAAATGCAAAAAGTTTATACCGAAGTGAAGACAAAGCAATTTAAATAATATACAATGATGAATTATTTATTTACATATGTATTTCAAAAATTAACGTCCTACCTCGTGTAGAACTGAACTAGGAATGACAATATGGAAAGGAAACAAAATCTACTTTAATGACGCCAATGTTAAACGCAACGCAACGCGACGCTGTGCACTTGTGACGTTTGGACAGATAATTAATCAGTGCGTTCACAAAACACTCAAATAATCAAATAATACTTCGATATATATTTTTTAATTTATAAAATTTAGAAACCGTGTGAAAACGAAACCGTGTAAACCGAGTACCGTGCAAATCGAGGGACAAGTATATACACACACACACACACACACACACACACATATATATATATATATATATGTGTGTGTGTGTGTGTGTGTGCGTGTGTGTGTAAGTAAGTGCATTTATACAAATTATTTAAAAATTCCTCTAAAGCTAAAAAGTTTAGCTGTTTACATATTTTTTAATATTATACAGGCCATTTAAAGTCTTTTTGCCAGGAGGCGAGTTAAGAGTATGGCCGCAAGGCTAGAGGGTTGGCATTTGGTACCGGGCCTGCAGGTTCAAGTGCTGGTGTCGGCATGGATGTTTGTATCGGGACTGAATCGGTTTTAAATGGTTGGTTACGGTCTGATTAGCTCTGAAGTATCAAAAAAAGAAATGACCGTAGCGCTCTCAACTAACCAACCAACGAACTAATGTTTTGGCTAGGACGCAGTCAGTCATCATGCTACAGAACGCGAAATTCACAAACAAGACATCCTCTCCTTCTCTTTCAAAGGAAAAAAAAAACACCCTTAACGCAATTCCTTCTCAGGCACAATCGGTAGCATCCAATCCATTGGTTGCACTTGGGGCCGAAATGCCATCGCACGCACCCAATCCCCTTGATCTCTATTTTGCCGTTTTTCACCCCTGTCAACCAACGCAGCAATTTCTGTTACACTCACTTTACCTCCAATGTATACACCTGTGCCACCTATGGCAGCCACTTCATTTCCCACGCCGTGCCGGACAGCCCCATGGCAGAGCCCTCCACGCTCGGCTGGCCGGTAACACAGTGTCGTTTTACACGCTTGTCTATAACGGTAGACATCAAAGGAGCCCGGTGCAGGTATCTGAACAGCGGAGTTGGGTGCATTTTGCGGACGAGAATTGCACGTTTGGGGTATTGTGCGTACGTCGGCGTGCCTTTTTGGATTCATATTTCACGCATGTATTATTCCGGGGGATCGAGGGAGTCTCAAAAGGGCCGCGAGTTTTGGGCGAATTCGCACTCCACCCCTTATGGGCCGTGGAGATGGTTATCGGACGGTCTTTTTTTTCATGGCAGGAGCACGACGGAAGGGGGTGGTCCCGGAAATAATAGAGACGGGGCTATTCAGCGGGTAAAATACATCTTGAAGATGTTTAAAAAGTTGGGGAGAAAACACCACGTGAAAGAAAAAATTGTTATGAACCGCAAGGAGATTGAAACTTCAAATAAAGAGCTAAGATATACTGATGGTTAGGTGAGCAATGGGATGCTTCATTAGACGCTGACAAAACATATACTGCAGTAATCTTTAACTATCAGATAAGCGGCTATGTGTGCTGAACGGGGTATAAGGACCCACTGACACTTTTAATACATAAATTTACGACTACATGAGAGTATAGTAAAAACAAAAACCTCATGAGAAGACAAAACATATTGACCAAAAACCGTCTTTAATCCTTGTTATACCTTATTTGGATAGAAAGGTTTATATGTTACAATAATACGCAGGATTGTCAATCAAGCTCTGAACTTGAAAAAAAAAAAAAAACTACCAGCAAAGTATTTCAGTAGAGCTTATATATGGATTTTGTCCGTTTTATTTTGTCATAATTAGGGATACGTAAATTTCGCATAAACAATATCGAAATTTCGCAACAAAAAATTGAAATATATAAAATTTCGCATTTGTTCGCAAAAAAAAAATATATATATAAATTCAAAATTTCGCATTTATTAAAAAAAATTACAATTTTACTTGGATGGGTAAGTATCAAAATTCTTAGTTAAAAGCTAATATTGTAGTAGTCTCCAAATTATGTTCCTTAAGTCTTTGACTTCTGTCGTTAATTCAGCATCTATTGTTAACGGGACTATAGGTGCCTTTGCACAGTTAAGGTAGCAGCATTACGTTTCAATTAAAATCATTATGCATCAACAGGAGTCTCTTGGTTTAATACTGTAAGTAGCTGAAATACCCTTGACTTTGGCGCTCAACAGACGCTTTTAAATCTACTAAATTGTTCCACAAAACTTTATGGTTGATTTTTACAGTTAGATTTTTACGTTCGACTCAGGTATGGACAAACTGTCTGGGTGAAATTCGGAGCAAATCCGAAGGAGAGTGAGATTTCTCAGTTGAAGAACGAGGATGTTCTTAGTTAAGCAATTATGTTAATAAATTATTACTATTATTACCTAATTTCGCTTAAAAAGCAGTTTATCACCGAGTTTTCGCTGAAAAGTAGTAAAGAAATAATTTTCGCGTTTATTCGCTCTTATCGGCAAATTTCGCATTTATTCGATCTATTTCGTAAATACGAAAATTATGTATCCCTAGTCATAATTGAGGCGTTCACGCTGAAAAGGGGGTACATGCCAAACATGAAATTTAATCTTACAGGAGGAACGAAAAACTTTTAGGAGCTCCGGTTAAAGGAATGTTACTTCTGGTTTTAAAAAGTTGTTACCGAGCAACATTAAAATACCTGTAACTTATGTTCTATACAAGATAGAAACAAAATTTAAACAGATATGGAAAGATAAAAGAACAGGCTTGTAGACTAAAATTTAAAAATCGATGTTTAGACCAAAAATTGCGTTTAAAAGGTGGTCGGATACTTTAAAGAATTTTCCAGTCTTGTTTAAATTTGAATAAAAGATGAAAATAACTTTTTCTTCTATTTTTTTTTTTTTTTCAAGTTGTTGTCTACTCTTCAAGGGAAACTGTTCCATTGTTTTGAACGCAACTCATTGCTTGATAAGGGGTTTATGACTCGAAACATGCTGCAATAAAGAAATCGAAGAAAAAAATTTCATCTTTCATTCAAATCCAAACGAGACTAAAAAATACTTTAAAAGGAAATACGAATATGAAATCTACCAGTCAACAATTCTAAGGGACAAACTTTTAATGAATAAAGACTAAAAAAAGTAGTTTCCACAACTCTAAAGAGAAACCTGAATGTGACAGACAAAAGAAAGGTTACTGACATGGCTCTACCGCCATGAAAAGTTTGGAACATAAGCTCTATAATAAGATAACAGTCCTAGGATACTTGTCACATCTTTCTTGATTTTTGGCGGCTCTAAATTCTGTATAGCCTGCACTTTTTCAGGATCTGGTTCGTGGGATCTGGAACCTATGATATGACCCAGAAATTGGATCTTTCCTTTAGCAAAGTCGCACTTTTGAAAGTTAACAGTAAAGCTAGCTTCTTCTAGTGTCGTCATAACTGCATCAAGATGTTCGAGATGCATGTTCCAATCATCTAAACAAATCGTAACATCATCAATGTACGACTCAGCGTACTCTTTGTGCTTAGAAAGTGTCTTATTCATGGTTCTTTGAAATGTAGCGGCAGCTTTACGTAATCCAAAAGGAAGGACAACGAAAGCATACCGTCCTCGGTTCGTGACGAAAGATGTTAAATCTCGGCAATCAGGGTTAAGCTTTACTTGCCAGTAACCTTTTAGTAAATCGATGAGAGTGATGCACTTTGCCTTAGACACTTGATAAAATAAGTCCGTTGTATTTTTCATCGGAAATGAGTCTATTTCAGTCTGGGAATTCAAGTATCTGTAATCCACACATAACCGAGCAGATCCGTCTTTCTTCGAGACACATACAACTGGATGTGTATATTCACTTTCAGAAGGTACGATCAGTCCAAGTTGTAATAATTCTTCAATCTGGCGATCAACTTCCTCCTTCAAAGCTTCTGGGATTCGAAATGGCTTTTGTTTCTTCGGTACACTTCCTGGTTTTAGTTTGATGTTATGCTCTCCAACGTGAGCAATTCGTGGAACACCTGACCTAAGGTTGGAACGTTTCCGAAGGATTTTTATAACGTCCATTCTCTTATTAGGTTCTAAATGCGTCAGGTCAACTTCTGGATCAGGATCTAAATGAGTGATCGTGGGGACGTTTTCGATTTCTCCAAAGTCAATATCGGCATCATAAATGACACCTACATTGTTCGATGATGCTTTGAACTCTCTTATCTTATTAGCATGGATATGTCTGATGCCATCATCAGGTAGTTGCACTAAATAACTATACGTGGTTTTCCTTTTTATAATCGCCGCCGGTACGGTCCATTGTGCATAGACTTAGTTGTCACTGTCTGGTATTAGGACAATAACCTTGTCTCCTTTGAATTCTTTATGACGTGTCTTCTTATTACGATAGTGTCCATAGGCTTCTTGTTTTCCTGCAGCAGTGAGACCAGCATGCTCTGCAGCATTCTCTAATTTCATCTTTAAGTCATTCAAGTAATCAGTAACTGATTTCAACTGTCCAAGGGGAATCAAGGTTTCATCAGTCCAGGTAGACTTTAATATGGACAATGGTCCTGTTGGTCGTCGACCGTAGAGCATCTGAAACGGGTTAACTTCAGTGGTGGCATTTGGAACTTCACGATAAGCCCATAATAAAAAAGGAATATGCTTGTCCCAGTCTTCTGAATATTCTCTCATCGTATGATGAATCATCCCTTTCAAAACTAGCTGGCACCTACCTACTATTCCACGCTATTAGCCTTGGAACATACCATTGTATCAGTGAAAAAAAATACTTTTCGGAAATTTTGGCACTTGCCTCCTTTTCAACGGTAGCGCCTCAATTGGATTTTAATAATCCCAAATCTGACAGTACTATAGAGCTGCTTACATAAGAAATATATTGAAACCCATTCAGCGGTCTGTATTCCACAAAAAGCGGGGACACACACAAAAAAATTTCTTTTATTAATAGGCATTTTCTAATGAATTTTTTCTTAATGTTTAATTTTGCGTTAACTGGCTTTGCAACGGTACAGTTGCATTTTGCTGCACGAGGACTTGAAAAACCAGGTCCTATAGTTTAAAAACGACTATAACGGCATCCATGCCAGCAACAGAGCTCGAATCCGCAGACTCCTGCATCGAATTCAGGCACTATCCTTTTGGCCACCGTATGTATACAAAACCATTTTCGAAATTTTTTTATTTTTATACATTTGAAAAGCTTTTGTTAATTTGTCTTCGTGATTTATAAGAAAAACTATATAATTTTTAATCAATTTAAATTAATTTGAATATATTATTTTATAGGAGGCATTATTGTTCTGAGAATTTTTTTTTGGAATTCCTACTCAAAATCAACAAGTCTGAAAACAATGTAAAGAAAACAGAACAGAAAAAATTTATACGAAATTTTATAGAAATACTTTGCGAGGACAATTAGATATATCCTTCTGAAAAGGATAAACAAATCGTGAGAAATTCTCCGCTCACGTAAATGGAACTAATGTACGGTTGTACAGCAGAAAATTCATAAATATTACAACCGAGATGAAATGTTATTGCTGCTGATGTATAATCATTATGGAAACACGCGGTTTGTGCTAATGCGGTTGTGATTCTAAAATATCTATTGCACGTTTTAAATAAAGTCTAGCTGAGTGCCAACCCGATGTGTTGCTTTTTCCATTTAAAATGAAATTGTTTTATTTCTGAAAGATTAAAAGCTGTTTAATAACTTTAAAAAATATATTAGAATTTTTAAAAAACGATACAATTATTTAAAATTCTCTTTTTCAAATTTTGGATTTTGGCTTTTGAAATAATTCTTTCAAATTTCCGTTTTCAAATTTTGCTTTTTAAACAAAAAAGAAGTTCATTCAATTAGAAAAAAAGGCTAAAGGTTTTAACTTCTCATTTCCTAAAACTAAAATTATTTCTGGTACTTTAAAATTATTTCTGAATCTCAATTATTAAATGACTCGTTCTCAGCTAATAATTTTTCCTTTTGGCAACATGGCCGAATGTAAATATTAAATCTTATGGGGGAAAACTTAAAAAATAGAAAGACAGTTCTGATGAATTCAAAATTGGTGGCGGAAGAATCCTCATCAGTTGCTCATTAATTAGAAACAAATTTTACGAACTTGCTGGAATTATTAGTGAGTAAAATATTAAGTCGAAAAATTACGAACTCGGCCTTTAGTTACATCAAGATACTATGGCGATCAGCCCGGGAAATTTCAAAACTGTGTTTTGTAAGTACGCTTTTTTAGAATGATAACCTTTTTTTTTATTAAATGCATTTGGTATATTTTGGAAGCTGAACATCTATCAAATGCTGATAAATCGTAAAATTGACATTAATAGGTGCAGAAAACCGAAATATTTGTCCATCAAAATTGTTGATTTCGTGAAATTCGGAAAACTGCTTTGGGGAAAAAGGCTTCGTTTGCAATGAAAAACATTTTTAACTTTATAAAAATGTATATATTCTTAAAAATGAAGAGTTGTAGAACACATGGAAATGAAAAAATTGTCGATTGGAGGACGGAAAAGTTGAATTTTGCATGCACGAAAATAGTGGAAAATTGTGAAACGAAAAGGAGCTGGCCCACCCGGAATGTCAGCTGTTTCTGTTGTCCGCTTCTTTTAGTTCGGCGGTTTTAATTTAATAATTAAAAAAGTTTAAAATTTTGAAAGTTGAGGAGGACATCAGTGCAAGCGTCTCGTCCGTCCACGTCCATCGGTACCACTCGCGATATCCTGCTATGATCAGTTCACGAGATTAGCCCGTCCCCGTGTCTGCTCACTAACAAACATACGCTTGTTTACCTTCAGCTGTTAATAGTAAGATAATTAAAAACACTCCTGTCGTGAGAATTATGTGACTCAAATCCCCTAAAACTTGAACTCGACTACATATACTCATTGGAATTGTTAGTATATTTCAAACACGGTTAAATTTTTTTGATCTGGGCAGTACTAGTTGATCTCGTGATAAATTACATGAAAATGAACCGAATTATACAAAATTTAAAATTTAAGCCTCTGAACATGAACTCGTCTGAGGTTACTTTTGACTGAGTCCAGGATGAGACTCTTATGTTATCCAATCCATTACATTATAAATATCTTTGTTTATTCTCATTTTCTTCTCTCGTGAGTTGATGTATGGAGTGAGACTTTCTGAGGTCAATTATGTAAGGTCGATCACACAAAGAAAAATCTCCCTTGAACTGAAAGAGAATTTGTAACATAATTCTTCAATTATGTTTCGAAGATTTTGAATACCATCATCCGGTTTTTACTTTCAGATGTTCTTATACGCTTTCCAAACTGCACTGCGTAAAGTTTTGTTCAACTGAATGAGATTTCTGAAGTTAAGTTCTAAGAGCTAGGGAAAAAAACTTCAACCTTCATTAAATCTACAAATTTACAAATGTAATACACATAGTACAAATGCTGTTTAGCGGCCATTTGGATTTTAAAATTTTAATTTTAATTTTTAGTGATTAAAATTTTTAATTTTTAAAACTTTTATTTCGTTTTTGCGACCATTTTAATTTTTTTTTTTTAATTCCATGCGCAAATACTCAAAAAGATATTTTAGATGTCTTTTACATTAATAAGTATATTTAAATTAGTTGATTATTCTTTGAAAAAGGTATTTAGAAGAAATCATTCGAAAACTTCGAATTCTAGAATAACATAGAATATGATCCATGGGAACGTAAATTTCTGTGTCACAATAGAACGCGGCTATTGTTCAATTTTAAATTTGTCTTAAGAGTCGTAGTGAATTCCATTGGAAGCTGTTAATGCACTTTGATCGGAATTTCTTCTACAGGTGGCCAGGGCCCGATTTAGAAAATTCTTGACTATAGGCACAACTCGGGATGGGGGCCCCCTAACACTGATGTGGGCGTAAAATTTCCAAAATGGAGACAAAAAAATAATCATGAATCATTGTGAAAGTACCATTTTACCAAGAATGGGCTATTTGAAGCGTAGAAGCCTAGAGCATTATTAAATAACAAAAAGCAATACAACATATTAACTTCATCACTAAAACACCAATACAATGCAACCAGAAAAACTTATTAATCCCTTATATACACTATAACATACATATGATGAACCAATCAATCAATCAAATTTGGAAGTATATATAAAAAAATTACTATTAAAAAAAGTAAAATTAAAAAAAATTTGAATTGGGAATTTTTTCTTTTTTTCCTTTTAAAATTAAAACTTTGGGATGGGGGGACATTCGGGGGCCCCTAGGCCCGGGCCTACCGGGCCTAATGGAAAATCAGGGCTTGCAGGTGGCTAAGAACTTACTTCCCATCATGTTATTCATTATGTTTTGGCAACGGTTGGTAAGTGCTTCTCCATACAATCTTAAAGGCAGAAGTTCCCTATTTTGTTATTAACCTGAAGAGTATTTTATGTTTTCTTTCTGAACTTTTAAAGTACGCTGAAGGGTAAATGGTATAAGACCACATCGCCCTTCAACACTTGTGCACTGAACCTCTTCACATTTACCGCTGCAATCGTCAAAAGCGTAAGCAACATCCAAAATAACAACCCATATAATATGCTCCAGAGACTCCCAAAGCAAAATGGATTCAAAGTTACGCTTACACACATAAGTGTATTTTGCGTCCGTGGAAAAAAAAAAATCTGAGAGAATGAGTATGGGGAAAATGCATTGTGAACGCTCTTTGAGTACAGTGGCCGAGCTCCCGTACTCATATTTCACGCATACATAACTCTAGCGGTGGAGAAATCGGGAAGAAAGTAACAAAGGACGTGGTCTTTCCCCACCCACAATGGGTTTCGGGGGTGGGGATACATATCGAAAAATCTTTTCATGCCTAAGTGCACTCGAGGTTGGACTGTGAGAATACAGAAAAGGGTACTTTCGAAATCCAATGAAAAAGGATTTACCCAGAGTGCATACTCGATGGGTATTTAGTCATAAACCCAGTCTAATGTTGTCGATAGGATTCTGGAAAGCATTTTAGGATTTTATCATCTGGAAGTGAAGCGAAATCATTGCTTTTTAAATAACGTGTTATTCTGAAAAGCTATTTAGGTACAGGGGATTATGGAGAAAAGGGAGTTTTATCCCATGGATTTACTAAGAGATTTCCTTGAAGTTAGTTTGCATGAAGAGACAGCTGATACGTCTGGAACTTGATTTGTTGCGATAGAATTCGATTTTGGGCATCAAATTTTGCTTTTCACCTGATAAGTGACGAAAGATTTAACTTCATTACATATACTCCCCTGTTTCAGCCTCTTATTGTACCAAAAATATTTGTGCACTTCTCGGTCATTAATAAATCACCGTAACATTGTGGTGTAAGAAGTTGAACATAAAGCAATACCAGCTTTAATTGGTCATTAGCTATCTGTTTCCAATAAAAGTATGCTAGAAGACACAATTCCGATTTCTTCTGGAATTTTATTCTATAAACAAATAGACAGACCTCCTAATGTTTTGAAAGAAATAACCCATAGGATACACGTTTAAGACATTTAAACCTCAATAACCAATCACTGCGGAAGATCACAGGGTTAAGTTTACCGGGTGTAGTACATAAACATGCGATATTTCCTCGTCAAAAAATGTCCATTGATGGGTTTTTTCTCGGGACATATCCTCAAAGAGGAATGCTGCTGCAGAGCGTCAAATAAGCAAATCTTAGTAAATCTTTGGAGCTGTTGTTTTCTTTATTATAAGATTTACTAAGATTTGCTTATTTGACGCTCCGCAGCAGCGTTCCCCTTTGAGGATATGCCTCTAGAAAAACCCATTAATAGACATTTTTTATGAGGAAATATCTCATGTTTATGTAGTACACCAGGTAAACTTAACCCACATGATCTTGCACAGTGATTGGTTATCGAAGTTTAAATGTCTTAACCGACTTTTATCTTCGGGGTCATTTCTTTCAAAACACTAGGAATTTTGCCCATTTGTTTATAGAATAAAACTCCAGAAGAAATCGGAATTCTGTCTCCGGAACGGTACTTATAAGGAATTAGTTGAAATTCTTTCGTTTCATAGCATACATGAATTAGCTTTTTACCTTTCCCCACGAGACTAAATTGAGTCCTAGTTTGCGTTGCACGAGTAAGTTAATAGAAATAACTTGATATTTAGCAGTCAATGACAAAGTTGATAACACTAATGAGATAATCGGTTTATGTCTTTTCGATATCGAAGAGGTGAAATTCGATCTAACGGAAGATAAAAAAGCTAACCTCCCGATTGAATCTTAAATAATAATTGGTAATACGAAATGCATTTCTCTTCCTCCACGCTAACAGAGTAAATGAACAGAGATAAGTCCTGTATAACTTCTCTTAACTCTCTGTATTATCTTGATTTTCATCACGAAATCATCCTGTTTAAGTCATTATATATACCATGCTATTTCCTCACAAATTCTTAAGAATCTATATTTATCCTTCTAACTTTATTTCGATGACTCATTTTCCATTGAATGGATTAAATGTATGGTATATTTGCACACATAGGTTGATTTCGAGTTGACGGGGTTATTTAGTCAGGAGGGATTTCTCAGAGGAATTACATCCTAATTATGTCACAACAAAAGCTCATACAACTTTACACCTTTTCTCTTTTAAGCTGTCAATATTTTATCGTTCTTACATGTATTATTTTACGCTCGATAAGAATTTAGTAATTATGGAATTTGAAGATCCTCCAAGAAGTCACTATGATAAAAAGTTCTACTAGCTAGTCAGTCTTCTTAACATATCATAGAAACAAAATTCAATGTAGTCTTTTAAAAAGTTTTCAAGTATGGTGGAAAACCGTTCATTTGGATCGGTAACGTTAGATTTTTGTCCAGAGTTACCTAGTACTTAAAAAATACACACTAAGTATATCGCTTTGAAAAAAGAGAGATTAAACATCATTTCTCTATATTAGCACCTGTCGAAGAGTCCTTTGATATCGAAGCTCATTCGTTTACATATTTGAAAAAGTTTTCTTTTCATTTTTTTAAAATATTTTACTCAAATATTAGTAACAAATAAGTCTATGCCCATTCGAAAATTCCATGATCACAAATGGCTCATAATCGTCTATATTGTTTCTTGTTTATACGCCCACGAGCCACATGCAATCATACAGTGTAGTCCCGATAATCCGAACTTCGGTAATCCGAAAGTCCGCTTAATCCGAAATAAAAAGTCAAAAAGAACTAGGGTTACAATAAAACTACAGGGATAAGTAATAGTACTTGAAAATTACAAGAAAATTCAAAGTTAGACAACAGTAGTATAATAAAGTAGGACACAGAAGAATAAACAACATGTGTTTATGCTAATGCTAAACTAACAGTAACGACGCATCGCTCCAACTGTCGAGCACTGTGACGTATTGTTAGAACAACTTACACTCTGCTGTACTGTACTAGGCAGCGTTCCGCTCTCTTATCACCCATTTCATCCCAAGATTTGGTTATGTTTAGACAGATCTTATAAAATAAATTGTGTAATCACACGTAATATGTAATAGTTATGTAATCACACGTTATTATGTAATTTAAATTTATTTTAAGAATGATTTCGCTTAATCCGAAAAATTCGTTAATCCAAAAAAGGGTCTGGTTCCAATCATTTCGGATAATCGAGACTCCACTGTATCAGTTGCTTGTCCCACCAAGTTCGTTTAGGAGTGGTAACCTGCAATGTGCATTGAATACACTACATATCCCCGATGTGTTGCGAATATTTGTAAATTATTTCAACATATCGTAAATGCTTTAAGTCGAGTACTTCTAGAAACTAAAAGTTTTTTAAATGTATATATTTTGATAGAAATGAGAATTTGAATAAAAAGCCAGTGTTTACGGAGGAAGAATTCCACGCAATAACGGTATTACAGCTATTAAGTGTCGAGTGATATCAACGACAGAGTGTAGATTTAAAAGGTTTAATTTTTATTTAGAGACCTAATTCTGCGGCTGAAGCCGATTCGTTAAATAATGATGAAGAAGCGTCAGGCGAAAAGGGTGAATAGTTTTTATTTACATTGTCTAATGCATTCGTGGACGTGGGAATGAATATTCATTATATCTCACACCAGATACATGGAGAGTAAATCCATGCGAAGAAGTTCTACATAGTTAGAATTTTCCCCGATATCTACTGATACCCCATAAATGCCTCAACAACAGATTTAAAAAAAGCCTCTCATCAATCACCATTTAACTACATTTTCACGAACAATAAACCTTCAGCAACCTCACAGCTAATAGATTTTAACTGCTCCCCCAAAACCCCTAATTACCCACGTTTTCACAGAAATTGGCAACAATTCATCACACCCATTTTCATTAGGCTACCGTGCTAGCAGATAGCCAGCCATCATTACAGTAATTCGGCGCAAAAGCGCCCTTTAATAATTTCATTAAAAGATAAAACTTCGCATTGGCTCGATACGTAAGACCCCAATTTATATATAAATTCGCACCTGTTTCATAAAAATCGTGCAATTACTCAGGTTCCCCGCTGAGAACGAGCCACATATTTTGCGAAAACACCTGCTGAAGGAAAAATTGATTAAGAATGGAGTCGCTCTCAAAGGATACACAGTGTTAATCAGTTCCGAAGTATATCGATTAAATATCGTTTATCATCGCGATAAGATCTACCTTGATATGATCATAAAAACAGAGAAATCGAGTTTATATCTTTTCTTTTTTTTCTAAAGGCCTGAGATACAATTACCGAAAGATTTCTATTAAAGGGATATTAATTGGTCCGCGAGATTGTGAGAGACCGCGATTTTTATCTGGTGATTGATTTATTGATTTTTTAATTAAGCTGGATGAGATTTCTTGAGGGGAAAACTCAGTTCATAATAAGCATTTTTTTTAGTTATCTATATGCTGATGACGTATGAATATTTGACACAGTTGTCATACCTCTAGTATTTTATTATAACTAATCAGTGAAGGTTGGATTTATAGTTTGAATTACAAATTAGGATGCGTCATAATAAAGAAACTAAGCATTTCTCAGTCGTAAAGGCTCTTTAACTTAAATTTTCAGAGGTATGACTTAATTAAAAGCAATTTTCTACCAGCACGCAACTATTTATTTTACACATAAATCACATATTGGTCACAAGATGATATATATTTCAGTAAAACAAATGGTACGTGACCGCACGTAAGCCCGCTATGTTGCATCCCTTCTTATTCTTATTTTTGTCCAGTGCCGCAGAACTTCCGACGACATTCGTTTATACACAACGCGATTTTCGTTGGCTACATTATTATGGGAGCACCATATAGACCAGTGATTCTCAACCTTTCGTTGATCAGGAACCACTTGTCGAATAAAAAATTAGTCGTGATAATTTTCCAACCAACTCTTTAAGAGGCTAAAAGGGGTTTCATTTCTGAATAAACGAACTATTTGAGCTAAACAACTTTAATATAAAGTTACAAATTAATTTAATGGCAATAAAAAAGTTAACGTAAGGGCCTGTTTCCATAGAATCCGTCAGCGTCAGAGCAAAAACATTTTTACCAATCACTGACCTATTTAACCAATCAGCGCCAACGGGATCTTTAACGCTGACTCTAACGGATTATTTGTGAACAGGCTCTAAAAGTATACTCAAACGCCCTATAGCAAATATAAAAGCCTTTAAAAACTCAAATAGAATGACATTTTTGAGTTTGCATTTGCAACTACAGTTGAACCCCGTTATAGCGAACCCGGTATATAACGAACTCACGGATATAACGGATGAACATTTTGGTCCCATCGTTTTCCTATTATATTTAATGCCAATTTATTCTTTTATAGCGCACCTCCGAAATCTTGACAATCAGCTATAATGAACTTTTATTTTCAGTCGACTAATGAATTTTTTTTATTTTTAAAATTCTTTTTAAGAACGTTGAAGATACAACGAATGTTGAAGAACCAAAGAATGTTGAAGAAGATGATGAAGATTGTGATGCGGATAGAAAACCTATTGTGATGCGGATAGAAAATCACAAAATTTCCTCATTCTCAGATTGTGGCATGCAATTATTCGAAACATGTGATGATGAAGTCATTACATGTGGAAATTCGACTGATGAAGATATTGTGGAAGAAATTAAAATGAATCATTCTGAAATCGAAGATTCTACATCTGATGCTGATAAAGAGCAGTACAAAAATGATGAAATCCCCAACATCTCAGATGCTACAGCAACAATGCGTGTAATTAATAAGTTTTTGTCTACACAAACAGTGGGAGAAAGAGTGTTGGAGTAGGGAGGTCCATGACATAATGTTAAAAAATAAAATGCAAGAATCTTCCTTCCACAAGCCCTATTTTGTTCCTATATATTCAAAATGTATGTAAATAAAATTTCAGGCCAATCCGATAATATTAAGAGGTCGCTCAACATTTGTATGTTCAAAGAATATATAACATAGCAACAAAGAAGGCAGATAATTCTTTCAAAAGCAGAAAGAAGATGTTTTTTGTTGTTCTATGAGTGGAGTTGACATGAAAACTACACAAAAAGAAATAAGAAACGGAAAACGGAAAGATAATAAAATATTAATGTAAGAATGATGTGAAGAAAGAGAAGCAAAATTGCAAATTAGGGTAGAAAAAATCATGTTAGAATTATCAGACTCAGAAACTTCACATTCCATAGAATTTGAAAGTGAAGAAGAGTACCTGCCGCTGTCATCTACATCCCAATCCGATCTCAATACTACAACTACAGTTCCCGAAGCTGCTGAAAAGAAATATGTAAAAAATATATTTAATTCTCCTGAAGTTGTAGGTGCACTAGATCATGTTAATATTTCTGACAGGAAAACTGTATTCGTGGCTGGAGCTGTTGCACGTGCAACTGGGAACGATATTTCTCCAAAAGCCCTTTCTCGAAGCTCAATAAGGGGACACAGAAGAAAAGGGAAGAAACAAGCTGCAGAAACAGAAAAAATTTCTCTAGCTGAACCTCTATTATTACACTGAGATGGTAAGATGTTACCAGATATTGATGGATATAAAAAAAAGTTGATCAAGTTGCCGTTATTATTTCAGGAAATGATCAAGAGAAGCTCCTTAGAATTCCGAAGATTGAAAGAGGAACTGGAGAATTACAAGCAAAAGCATGTATCGAGACAGTTCAGAAATGGAATATTATATCTCAAATTAATGGACTGTTGTTCGATACCACAGCCGCTAATACTGGTTTACAGAAAGGTGCATGCGTCAGAATTCAAAAATATTTAGGGACAGATCTTATTTGGGTTGCATGTCGTCACCATATTATGGAGATTGTACTATGCAGTGTGTTTTCAGTTATACTCGGCCCATCTGAAGGTCCAGAAACTGTAATATTTAAGCGTTTTAAGAATTTATGGCCAGAAATAGATAAATCTGCTCATAATCCAGCAAATTAGGAACTATTTGACAGTGTAAACTTAACTAAGAGAATATATGTTAACATTTCTACCAAAAAAAATTAAATCTCCAACTATAAGGAATGATTATAAAGAGTTTATGCAATTATCTTTAATTTTTCTTGGAGAAGACAATAATAATCAGTCATTTCGCTCTCCTGGACCCCCATATCACGCTCGATGGATGGCTAAAGGTATTTATGCACTAAAAATATTCCTTTTTCGAGAACAATTTAAGCTCTCATCTGCAGAATCTGGTAAAATTACAGAATTGTGCCTTTTTGTGAGCCTAATATATATTAAATATTGGAATGAAGAACCACATTCTATTAAGGCCCCTTACAATGATATTCAGTTTTTAAATGACCTGAAGAAATATCCAAATCCTTCTGTAGCAAATATAGCATTATCGTCATTTTCCAGACACCTATGGTATTTATCTGAGCACTTAGTAGCATTAGCTTTTTTTTTTATAACAGAGTCAGCATTGACACAAAAATGAAAATGATACAAAATCTTGATCGTGCACGAAAACCTACCCGTGATTATCGACTGGAACTAAAAAATGAAGAGCAAAATGTAAAGATCGAATAACTTGTAACTGAAAAGACAAAACAATTCTTTGATGCCTTGGTTGTTAAAAGAGGTAAAATTAAATCACAAGCTTTCATAGAAAAATCACCATCTCAGTGGGAAAGTGTGACTTTCCCACTGAGGGGAAAGTCGCTTAGTGTGACTTTCGAGAAAGTTGCTTAAAACTTTCGAGCAAAAACTCGAAAGTTTTAAGCAACTTTCGAGTGAACTTGTGACTTTCGAGAAAGTTGCTTAAAAATGAAAGTTGTAAATGACAATGCTGAAAGAGCTATAAGCCTAATACAAAAATATAATAAAACCCTTACAAAAGTCGAAGAACAAAAACAATTCTTGCTTTGTCTAGTAGCAAACAACCAAAAGAGCTTTCACACGATTTCGAAGAAATCTTTGCTAATCTGAACTTTTAAAGTTTGAGCTTGAGCGACTTGTAAATATTATTATTTTGGAGGAAAAAAAATTGTGCGCATTATTTACATGTAAAATAATAAAATAAACCTTGTGGAGTAATATATTTCGAAAGTTAATTTTTTTGGACCACCCTAGTGTTGGAGTCATTTGATGTATTGGACAAAGACATTCATAAAATGTTTTTGAAATCGGCATCACGTCAGCAGAAGATTACCGATTATCTCTGTATCAAAACAGTGAGCAACAATTGAAGGTAAAATGACTTTATTTCCATC
Source organism: Dolomedes plantarius (assembly GCA_907164885.2). Classification (NCBI taxonomy): domain Eukaryota; kingdom Metazoa; phylum Arthropoda; class Arachnida; order Araneae; family Dolomedidae; genus Dolomedes; species Dolomedes plantarius. The sequence continues at coordinate 146,434,692 of OU015496.1, forward strand.
TGTCTTCATTTTTAGTTAATTTAATTAGTATTGTGTCAGTTTAATGTAGTCGACTTTAGTCCATTTAATACATTAATGATCATTTTTAATAGATTTTATCACTTTAATACATCATTATTGAATACGCATAGTAACTAATGAGCTATACATTTTGTGAACTCTAACATTTTTCTTAACGGTTCGGTTATAGCGAACCACCGGATATAATGAACAAAAACCTTTTGGTCCCTTGAAGTTCGTTATAACGGGGTTCGACTGTAGCTGTAAAATTGCTACAAAGCTGCGACTTCGCGTTGTAGAAAATGCATTAGTGATTTTTAAACAGAACAGGGATTCTTTTTGTACTTGAAACGCCAGAACACGAAAAAAATACAGGAATTTTTAGAATTTGAACAAAAAATTCGAAACAAGAAAAATTTTGTACTCAATTGTATAACATTTTTAGATTCGTGGTTGTTTTGAAACGAAGAAATAATTTTTTTATCACTTCTAACTTCGAGGACCACTACTTGGGTTCTCCCGGACCATCAGTTAAAAACCACTGATATAGACGAACCACCATTACTTCCTATGAGGGGACAACACAGGAACTAACCACTAAACGATGTAGGAGGATTATTAATCGTATTCAGGTGAGCAATTTTTATTAAACGGTATTGTATAAAATCGCCTCGGTCATGTTACATACTGCATCGTTCTCTTACATTATAATAATCCCCAGTTCTTCTATGATGTTTGTTGTTGTTGTTGTTTCTTATGCCCCCTGGTTGAAAGTTCCAGACCAGGTCCACATAGGCTTCGGGCTGAAGTGGGCGATTCCGGTTTTAATGAGCACCACAAGGGTCGGAGTCCGTCTTAGCTAGTTGCCACCTCAGTTTTGACAGAGGAACCCCAGGAGCGACATCTGGAGAGATCGTGCCTTCTCTCACCCTTATTGACCTTCTTAGAAGGACTTTCTGGTCTACGGATTTAACGTGCCCATATCCGGCCTAGACACGCAGGTATTTAACGGCGAGCACCGGGATTCGATCCGAGCTCTATGATGTTTAAAAATTGCAAACCTTTTTTAAACACCTTTGCCAGAAAAAAATGTGACAATATGCGCTTATTTACACTTCCTCTGCTGTGGGTGAGATAACTCGTCCAGGAATTTTTGTGCCTATTGTGCCGCAGGTGAGATGGCGGAATTGTAATCTGAAATATCTTACTGAGAACCCGGTACTATGTCAGGTTTACTTCAACAAGCGATGCTAGAATGAACGGACGCAGTTAGGAACACGCCCTGTCCTCGTGCGCAGGACGAGCCGCAGTTTTAACGTAGGATTACGTTCCTCTATAAAGGTCCTCCAGAAAGCAAAAATTCAGATGTCCTCCGTCGCGAGTTATAATTCTGGCAGCGTTCCAAACCCAGTCTGTATCGCTTGGGCAAGCAGTAAACATTTAAATAGAAAAGTACCAAAATGCGTCAATATTTTGACACACACACACACACACACACATATATATATATATATATATATATATATATATATATATATATATATATATATATATATATATATATATATATATAATATTAAAAAACTAGTAATTTCTTAATTCAACACTCTTAACATTTAAAAACTATTAATTCCTCACTTTACTATTCAAAATTACATACCCTTTTTTAATCTCTTAAGTCAGTGGTCGGCAAACTTATTTGTCAACAGAGCCAAATGTCAAAAGTACAACGACTGAAATCTCTTTTGAGAGCCAAATTTTTTTAACTTAAACTATATAGGTAGGTGAATTGTTATTAATTTAATTAGGATACTCCAAAGCTGGCCTTTGCTAAAAAGTCCTCAATCTGAATAAGGTACGTTCGCTGAAGTCGACCCCTTCCAACTCTTCCATCCACACTCGTCTTGTATACTTATTTCGTCTATCTCCTTTCGTTCATCCTCTCTGTATGTCCAAACCATCTCAACACACCTTTCTTAATCCTCGACACTACATCTTCTATCACTCCACAGCTCTCCCTAACATTAACTTAATAAACTGTACTTAAAGATTTTTAAGTCTTAGTTAAACTATAGGTACGTTGAATAAAACTTGAAATCATACTTAATATCGATATTATTTATTGATAAAATTAAATTGTAAAGTATCCATAAAATTAAATCATGACAAACACTAATATGAACAATGGCTTCGCATCTCCTTGGAAAGTTTGGGTAAGTCAAGTTTGTATGTTGTTATTTTAGGCACGATTCGTGGTTCTCATTAATAAGATGAATTCTTAATTTACTCTTGATAAGATTCATTCTTGAAAATGATTGTTCGTATGAATATGTAGACCCGATTAAGAAAGAACAGAAAACACTAGTTTTTCCAGCAGATTATATGAGTCAGCAATACTATTCTAGGTGTTAAAAATCATATCTTTCTTCTCCAGATCTTTCAAAGCAGACCACTTGTGCTGTGAACTAAGTTCACATTTGTTTATCTCCAATATTTCTATATCAGCACAAAGAAGTTCAAATTTCGAACTCCACATTTCTTTGTTTTTTAAATCCAGTAACTGCATTTCGAAGTTTCTAATGTCAATATTAAAGGGTTTGGTTTGGTCTGGGAGCGCTACGTCATTTTTGGCTACACGAGGGCTAATTAGACCGGGACCTACTGCTTAAAGCCGATTCCGAACGGCTACAAGCATCCATGCCGATTGTGGGACTCGAACCCACAGACTCTGGTACCGAAGGCCAACACCCTAGCCATTCGGCCATCAAAATGTCAATATCAGAATTATTTTCTTGGCGATGTTTCAACAGGCTTGGAAAGTGAATCTAAGTTTCTCTATCAAAATCTTGAGTAAAAAGAGATAATTTGTTTTTGAATGAAATAACTTCTAACATCGAAAAAAATTGTGCATCCTTTCCCCTCTGGTTTACAATTAAGCTGATTTAGATGAGACGTAACGTCTCCCATGAAATAAAATTTCTGGATCCACTGATCGTTCGTTAGTTCTAGATAGTGAACACCCTTCGCAAGGAGAAATGCTTAATTTCTGTTTTTTTAGAAGCGAAACGTTTCAAAACGTTTTGCTCTTGAAAACCAACGTACCTTGTTATGCAGCAGAAGATCTGCGTACTCACTCTCCATTTCAACTAAAAATTCTTTAAATTGGCGATGATTAAGAGCTTCAGCATTATAGCTGAAGTTGATAATCTTAATCACCAATTTCATAACTTCGCAAATTTCTTCTGAAAACGTCTGCGCACAAAGCGCATCTAGATGAATGATGCAATGGTAATGGACTCATTGTAAGTACCTCGTGATTTTTCTCTCAAAATAGCAACAAACCCGTATCGTACGCCGGTCATAATTTTCGCCCCATCTGTTGAAACAGAGACAATTTTATCGAGTAGAATATGAATTTTTTTAATGCACTCAATTACAGCATTTGCTATATCCTCTCCACGTATTTGACCTTTGAGTGACAATAATTCTAAATGTTCTTCTTTAGAACCGGTAGATGAAATAAATCGTACAAAAAGTGAAACTAGCGCTGTATCATTTATGTCACAAGACTCGTCAACTGCTATTTATAAAGCTAAAACCAATTTAAGATCTTCGACTTGCTGGTTGGTTATATTCGAAGACCATTTTGTCTAGTCTAGTGTTTTCTACCGGGAGACGCTCTCGGAAGTAATACATTGTAAAACACGATGCAAAGATACGACTTGACGATACGCGTTCACGAAGTTTCAATCGCACTGTACTTGCGCGCCCGCACGTGATATTTTGTGGAAGAGCCACACTCAGATGGCCAAAGAGCCACATGTGGCTCGCGAGCCACGGTTTGCCGACCACTGCCTTAAGTTATTTAATTCCCTTTGGGCATTCGCGTTAAATTCCATTATTACAGCCTTCGGCAAAATCATTCAAGATGGCTGTCTTTTTTAAGTAAAGGGACACGGCGCGGCGTCAGTACAAATTTAAATCAGTTCTGCACATCAACAGCAACTTTAAACCAATCAACTATTAAGACACACCCTTTAATCACGTGATGGGGTGAAGTTTATATAAATCTTGACGTCCAAAACTAGGACGGATTCCTGTACTTTCTCTTGCTGCATTAATACTGGCGGAGTCGCCAAAGGAAATAAATAAAATGTAATTCGAGAAATCTTGTGTCGACGACATTTATTTCGACCAGACTACCATTCCAGTGTCTACAGAGTTGACTGTGATGTGGGGTTGCGGCATTCTTCTTTGCAATGACCGGCGTTCGTTCTCCCCATATCACATATATATATTGTATGTCAAAATTTTGACGCATTTTGGTACTTTTCTATTTAAATGTTTACTGCTAGCCCAAGCGATACATTGTATATAAATAATATGCATATAGGAATTAAATGAAAAGTAATACAATATCTATACTCTGTTACATACCTCACCAGTACAGTTTTACCTCCTCATTGCCGCTGCATTTCAAAGCAATGACAACACACATATTGCCATTGCTTTGTCATTGTCTATATATATATATATATACGTCTATATATATATATATATACATATATATATATATATATATATATATATATATGTATATATATATATATATATATATATATATATATATATATATATATATATACAGTGGTACCTCGACTTACGAGTTTTTCGAGATACGAGCATTCTCTCGGTAGATTTTTTGCTTCGAGTTACGAGCTAAAATTCGGGTTACGAGCAAGCTTCAGATATCCCACCGCTAGTTTGAGCAGCGAATGCCATGTTACGTGCTCATCAAATGAGAACACAAGAAGCATGTAATATTTACAACCTTTATGTACAATAATTATACAATTGTATACATATTATTCTGAGACTACTATCCAGTCTTAAACCCAGATTTTAACACTGAACCCGGGGCAGCTTGCTCTGCCCAAACTTGAGTCGCCCTCAGAAACCGAACAGCGCCCAACCTCTCTCGCAGAGAGATAGCTTCAATTCCCTCCCCCACAATGGAACTTCCCATGGGGTCTAAGGGATGCGATGACCTTGGTCCTAGGATCGCAAGCTCTCCCCCTTCTACGGATTCTGAGAAAACGTTCTTCAAATTCTCAGAAAGAAGAATCTGGACATTACAGCCACAGTGAACGATGCAACAATCGTCCAGTTTCCGTGTCCACTCGTTCACTTTAAGAGAGTAGTTAGTAATAAAAGCGAAAGTTAGGAAAGCGGGGCGAAAAGGTCAAAAATCAACGAATAAGATTTAATTTTTCAATTCAGCCTTTCTCCTCCTCTTCCATCAACATCTTCAAGTCTGATCTCCAAGGTAAATGTTGTACATTACACTTAATAAAACAAATTTATTGCAGTACATTCTATTGTATTGCATTTTTATACAATGTTTGTCGTTTATAAGCACGTTTTTCTTATTTAAAAACATATAACAAAAAATTGCGGTATTTTGGGGGAGCCCGGAACGAATTAATGGCATTTTCCTTCATTTCAATGGGGAAAATTGATTCGAGATACGATTATTTCGAGTTACGAGCTCCGTCAAGGAACGAATTAAACTCGTAAGTCGAGGTACCACTGTATATATATATATATGTTATTTGTTTTTAGGTAGATAAACCATGCCATCATAATTTAGCGTATACTTAACATTTGAACTCATTCGGTGGTCTAAATTTTTTTAAAAATTTTAAATGTTATTTTGGAGTTTTTAAATTTTTATTAACGGATCCGAACGAATTCTATGATAACATTTTATAAGTTAGGTAAAAATAGCTAACCTATTTTTTTAAGGATTGCTTTCAACGAAAGGAATAAATTAAAACATTTCATCAGAATGCTTCTCGTGAATAGTAAATAATCATTTTCTCACCAACATTAAATACATAATTGAAAGATAAATGCTACCTTAAAGGTAATTGAAGGGTGTGTTGGCAAATGGAAACACATTATTCTAAAAGATTCGATGACAGAGCAGTGTTTAAAAAAGAGAGCTCCACGCTGCCACGGTATTTAAGGCATCTCTTAAGGGGAAATAATTGGTCCAAATTGAAAACCAAAATGCTATATAAATACAAAGTCGGAGAAGATAAATACGGGCTAATGGAATTACGGTAGATTCTTATCGGCGCAAGGTATTAATGATCTAAAAGCACAATTTTCGGGAACTGTCATCAAGTGTGATCGAACGATAAGCGATCGTTTTCTGGTTGAAAGGCGATTAATTGTCGAACTAATAGGCCTTAATTAAACAGTTCTATGAAGGTAATATCAGAAAATTTTTTTTTAAAAGTTCAAAAAATTCAACTAAAAAGACAAATTTAGGCATTAAAAGAAATAATAATGAATTTCTACTCTGTTACATGACGCACCAGTTCAGTTAAACCCCCTCCTCGTCATTATATATATATATATATATATATATATGATGTGTGCACCTTTTGTATTACGACAAAAGTCTAAATGGTAATCCAGTTCTCTCCAAGTGTTTCGTAGCATATCAGGAGTTTCATCATGAATTGCTTGAATGATACGCTTTTTCAACTCATCCAGTGTTTCAATTTTTTGTTTATTCACAACGGAGTTAATGAATCACCAAGCAAAAGAGTGAAACAATGCCTGATATGCTACGAAACACTTGGAGAGAACTGGATTACCATTTAGACGTTAGTCGTTCTACAAAAGGTGCATACCTTGAAATCTATGATACTATGATAGAAATCTACGATTGATATTAAAACTTGGTGAGATGTTCTTTGTATTTAAATATTTTTTTTAAAATTCTAATGGGTAGTTCCGTAAAAATAAATCATGAATTTTGGATACCTTTAGCCCGGACACCCTGTATATATTCATTATTTATTTATTTTTTTAAATATATACTTAATTATAATTTTTAAATGCCTCTCTTTCCTAAATTTATTTTAATTTATCCATGGTCCATTTCTTTCTTCTTTTAAGTTTCTAAATTTAATTCCTGTTTTCTCAGGGTTCCGAGCTGAACACTAGCCAGATAGATTTTTGGACGCTCAATAATTAGTTTCACTTTTGAATCTGACCAGTCTTCGGGACTGTAGTGATAAAAGTAATATAGTGTGAACTCTTCCGTTACACCGAAAAAATTGCTCCAGTTTTGGGTTGCACTACCACCTTCGCTCGTAGACCAACGCTTCTAAACATGTGTCAGAATGAGAAAGTCCACCAGAGAAGTATTATGCGATCAGGGAGGTGATTGTGTCCATGATGACTATTGAATATAGTGCTGTCTACTGAATATTAGTTTAGTTCAGCCACCCCTAACCCTCCCTGGAGAATAATTGAATAAAGTTCTCCTTGACTCGTCGTTCATTCAAATGCTATTCCTGATTAATCGACATTGTGCAAAAAATTAAGCCTCTCAATATGATATAAGTGGCTAATCCTGACCCGAGGTGCATTAATTCTGACAGCAGTTTTGTCAAACTTGAGTTCAAAAGACTCCATAATCCAGGGTATCCCCAAATTATAGAAATATAGTTCCTTGGGACCTTTATAGTTTTCATTTTCAATACGAAGACAGTTAACTGACTGTTACCTACATCTAATGCAGTGCATCTCTTATACAATCCAACTGTTAATCTTTGAGGAATTTCCCCCTTCGTATTTTTCTAATTACGGATTATAAATTTCAAAATTTTGAATTCTGTTTTTAGCTCTTTAAAGTAAACATTCAGATAAAGAGAGGGTAATTTTTAAAAAGTTGAATTTTTCAGTACTTAATTCTTTAACATGACATAAAATAATTGATGTTTATCGCTACAGAATTGAAACTGCTGTTTGAAAAAATTAGATCAAAATAAAGTTTTTTTTTCTTTATCAATCAAGTACATTGTATTGAGAGATGTCTGTTAAAATGCAGAAAAGAAAACAGAATTAAAAAATATACGTTCGTTAATCTGCGATTTGAAAAATACCGAGAAAAATTCCTAATTCTTCAATAGTAGAATTGTAGATCTGCTACATTAATTGTTGTAACCCCCGATTCCAAACTGCTACAAACACCCATGTCAACCACGATTCGATCGTAGGAATCCAAGTTCGTATGCTCTGGTTCGAATACACGTAATAACCAAGCCATTCGGCCATCGTCAGTCGTGAGAAAATGGAAGGAGAGAGCAGTTAGTTCCTTTGGGCGGCCTTATAGAAGAGCCGGCATGTCACGACACACGCTGAATGAGTATGTCGTGCGAGCTGCAAATCAGCCTGAGGTTTACGCTTAGAACGCATTCTACTGCTTTCTCGGGTGCTGGAATTAAATTTCAAACAAAACTATAAAGGGGCCTGAGGTAGATGAGTGGTAACGCGTCGGTCTTGGGACTCAGAGAGTGCTCAGTTTGAATCTCGACGAATGCCATTAAATACCTTCGTGTCCAGCACGGATTTGGTCACGTTAAATCCGTAGACCGGAAGGTCCTATGACCTCAGAGAGGGTGGGCGAAGGTACGATCTCCTCAGATTTCGCCCCTGGAGGTTCTCGCTCAAAATTGAGGTGGAACCAGGGGTGGTTTGGGTTTACCTATACGGTGCCCTCATTGAAATCTACCATTCTCGCGGTTCAAGTGCAGCCGTCTTCACTGACAGTTGCTCTGCATTGGCAAAAAACATAAAATTATAAAAAAAACTGCTTTAATCAGAACATGATGCAATTTTTCAAAATTTTCAGACAGATTTTGAGTCTAACGACAAGTAAAAGGAAACCGAAAAAGAAGACCCTGATTCTTATTTTTCATTGAATATGTTAGCATTCGTAAATGAAAGTGTGCAAAAGTAATGATTTCGACCTAAATGCTTGCTATCGAATAAAATTATTGCGGTATGTTCTCAAGCGTGTAAAGAAGATTTTTCTCCGCAGCCCACAGGGTTAGCGCAAAGAGTTTTCACGTTGTGGTCTCGGGTTTGAATTTCGGATAAGAAATAGGCGTTCCTTTGCTGTGAATGACCAATGGACAAGTGCCTGCCTCGTTGGAGAAGTATAAAAGGGATTTAGCAAAGGGATCTAGGAGAAAAAGGGTTAAAAATGATTACTAAAGCCTTAGGGCCTGTTCACATAGAATCCGTCAGTTAAAGATTCCGTTGGCGCTGATTGGTTAAATGGGTCAATGATTGGCATATGATTGGTTAAAAAATTTTATGCTAACGCTGATTGATTCTATGTAAACATTTTTATCATTTATGTAATTAATTTCATCTTCTCTATTAATCTGCATTATTTTTATTAATGTCGTAAATAACTTAAATTTACGTGGCTGTAAATCTAATGCATTCTAAATACCTGCTACCACTACCTCTTCTAACTCGTCACTTCGCTTAAATAATCAAAATATTTTGCCCCCTTTCAGAGACAACTTTAAAAAGTTTCACAGAACGTACGCATGCAAGACTTAGTATAGAGAAAAATTGAGAAAAACGTGCTTATGAACTTTCCTCGTTCGATTGTGCACAACAGTAAAGAAGGATTACCTACAATGACAGCGGTACCGTCCAAAAATCATACCTTAATCCTTTAAAATAAATTCTCAAATCTGGATCATAAACATGTCTGCTTTCAATGTCTGCTTTCTTTTTCTTCTCATCTCCAGGATCCGTTTGAGAGCCATTCCACGGTGGCATAAATAATGCTTTAAAAGAATCTGACATCGTTTCATAATCCTAAAATATTTTATGCCACGTATAAAATATTATATATTTCTTTGATACTGCACATGGAATTCTCATGTGAGATACACGGTTTTTTTTTGCCTTCTCTTTTTTCTTCTTTTCTTTTACTTATCCCAATATATAATGTAGTTCATGGATACCAGTGGCGTTAATTTTGCAATTCAGGAGTTAGATATTATTGTTGTAGAGATCCTCCTTAGACATACTTAGAGAATGAAGAATAGAGTGAGAAGTTGCCAAACCATGAGTGCGATGGGTGCAGGGCAAGAACGATTTTATGCCGTTATCGAACCTCAGGGAACTAATAAGTCCGGTACGAAGTCTGAACAACCTTGTTGAAGTCGATGGCACTCCTGGTTTAGCTTTCTCTTCTTTGTGGTTAGAGTCGTCGAGATACTTATTGCTTGTAAATTTATTTGAAGATTTAGCTCCGCCACCTACGGGGTTAGAGCAACGAGTTTTCTCGTTGTGGTCTCGGGTTTGATGGACCCACTTTTTTTAGCTGAGATGAAACCTCATTTTACTGTCACAATTCCATCTGTAACACCCTGCTTCTCAATAACACACAGCAGTAAAACGTCGAAACCAAATCTTTCTCGCTGGATCATCTGAGATGATCTCCCCCAGCCTCCCTTTTTTACACTTTACCCGATATTTTTGAGCCCTTTATATGCTTCCCGTATTGTCCTTACTCCATGGTTTTTCTTCTTTTCTGCACCTCGCATCGGCAATCGTACTCTTCACTGTTGTGGAATAGCAACACTCCCAGGGCGCTACTTGCATGTCTTGGATTACTGCGTAGGTGTCCTCCTCGCGTCTAAAGGTAGAAAGCTTAAGCTGCTTTAGAAATTTGAATCGAGTTTTAATTACTGTTAACTATCGGTATATATATCAAAGGTTTTTCTATTTCCTGAATTGTTGACTTTCGTGCCGGCTTCAGATCAGCTTCCTTGGGTCGAATCTTTCTTAGAAGATTCAACTCGAGTCTTTTGTCTGGCCCGAGCTCTCTCGACTCACTGCTGTCACTTCTTAAGAAGTTTCAGCCTTTGGTTACGTAATACTCCATAAATAGCTTGCCAGAACAAATTAGGGGATCACGTACCTTGGTGAAGACTAGACAAGGTTTTCATAAAGGAACTGCGTGGAGAAACGACGAAAGTTAACTTAAATCGGATTAAAACAAAGAACAACTACTATGTAGTGCCTTACAACATTCAAAATTATTTTATTCCAAAAATGCAGTATAAAATTTATGGCTCTCTAAATGGCAACATATCATTACAGATCTTAAAAGTTTTTTTTCTTCCTTTTATGTTTCAAGACTTAAATCAAACCTTAAATTTAAAACAACTTGAAATGAAATACTAAAAGTTTACCTTTTAACCCTTAGTCAAAACAACTGTAAAAGAAATAACTCTTCGTCTAGTGGGAGTCAGTCGAGTAATTACATCAAATACGGCTACATCAGGATAACTACAATAAGTTCTCTCTAAAATAACAAACATTTTTGATGACTAGTGACGAAATTTAACACAATTTGTATTACAAAATATAGAGTGTAACAACAATTAGGTAAAACCCATCGCGCTTCACGATGTAAATACTGTTTGCCTTGATTTTCTACGTAGGTACGCAGGCGGAAGGACCCGGACTTCCTCGTGACGTGTGTTCTTCATATATCAGTGCTCGCACTTGACCCGAAAAACTGGGAGTCAAGGTGACTCCTGTCAAATTTAAAAAAAATTCCGAGTCAGATTTCAGAGTTTGCGAATGAGCATTACAGTAGGAGTAATTCAAATAACTTAAATTTCATTTACAGATTAACAAATTTCAGGCCTTAATTCTACATAATTTCCTTTATTTGAAGTTAAAATCGTATATCAACTTTTCTGTTTTGGGTGTATAAAATACTAAACATAGTATACAGTGAAATTTTATTAATTTTAAGATCTATGGGATCATACGAAAATATGTGATAGTGGAATAAAAACTATATAGTAGTTTTTGAAAAAAAAACACCAATTTAAAGAGGCAAATGGAAGCCAAGCACGAGCTCTGATTTATTAATATTATATATTAACAAGAAATAGTGTTTAGTTATGTTTGCGTCAGATACTGTAGGTTCTCCAAACAAAATCCTGGGAAAGAACTACAGAAAATTTCCTAACCTTGTAACGATCGTCAAAATATGAAACTGGGTCTCCTAACCTTAAGCCTGTATTCTACAAACTGGACTACCCCGACGATGTTTCATAACTGTCATTTTTCGAAATCCATTCGTCACATAAATCCTTTATTCTTCTCGATCAACGACACAAGATGCAGGATTGTGTCATTTTCTTTGCTTTCGAAGATACTAATTTATTTCCCTCCGTGCGATAATTTGTCAACTTTTCTTAACAGTCCTCTTGCACACTATAACGATTGACTGAAAGAGTGCTATTTAAAACTGTGTTTTTTTATCATCGAGATCAATTTTTTGTCAACTGAATCCCGCAAGGAAAGTGCACATTTTTGATATTTTAATCCTGTCATTCGAATTATTTTTGTTGGTTAGTTTGTGGTCGAGGTCATCTTTCTTTGCTCAAGGGGTAATGAACCCAATAATTACAATATAACATTTCGTATATAATACAAACGACAGATACAATATTTATTTATTTTTTGTCGTGTCTGCGGATAGAAGCACTATCCGCAGAAGAGGGTGTGCCATTGCCTCAAGAGATATTGGACTTCTATACGTCACACCCCAGTCCGGTGTACATATGAAAACAAGGAAACAGAAACATAAATCACACAATCACAGGAGAATTTTTATACGGGCCCAAGAATGTGTGCGTATATATATATACACACACATGAAATGACC